>CM060200.1:8898283-9498283 GCA_030562195.1 Nipponacmea schrenckii
CGAAATGTTACAAAGCTGGAGAGCTGGGATTTGCTGGCAACATCCACATGGGCTATCTGGACATGTGGGCAAAAACAGAACTCAAATATCTGCCATAGATCAAGAAATACTTTTGAAAAAGTTGGTATATGGCTTGCATATAGGCCAGTGCAGCCATATATGAGCAATGGCTAACTTTTCCCAATAAAGAAATTTAGCTCAAGTCTTGGTCATTTCCTACTCCTGACAGCCCAGGGAGCTCAAAAAAACCCAAAAACCCAATTAAAATCCATAACTTTGCAAACTAGCAATTATTTCATTCCACACTGTGTTGCACAGAAAGGTGCTCAAAGACAAATAAATTTTTTGCGCGAAAAGTTACAAAGTTACAGAGCTGCAATTGGCTTGCAACATTCACATGGGCCAGCTGTCAATTTGGGCAAAAACAGAACTCAAATATTTGCCATAGAACAAGAAATACTTTTAAAAATTGTGTTTGGCTTGCTTATTGGCCATAAGAGGCCAATATGACAAAGGGCTAACTTTTCCAAATACACCAATTGAGCTCAAGTTTTGGTCTTTTCCTGCTCAATGGGGGCCAGTGACTTCATAGAGCCCCAAAAACCCAATTAAAATCCATAACTTTGCAAACAAGCAATTTGGTCATTCCACACTGTGTTTCACAGGTAGGTGCTCAAAGACAAAATAAATTTTTTGCGCGAAAGGTTACAAAGCTGCAGAGCTGCAATTTGCTTTCAACATCCACATGGGCCAGCTGTTAATTTGGGCAAAAACAGAACTCAAATATTTGCCATAGAACAAGAAATACTTTTAAAAATTGTTGTGTTTGGCTTGCTTATTGGCCATAAGAGGCCAATATGACAGAGGGCTAACTTTTCCAAATACACCAATTGAGCTCAAGTTTTTGTCTTTTCCTGCTCAATGGGGGCCAGTGACTTCGAAGAGCCCTAAAAACCCAATTAAAATCCTTAACTTTGCAAACTAGCAATTATTTCATTCCACACCATGTTGCACAGAAGGGTGCTCAAAGACAAATATTTTTTTTGCGCGAAAAGTTACAAAGCTACAGAGGTGCAATTGGCTGGCAACATCCACATGGGCCAGATGTCAATTTGGGCAAAAACAGAACACAGATATCTGCCTTTTTTTTTTTTTTTCCAAAGTCCAAACTAGGTGGGAACATGGATAATTTTCCATAGACTTTACATTGAAATAGGTCACGCGGCCCTATCAGCTGATGAAATTTTACCTTGATTTGTTAAGCGCCCCATAAAATGTATAAATAATATTTGTTTTCATAGTCAATATTTATATTAAAAGCCAGATAATAAAATGATTTGATTTAAAGGGATACGTGAGTTTGCGTATTTTTCAATTTATATTACTAGTATATTATTGCTTAGATATATCAAATTTAAATTTACTGAATCTGAATATTAGTTTTGTTCTATTATTAATCTTTAAACAACACTACAATTCTGTTATTCAGGGTTATTACAATTTAAAACACGATACGCAGCAGTATACAAGAACAGGTTTCGTGCTGTGTGCGTTTCGATCATTTGACGCCTGTAATTGACTCATTTCCGAGCTTATCTTATAACGCTGACGTGATTTCCAATACATAATCCTTGCTAGGCCCGTTTTGTGCCATGGAATAAATCGGACGACTTAACAACAGTTAAAAGATTACCTCACTATTTTTATTATATTATTTGAACCAAGTATATACATATGTACATGCATATAAAAATCACGTCGCTTTCTACCTGAATCTGCTCGTTCGACAAAGAATTTCAATATGAATTATTCCGAGACTCCCACTTATCACAAACAGTCAAGAGTCAAGAACTAGCCCTCAAGCATTTGAAAGATTGTTAGCATGATTAAATAGTTTCCATCTTCCGCCCCTTCTTATCCTGTAAAAAAAGAAACAAAACGTCACATTAGTTTGAAACAAAACTAGTTTACCTTCTATTATCTCTCCTTTTGGCTCAATGTCAACTAGCGACATTTCTAACATTTATGAGAATTCTTCTTAACCATTATCTACCACTATTCATTGTTAGATTCTGTAAATATTCTTCTTAACCAATATCTGTAACTATCATCTATATCTATTCTTCTTAAACCATTATCTATACATATTCTTATAAACCAGTATTCATTAGAAACAATACCTAAGATAAAAATGGCCAAATATTGCAGTCTAGCTAGAATATACGTGTGTGACAACTGTTCAGATTTTGATTACAAGTGGTTGCCCAGAATATATGTACCCACTTGGTAGATAATTCCATCTAGCTTTGTTTGATTTCATAATATTGTGGGATATGATAATTAAAATAAAATAAAAGGAAAGCTATCAAAAATTGCAAACGCATGTGACAAGCTTATTTCAAACAAGTGGGCGCTCTAAATATATAATCCCACACAGTGGAAAATTCCAAATTATCACTCGAGGAGAAGAAATAAAGAAATTTGTTTATTTGCTTACACAATTAAGGAGTTATTATCACGACTGGTGAATTGATTGAATGAATAGATGAAGCAATGAATAAAAGATTGTATTTTTTTCATTTGACATAAGGCAAACACTTCAATACTGCAATGCATTGAATTTTAAGCTTTTTCTTTCTTCTTCTAGTCAGGCAAATGAATGCGGGCGACACAACACCATACAGTATACAATATGGAAGAAAACATTATCAGTCATTAACCTAAGGCCTTTTTATTTAAGCAAATCGTATCTATACGCTTTACACGGCCGAGTATCATCACGTGGTACAAATCAACTGTACCAATGTGTGACCAACCGGAATTTGATGCTCGCATAAAAAAATAAAAAAATTATTTCTGTTATCAATGGGTGCGAAATTATTTTATTCACTGTTCGCAGATATTCGACCTATGACTTTAAATCACGCTTCGGAATTAGCAGGCAATCATTCACATCATATTTGAACGATTTCTCGAAATATTCTTTCTTGTAACCGGTACTACTCGCGACTGCCATCGTAAAAGCTAATCGAATCGTACCAAAGTGCTGTGAGAGACGAGTTGGCCGATTTGGGTATGCGCTTTGACAAATCGCTAAAATAAGTGTGCATTGTAGGCAAATCGTTGTTGGCGCTTCGCTAAAATAAATGTACGCTTTGATCGGTGTTGATACGATTTGCTTAAATAAAAAGGCCTCTATGCCTATCCCATTCCAATTTCCATCTGTCCATGTATATTTAACATTTACATATTGTATCTCAAAGAACCTCGGTAAAATGTCTCGCCTTGAAACAAATAATTATGATTTGACACAGGGAATTATCAGTCAAGTGTGTTTTTTTTTTCAAATATATGTATCAGATATATATTTCTCAGAAAAATTTGACGAGTTGCGAGGACAGAGGGTAGTGATAAACTTGTTGACCAAACTGTCATACCAAGATTGAAAAATGCGAAGATATTGAATTCGGTACCTTTCAGCAAGCGACTAACAAGCTGAGAAAATGATAATAAAAAAGACTCACATAATCCAATATGAACCATCTAGCAACTATTTAAGATAGCTTGCCAAGCAACATTGAATTTGAAAAATAAATAGAGCAATAACTCAAAAAACATTCATTGAATTAATATTGAAGTTAAGGGCAAAAACTCAAAAGCTGTTCATGGAAAATCGTCAAATAAGAACTTGACCACCATCTTATCTATTTCAATACTCATACCAAGTTTCATCCAATATATTAAAGAATTGTAGCTTATTTTGCACCCACAAATATTTTTGACGCAATTTTACTAAGTCAAGGGCAATAACCAAAAAACCATTCGTTAAAAAAAGTCAGAAATTCAAACTTGACTAAAGTCTTATCAATTCTGAAATCCATTAAAAATTAAAGCTTCCTATTGCAACCACAATAGAATTTTGACGCAATTTTACTAAGTCAAGGGCAATAACTTAAAACAATTCATTGAAAAACTGTCAAATTCAAACTTGACTGAGGCCTAATCAAATCCAATGCATACACCAAGTTTCATCAAATTTCTAAAATTTTGACAAGATTTTTCTAAGTCAAGGGCAATAACTCAAAAACCGTTCATGCGATTATTTCCATTTTCGAACTTGACCGTGATATCTTCAATATATACATGTGTATACCAAGTTTCATTAAGATCGGATAAAAACTGTAGCTTCTATTGTGGAAACAAATTGTAGAAACAACCCGAATTTGACTGTTTTTACTAGGTCAAGGGCAATAACTCATAAACCGTTCATGCAACAATTTCCATTTTCGAACTTGACCGAGATATCCTTAATATATACATGTATACCAAGTTTCATTAAGATCGGATAAAAACTGTAGCCTCTTTTGTGGATACAACCCAAATTTGACGCGTTTTACTAAGTCAAGAGCAATAACTCAAAAACCGCTCATGCGATAATTTCCGTTTTCGAACTTGACCGAGATATCATCAATATATACATGTATACCATGTTTCATTAAGATCGGATTTAAACTGTAGCCTCTATTGAGGATACAACCCAAATTTGACGCGTTTTTACTAAGTCAAGGGCAAGGGCAATTACTCAAAAACCGTTCATGCGATAATTTCCATTTTCGAACTTGACCGAGATATCATCGATATATATATGTATACCAAGTTTCATTAAGATCGGATAAAAACTGTAGCCTCTATTGTGGATACAACATAAATTTGACGCGTTTTTACTAAGTCAATGGGCAATAACTAAAAAACTGTTCATGCGATACAGTTGGGCGGACCGACGGACGGACAGGGGCGACGGCAATATACGTCCACATATCTGGGCGTATAAAAATGAGACAAAAAAATATGAAAAAAGTCAACTCAAATCCAAATCCGTCCTAAACAAAACAAGGTCCATATCATAACAAATCACGTTGTTTTTCACTTTCCGGGATAACATAAACGTCATATAGTATTCTCATATAAGATAAATGATTATTTCATAGTCAATTGTCACTGTCATATAATAACTTGGTCAAATACAGTTTTAACCGAATAAAGTAAAAAAATCGTCGAATGTGCCTGTTTTATAGGTATTAATTCATAACACAAGAATTAGTTTTTGACCGATAATAGTAGGATTTCAGACAATAAATGCCATCTGCAGTTCCTTTTTATCGTGTAAACACGAAACAAAACTGGTTTACCTTGTATTACTGTTCCTTTTGACTCATTGTCAAAAAACATATCTTGAACTATTTGTTAAACAATTATCTATAAATCTCTTTCTTAAACTATTATCTATAACTGTTCTTCTTAATCATTATCTATACGTATTCTTCTAACCAATATCTACAACTGCTCTTCTCAACCATTATCTTTGACTATCACTATCATATATCTATATCTTTCAAATCAACCATTATCAGTAACTATTCTTCACCATTATCTTTGACTATCTATATCTATTCTAATCACATTATTTATTCTTTAGCAGTATCTATGACTATCATATTACTATATATATTATATCTTAACCATTATTTATAACTATTAATCTGACTATGATCTATAAGGAATAAACACAAGATATCGCTATCTGGTTAGATAATACGAGTGTGACAACAGTTCAGATTCAGATAGCAAGTGGTTGCCCAGAAATTATACACCCACAGTCAATTCCATCGCAGCTTTGTTTGATTTTATATTATGGAATACGGTCATTAAAATACAAAGATATTTGCCGAAAAGGGGTAAACGCATGTAAGAAGCGGATTTGAAACAAATAATTGTATAAGCGGCAAATTCCAATTTTGACGCGTTTAAACTAAGTCAAGGGCAATAACAATAATCGTTTATCGAAAAATCGCCAAGTTCAAACTTTTTCGAGATCTCTTCAATATAAATGATCACAGCAAGTTTCATTCAAATCCATTGAAAACTTTTATCTCTATCGCGTTCACAAACGAATAAATGAATAAATGAATGAGTCAATGGATGAATGAATAGATGAATAAACGATTGTAAGTATTTGATTTGACATCAGGACAATAACGGCAATGTTTTTTTCTGTTAATATTTCAACTGACTTACCATTTGCAAAATTTGACTTCACGCTTCAAAACGGCAATGGAATAGAATCTTACGGCTAATTTTTCTTCGACAAGTCAGGTAAATGAATGTGGGCGACACAACACCATACAGTATGCAATGAGAAAAAACATTACCATCTTCAGTTTGGTTTTAAAACTGAACATTTACCACGAAATATACATTTGTTGGGATGAGACTATATAATATACTTAGAGATTGATGCAATTTCAGCTTTTGATAGAGTTCAATATATTAAACTTTTCAAACTGTTTCTAAGTCAGAGGACCGTGTCCAGATTCCTTCTGAATCTATACATTACGAAAATACGGATCATATAGGCCGATCATATCACGTTAGGAACGGGGTTTAACAAGGATGCGTCCTTTCACCAATTTTAATTACCATTAATGTTGATAAATTGTTAAATAGGTACAAAAACGGCAAAGCTGGCTGCTATATTGGTTATGTATATTGTACCATCGCATATGCCGCTGAGTTTACATAAGTCGCCCCTAGCAGACCAGTTTTATTACGACCCGAATGTAAATTTCAAATCAGTCCAGACAAGAGCAAACTTGTCATATTTAAACCAAAGTTTAACGGAAGTTTTAATGAAACAAGCAACATCTGCAAGAATCATTAAACATCCATGTTACTTTTTGAAACCAAATCTATGAAGTTGAATAAATCGGTAACGTTACGACATTAGCCTTTTTGAACTACAACATAATTCATTGTCAGAGACTGTTCAAACGTGTGAATAGTGGTTCAAAGAAAGATTGGGAAAGGTGTCACAGAATATGGTAAAGCATAATATTAAAATGACAAGAACCGTGTTATCATTCAAACTTCCATGAAACAAACCAGGAAATGAAATGAATGGAGTTTTTATTTCTACTCTTTTGCACCTTATGGACTAATGAAGACGGGCAACGCCATGCAGTGTGCAATGAGGAAAATAGCACAAGGGGCCTCGGTTTATTGTCCAATCCGAACTAGACGCTTTTTCCATGTCAGTCTCTCCGACTTGCATCACTTACAATTTAGCCCAAAGTACAAGCCAAAAGAGATATACACAATTATCAAAAAGCTATAAAGAAATTTGCTTCTCAACTTATCAATGCGCATATCAATTGACAATTTCTTAAGAGCACTAGAAGTATGGGTGCTTACTATCAAAGTCAAAAGCAAATTATTTTTGTTAAATAGATCAATAAATAAAAAAAAAGTAAATATTGAATGAAAAAACGCTGTGACATCCATTACACCATTCGGTTCAAGTTTGTTTTAATTACCTAACCTTTATTTAAACTGTTTTAAAACATCAGCATTCTTTAAAAATTGTTATCACCCACAGCATCCATTTATATTACCAGGCACGTGCATCATGTATACGAATTTCATGTTGTAAAGGGGGATAATTAAGATATAATTATTGTCCGAATTGCAGACAAATAATGTGTGTTTGAGCCACTTTCTTGTCCGAAGTTAAAAGGATTTTACTGTCTTGTCTTACCAACTTCCCCAAACAAGAAGCTAATTAAGCAATCAAAATATGTAAATAATTTCATAAACTTTGGTTAGATTGTTAAGTTCGAATCTTATATCGCATGTATGGCTTCTCGGATTATCTATAAAGTAAGACACTGCTAAATTGTAGCATTGTATTTATGAGAATTAGGTCAAGACATCAATGAATATAATATTAGATGAATAAAAGAATGAATATTGAATCGCCATAATATAAATATGATATAAACAATGAATAGGAGGAATGATTGAACAAATGAATATTGAATGAACATTTTTTGCTCATCTGACATTGACGTAGTCATTAAACAAAGACAAATTAATTAGTCCAAAACTGTAAAGTAAATGGACAACCAAGAGGTGAAAATAAAATGTCCACATTACAATGTAAATTGACGCCAGATGTTATGACAATAATGTAGAATTTGATGCCAAAACATCAGATACTTATATTGCATGGAAAGCACATCATTGCTTAACAGGGTAAGCACATCATTGCTTAACAGATTACAACTCAGGCAAGTAATTTCGTATTATCTTAACAACAATGTCATGCGTTTCAAACATGCCGCCAGAAATTTTCCAAATAAAACGGCATGTTGCTTTACATATCTGTGTTAAATGATATTATAATAAGTGTCCTACAGTTTGTTGATTTCAAAGAGGTACAATCTAGAATACAGAAATATTCTATCTATAAAATAAAATAAAGTTTCAGTCAGTTTTTTTTTTTTGGGGGGGGGGGGGGGTCTCCTGATCTTAGCAGTTGTTTCTCCTCCATCTAAATCATGACCACAAAGCAGGTGGTAGGCTTTACTAACAGTGTATGCAAAAGGTAAAAGCTTACAATTCGACGGCATTATTGTAAATCAGCGGAACAAGACCAGATTTGTCAGGCTAACTTATTGACTTCTTTCGTGTGATAAATATATTTTATATTTAGGTAATCACGCGGAAACGGAATGCGGTATACGGTAAAAATATCACGAGGCTCATTTACCTGCACGCGGAATCATTGCTGTTTCTCTAGACGTGGCGCCAATTATGCTGAAGTAGCGAGTTTGATTACAAAGAAAAGGAAACATACAAGGCGAGGACGAAGATGGAAAATGCATCCTCAGAACAAAACTTTGGACATTGAAGGAATTATTGGGGAGCTTAAATTTTCACTTCATAAATCAGCCAAATATTATCATGCAATAAGTTTGCCTGAGAAATCTGGTCTTATTCGTTTCCAATACAAGAATGGAATATCGGCACGTTCATGAACAGACGTCACTTTTGTAAGGAAGTTTCTTTGAGTTCGACCGCTAGTTTTGGATTTTTTTCCCTCTAATTTAAATAATGACGTCGAATTGTCGGCTTTTACCTTTTTAATAAAAAACACACTGCGTGGTACCATGGGGACACAGGGACATTGTAGTTGTCAAATATTGTCTTGATGGAATCATTAATTGTTCCTTTTTATCTAGATACTAAAGGTGTCTTAAAATGTTTCCGTAAAGCTGAATATGTTGCAGACCGCTAGCAAAACTTTAAAGGTAGTCCATTTTGTTTTTGTCATGGTAAAAATTCTCGAACAATAGCGATTGAAAAAAGGGATCTTGGAAAAGAATATTATACTATCTGACCATAAAACGTATCAAATAAGAATAGTTGAGGTTAACAGAAAGTTAGTTATATTTTGCTTGTTGGTTACTTATTAGCGATTGATATAATTGTATACAAAGAAATGTTGATTGTCGAATTGCTGATCCGACATGGTGTTGTGTCTAAAATGTTAACTACCTGAATCCAATAAATAACCATAATAAGAATTGATTCTGTATATCTAGTGATATTGTACTCTCCTTTTTTTCTAAAGGGTTTTCCAAGTGGAGCTCAGAAACATTTGATTGATCAAGGGTTCGGTTCAACACCTCAGGTCTGTTTGTAACTAGATATATTCAAATCTACATAAAAGCAATGTATATTATATAAACTTACATTTATACATGTATTCTACAAATATGTAACAATTGACCATTAACTAGAAAACGAATTAAAACAAAACCCCATCATATCAATAAATTCCTTTAAAAATCCAACCTGCTGAAAAAATCTTAAAGGTATCCATTTGAAAATAAATCCATCAGAGATTCTACTTTACAAAAGCAATAAATAAAAAAAAATATAGTAACGAAAAACTAATTTCGCACCCAGATGTTTGTTGAAAAATAGAACATCATATTCAATCCCTTGTGCAGGACCCCTTGATCAGACAAATATCAGACACCCAAAAATGCCACTAGTTGCTCTCTTAAGCCACTCATTAAAGACACAGAATTGGTGTATCCTCATGTCTGGTCAGTCTTTGCATATTTACAATTTTAAGCTATTATGGACTACATCTTATACATTAACTGCAATAACCATGGTTCTTTTAAATAGAAATGCAGTGATATGATAGGATTGAAAGCATGCAAATGAAGCCAATCAGATCCATTGACAGAAAGTTTTATTAAAAATTATGATAAGTCCCATCATAGAGCTCTGATTGGCTGTATTCTCTGACATAGGATCCAATCATGTCACTGCATTCTGTTATACACGAACATATACCTAGACTTTAATAGTTTAAAGAAGATATTTTTAATAGCTTGACGCTGTGAACATGAGATAATCGAATAATAATCTCAAACACCAGTATAACATCACTCAGACTTGTTCTGTAACTTATAATGGATATCAGAGAGAAATCTTAATTTATCTGCAGCTTGTTCTGCTGTCAGATCTCTTTGGGATTGTGCAAGCATTTCATAGCCAACCATGAATTTTTTCACTGTTGCAGAACGTAACAGTGGTGGGTAGTATATAGCATGTAACTGCCAATGGTTGTTGTCCGCTTTCAAACTTTCACCAGTTGGCGCACCTGAAATTATGTAATGGTAATCGAGAAACAATTCATTTTGTAAGTTTGTGTTAAGGAAGGATCAAGCATGAAATTCTTCATGACCAAAGCAAACTCGATGCAAAAAATCGTAGTGCTATTGGAACCTGCCTCAATACTGAATAAAAGAACAACAAATCTCCCATTTAGCCCTTTCAAATTATGACCTTTCTGATTCCCCTTTCTTTGTAATGCAACTTCTTTATTCTGCTCCTCTCCCATTCAGCCCCTTTATTATTCAGAATAGGAAGAGGAAAAACAAGAAACAAGAAGGCTCTAAGTGGGAAATGCGAAATACAGTGCACAATATATAAACACCCAATTGATTTCTTCAATGAAAAATCTTAGTTTCATATTGAAAAGCAATAGAGGAAGATGATAAATTAAAGGGATACTGCGTCTTAGCATGAACATAAAATAACCTGGTGTCATAAAGTAACAGAATCCCTTTAAATCTGGAAAACTCACAAAACTAAAACATCATTATTGAAAAACACTTAATCAATTTATTAAGCCTTTTTCAATAATTAAATGCATCTTTATGGATTATTACTTAGTCCTGTGGATGTTTATTTATTTTATTATGTTATATATGGCAGCTGGTATATTTACTGATGAATAGAGCTCTTGTTGGCCAATTTTAAAATTTTTAAATTTTATGTTCATTCTAAGACCTATTATCCCTTTAAAGAATTAGACAATAATCGCCCTTATACAAATCAAGGTGCCTACTTACCATGCCAGCCCATAGAATAAGGAAACGATATATTAAACATGTTATCATACTTTGACAGTAGTTTCTTCATAATCAAACATAGATCTATAAAAAGGAAATTAAGATTTACGTTAAGAATAGAGGATGTTACATTGTTCTACTGGGTTTCTACATGACATGCTTTGATTATTTTTAAATTAGGTCATTTGAACTCAACGGCCTTAGAAAAAAAAAAGAAATATGTCGTGTTGTATTTATTTAAATATGTAAACCAGTGTGAGTAAAAGAAAGAAAGATTATCTATATAATGGTAAGTTTTTTGTTGAATCAAACTTTTTGGCAATGTTCTCAGGAATATTCGACTATATTTTATAATTTGGCAATTCATTGTAAAGGTGATTCCTTTTAGTTCTCCAATTCGAAACATTGGAGAGGTTGACAAGCGTTAATTTGTTAATTAAAATATTTTTCTGATTTTCAATAGGGTTCATCTCTGGGTGATTACGAAGAATACACCAAGTTTCATCAAATTACATCAAAAAAACAGATCTCTATCATGTCTAAAACAATTAAACGCCAATTTCAAGAACAAGGTTAAAAACTAGTAAATATTTCTATTGGTCGTGTTTTCAATAGGGTTCATACTTGTTTGATAAGAAGCACTCACACCAAGTTTCATCAAAAACCATCAATAAACCAGTTCTATATATTGTGTACACTAAGAATTCAATACAAAGATCATTGCAAAGCAGTATTACCTTCTCGCTCATTGTCTTGTAGGTCTTCAATACGTAATACATGACGTTTTGGTAATAACATTGTTTCATATGGCCATACAGCCCAATATGGTACTAACCATACCCAATGCTCACTTTCTAATACTATACGTTCCTATATATATAAACATAAACCAAAGAAATATTTTGAATTATTCCAATTTAAGTAGAACTAAGTATGTCTCTCAAGTCTCAACCAGTCAGCCATGAAAACATTCTAAAACATAGTCAGATTCAGCTGGATGGAAAATTCTGAGAATTTTGGTCAGCAATTCATACAATTGTTCTAAAAGATTTTAAAACCATAAATCCTAATCCAAGGCTGAGGTGTTTTTGAGAAGGTTAATATGAGAAATTTTAACATATTTTTAAAACAAATAAGACAAAATAATAAATAGTTTTTAGAATTTTTCAACCAAGATTAAAATCCTTCTAAAATCAGTATTCCCTTACCATCTTGATCAATTCTTTATTCAAATAGTCTATTAGCATAGGTTTGTTATTCTTCTGGTAAAATTCTTTCTGTGTTTTATCTTTAACCCTCAGTTCATTTGGGAGAAAGGAGCTTGCCCAAATCTGAAAAAGAATAATTTATTTACATTATTGGGATATCCGAGGGGAAAGAACTTATTAAATAAATAACATTTTTAATTGGTTTAAGTCATGAATAGGAATGAATTAAATGTATATATTATTATCTAGTGTTGGCATTAGTATCTTATCATGAGGATGTGTATCGATATTTAAAGGATGTGTATCGATATTTAAAGGATGTGTATCGATATTTAAAGAAATACTATGTCTTGGAATAAAAAACATAAATTTTTAAAATCTTAAGATGGGTTGCCTCATTTTCACATATATATATTTCAATAGAAAGTAGAGGTGTTCTAATATCTGGGAAGAATACCAGATGGTCCCACATGTCATTAATTAACTTTAATTAGGCTAATTATGACAGGAATTTCCATGGTAGGGTACTAACATAGGTATGTACGTCAAGTCTCAAATGTCGTTGATGTTTTTTTTTATCATCCAGTCTGTCAATCTGGTACTTAAATCATGGCGTAACCAGACGCTGTTGTTATTGCTCACATTCCTTAATATTTTCCACAACAACAAAGGCAGTTTGGTATTCCATTTATTATCTCTAGCAAAAGGCAAAAAAATGTTTAAATATCATTTTGTAAAAACATTATGAATTAATCAAATAAAAGGGTTTTAAGCCCTTAAATTTAAAAAAAGCGTTTTCAAAGCAGGATAAAAAAGGAGTCAAATTTGTTTTCCATGAGAAAATTTCCCCTTTTACGTCCACAAAAGACTTTTGAACTTGAGAATACGTGGATTATTCATCCAATTAAATCAATTAATCAATTAGTAAGCTTACTTTGGCTCTAATTAATGAGGCAACCCATCTTTAAACTTGGTCAAATAGAGCATCATGTATATTCATGAGTAGATATACCTGCTGCCAAAAAATAAATACTTATCCATAGAAATAAAAATTTTGACAAATGGCATCACTTTTATTTTAAGTCAATTGCATAGTTCAATAATCCAAAGATCTATAAGGCATATTTTTGTGTCTACCATGGGAAAGATATGGTAGTAAACCATCTTGACTAGCATTTTAATAAGGCTGAAAAGTGAAAAACGCTAAGTCAGACACAATATTTCAGTAAACAATTATCTAATCATCACAAAAATCGAAAAATAAAAATCAAATGAATCTGTTAAGAATTGTAGCTTGTAGAGTGAGCACAAACAAATGTGAAAACTAACGTCAAATAAATTTGAGGATATATAAAAATGGTATTACCTGACAATGAGGGTGTGGATTAGAACAACCCATCATAGCTCCTTTATTTTCAAAGATCTACAATAAAGTAAAAGATTGACATATCCAATTTGACAGAATATTGGGATCGAGCCCTGCTAAAATTGTTCTGTAGAAGGTCCATAAATTCTATGTCCATCAACTTCATTTGAACTATGAACTATAGAATTTTGGATGTGATACTCAAGAAATGCTATTAGTTTTTTAGGGGGTGTACAATTCTATGTTTTTATAAAGAAAGTTTTACAGAACAACTTCTTTTTCATTAATAGTACAACCAAAAACTCGTTTTTTATAGAAGTTTCCCGAACGTTTGAAAACCCTTTATTTTTACCCTACATTTTTGTCCTTTTCCAAATATACCTTATAGGAATAATATGGAAATTCCTTCAATAATTGTATTCAATATCACTGCATTAAATAAATTTTTGAGTCACACATTTCTACAATTCATTTTTTATTCTGCATCCAAATTATCAAAAAATCGACTTTGTTATAATAGGAAAGTTTTTTTTCATTTTCTTGCAGAACCACAATTTTAGTTCAATGGAGTAGGGATTTGCTTTGAAAATAATTTGCACTGGACGGCTATAGATTTAATTCTTAGAAAATACTTCTATAAAAAAAAATCCTTTCTAAGAATCATAATTCATAAAACTTTAAATTTTTTAGAGAAAATTCCATAGAAAAAGGTCCTAAATTTCTTTTGGTTTCCTATTGGACTATTCTATAGAAATTCTTAAGCTTTGTTTCTATAGAATAATTTTTGCAGGGAGTACTGCAATTATAGACAAATTAAAAAGGATCCATATTTTTACATGCTCCATCAACTTCATTTCACTATAGAAACGAAAGTTCAGGTGGAAATAGACAAGGTAAGGTGTCTGCTGTAGTGGACATTGTGGAATAGGTGTACAAAATAAAGTTTTGAATAGAAAAACAAAAGCAAAATACAACTTTTTTTTTCTTTTGTATCAACAATCCCGTACTGTATGCAGCACAGGACACTGTACACCATTTTTTCCACATTAACAGTTTGATTATCTCAAATCCATGAATTGTAAACCTATTTTTATGCCATTGTAAGCATCAATAATCACTTCCATTTTAAGGAAACATATTTACCTGAACATATTTAAATTTCTGACCAAGTTCTTTATTCATCTCTGCCCATTTATCAACAACAGCTCGAACATCTTTCTGTTCCATAATAGGAAGTGTTACGTCAGACCATGGATGGAAGCACATTACTTGACAAGTGCCATAGGCTGGTGCTGCTTGAAATAATGGATCATCACTTTCGGCTAAAATTGGTTAAAATTCTTAAAAATCATAAGCTTACATAAGCATATAATAATAGATCCAAGGCATCAGCAAATTCACCTAAAACTAATTTCAAAAACATTCCACATTTTGTAAAGTTATTATAACAAATAATAACTTTTTCAGTGTTTATTTATCGCTTTCTACAACCCAATCTAACACCTTAATTAGTTTTTTCTGGTTGATAATTCATTTTATTCAAAAAACTTTATAAAATCTGATTTTGTAAAATTTGTGGACAGGGAGTAGTGTACTTTTGGTCACATAGATAGATCTAAAATCTGAGTCACAAAATTCATACCGGGGGCAGGACCATCTTCTAGTAGAGCTTCAAAATCATTTCTGAATACGTATGTTCCTTCATATTCTGGATTCACCTGCAATATTTACATTACAATGATTTGAATACTGAACTGAATTCCTTGCTATTTTTTTAAAATGATTTTGATTGTGATCAATAGAAATTAGTCTTTGGACTATCATATGAAATGGAAAAATATTTATAAACTAGCATGGTTCACCATTTTCGTTCAATTGTGCCTTGGTCTTAGAAATGGTAATTATTCAGCTAAACTATCCTTAAAATTATTGTGAGACTGCTGCATACAGTTCCTTTAATAAGACACAATTTCACAGAAATAAGAAAAATATCAGCTTCATTATATTACCTTTCCACTTGATCTAGTTGAACCAGGGCACAAAGGATTATTACTGTCTTTTCTTGGAATATTGTCTTCTGGAATTTTTTCAACTTGTCCAGTCCATGGTCTTTTAGCTCTGTGAGGGGACACTAAAACCCATTCATCTTTTAATGGGTTGAATCTTATATGTTGGTGCTCTGAAGGAAATGTAGACAAAAATTGAATATGAATATTATAATACCTATTCAAAAAAAGCGAAAGCCTTTATATTATTGGATGGCATACAGTAAATTCACAAAATTTTGATGCACCCTCATACTCATCGGGAAAACATGATGTAACTCTGGTTATTGACTTGGTTACTTGTTCCTCCAGCGAGATTCCACACAGATAAGACTGTTTGTTTGTTTGGGGAACATTGAAACTTTTATGCACACAATTATTTCCATTTAGTTTTACTTTCTTAAAATGATTTTTTAAGGTTTGTCATATAATATCATCGTTGAGTACAGTACTGCAAAATTATATAGCATAAAAGATTATGCTGATGGTATCAAAACGTAAAGCTCTAAAGAGTAGGCAAAACATTTAGACTCTATCTACCAGTATGTTACGTATACCGGTCTTTAAAGGTCGTTTACTGACACTCTTCGTGTATATAAACTTTTTTGTGTTTAATTAAGCACATTTTAATCAAAATGTTACCTCTCATAGTTTGATATAAAAATTAAAAAAGAAATTATCCATCTACCTTACCAGTCGGGTCGAAGGTTGTCATTCTTGACTTTTTTCAATGAAAGTGTGATGTTCTGCTTGCTGGTATATCATTGTCTCGATTAACCAGTCACAATACCGATCTTCAGTTTCAGTATTAAAATTTGAAGACAGGGGGAAGGAAAACAATTGAAAAACATTTCAAAAATAAATATGCATTAAACTAGTATTGTTTTAGCTGCGTATGCTCAATGCAGCGAGAGACGGGGATCTCAAACCACCAGATATTTACAGGAATCTTTTGAAAACGACTTAAAAATTGTTTGGAGAGTGAAAAGATTTCCATACCGTACTTCCACTTCCAGAAATTCAATTTCAAAACATCATGAAATGTCTCTCCCTATAAAGTAGATTATACCATGGACATCCTATCAGATATCTATGGGCTATACAGCGTGGCTCAGCCGATGGTGCGATTTACTAGAGAGGTCAGGTGGCCTTCCTTCGGCAGTTATATTTACAAAGATGAACGTTTGGAATTAATATTAAGCAGGTACCAAAATGGACTATCGAACACACCAAGTAGTTCAGAATCGAACGCAGCTTTGAGCTATGGACAATGTCAAGGTCATTTAGAATAATGTAAACATACACCATAAATACAATAATCAAAGTCTAAAACTACTTTCAAGATTTTTGAGTTTGTTTTTTTAAATAGAGCTTTACTATTCAGGTATCTATATGTCTGCTTTGAAGTTCATGGTGATTTCTTCTTAATCCGCGAGTGGTCATGTTGGTTGTTTTAATTTTATGTCTTTATTGTCGGCTATGGCCTAGTCCAATAAAATATTTATAGTAAATTTTACTGATTTTATTGTTAAGTTTTAAAATGAATAATCAAAAATAGACTTTTCAAGCAGTGCGGTCTGCATTTTCAATTTATAGCCTAAGCAAATTATTGGCAAAGTTTGCTAAGAAAGATAATAAAACACTATAGCAACATCTATAGAAATTCTTTTATTTCCACTGCAGAAAAAGAGCAGAACTCAAAAGCAGTTTAAGAACTTTCTAATAAGTTTACATGTTAAAAACTTTGTGTCATTACAGATCAAATGGATGTAGAACGTGAACTTAACTATCCACCAGATGAATTAGAAAACCTCTTAACTGCAGTTACTTGCCATGATTTGGAAACTTTAGAATCACTTCTGAAAGAAAAAAAAGTTTCTGCAAATTTTGTCATTGAGGGTCAAAGTCCAATTTGTCTTGCTGCATCAAGTGGATTTGCAGACACAGTACAACTGTTATTAGATTATGGTGCAGAACCAAATCAGCCTGATCTGAATGATTTAAAATGGTTTCGTCCACCAATTCATTTAGCAGCATCAAAAGGCTATTTGGAAGTGATAAAAGTTTTAATTGATCATGGTGTAGATATTAACAGCAGAGACAATGATTACCGCACACCCTTACATTGGGTGGCAACTTATGGTCATTTAAAATTAGCAGAATTCATATTGTCGCGAGGTGCTGCTGTCAACATGTATCAAATGGATGGATTCTCTCCCCTTCATGCTGCAACATGTCTAGGTCATACCGAGATGTGTCGTCTGCTTATTAAGAGTGGAGTTGATGTGAATCATGTTGATTTAGATAGATGGTCAGCATTACACACTGCAGTCTGCTATGGACATGAAGATGTGGTGTTGACGTTATTGGAAGCTGGTGCAGATGTACATCAACGTACAAGCGATTCAGAGACAGCTTTTCATTTGGCAGCCATTTGTGGACTTCGACCAGTATTAAAGTTATTATTTGAACATGGTGCAGATCCAAATTCTTTAACTTCCAATGGATTTACAGCATTTCATTTAGCTGTGTTTTATAACAAGATTGCTGTGGCAGAGTATCTTCTTTTATTAGGTGTGGATATCCAGACTAAAAATACAAGTGGCAATAGCCCATTCTATCTAGCAACTATTAGAGGGGAAGAAAAACTCACTAAAATGATGTGTCTGTCAGGAAAATGTGACCTTTATGGTGAACAATGGATAAAACAGGGTGAATTTCCAATGGCTATCCGGGATACAGATATTGTAAATTACATATTAAATGTTATGCACAACCCTTTAACACTAGTGAATCTAAGTAGTCAATGTATACGAAAACATATGTCTGAAAGACTTTTAAACAATGTACATTTTTTACCTCTGCCGGAGTCTGTGAAGAATTTATTGATTTTTAAGCATGTTTAGTTTGCTACATCATCAAAATCCAGAGGCCTGCTAATTACATTTAAATTTGATTGGATTCTTTACAACATCATGAAGATATGACAAATTATCTACTCAAAAGTTACAAGTTGCTTTTGAGACAATGTTTTTCATTGGTCAAAATAAAAAGAATCCAAATTCTCCAAATATCAAAATGAGCAGAATAGACATTTCTACGCGGATATAGGCCGGAGATCTTTTGTTTAAGATTGAATGCTGTGCTAATAACATGTTTTACTTTTGTTTGTTTTGTTGACAAAAAGAAAAGTTGATCAAAATAAAAATTATGAAATCAACTTTGTTGACAAACTGCGTGGTATTTCAATTCTAAACTACAGTGTAGGATGTAAAAAGTTTTTTAACTGAGGTGGTCATTTGTATAGGACAAGCTCAGAGCATACACCTTAAGATTCTAGAAGGATGTAAAACAAGAAAAAGGGAGGCTTATGCTTTTACCCTTGCATTATTTTGATTATTACACACCATAAGGCATTGCCAATCTTTATTAGCCCAATTATCTGCAATAATAATATTTGTGGTAAACATTTGAGATAGCTCTCTAACAGGTTTACCGAATAAAATACTAAATATCTGTGTAGTTGAACAATTTATTTTATGAACTACTTACATTTAAAGGAACTATCAACCATATTTCACACTTGAAATAAGCCCTGAAACAGTGTCATTAATCATCCGATTACTCATTTTAAGACATTCTTTTTCGAATTGAAGAATGTGTTCATGATGCTGGTTACAAGAAATAGATGTAACGTTCTTATTATGTATGATGAAATTAAACAATAAATAAATCATTTTCAATATGAAATATTATAACTTAATCTATCTGAGGATGTTGGAGGATTAAAAACACCGGCCCCAACACTTAAGTTACCATTACAAAATCAGAAAAAAATTCTTCACTTAATTTGTAAGTAGTTATACAATCTTATTTTGTGCTGTTTGGAATTTGACTTTTATCACTAATAGTTATTCAGCCTTGATTTTAAAAGAGAAAGCTCAAACAAGTAACATCAACAAAAATCATCTCAAATCAACATTTCATAGTTAAAATATCTTAACACATATCAGTGCTATTTTAGAAGAAATTGCTTATCTTAAGAGCATGTGGAAAATTACATTGTATATTTTGAAAAACTGAAATATTTTTTGAAAATCAAACATCTCTGAAAAGTAATTAGCAAATGAAGATCATAGATAAAAGATTACTTTCATGTGACATTTATGAAAGCACAAGGATTTGTAAATTTCTTGTAATTTTAAAGTTAGCGGATCCACAAAAAGTCTTGAATGCCCATTTTTGGCGCCAATCCAAATCTGGAGTAAGAGTAAGATCTCTCACTTGCCTGCATTTCCATAACAAGATTATGGCGTCGACATGATTTATAATATCACTTTCTTTCGTGCTTGGGTAAGACTGGAGATTTTTTGTTTCCCTTTGTTTGTGTGCACCATTAAAGTAGAACAGTTTGTAATCATATGACACACATTTTGTCAGTTTAGTCAATCTTATCCACACATCATTGAAATAACAGTTGAAATATAAACAGAAATATTCATTCATAATTATGTTACATAGTTAAAATTGCTAAAGCTTGCAAATATCTGGATTAACATATTTAACATGAAGAAACAGCAATAAAGAGAAATCTTGCGGTTAGTTTGATACTGTAATCATGACTGTTAATATGAATATTCAACAGTCATGTTTGCTTCCAGCTCCAAATTGTTCAGCTATAACTCAAATGACTTTAATTGATTGAAAATAGCTTCTTAAAAACTTAATTAAGCTTATCCAATGTTTCATGGAAGAATGTGTTCTGACTGCCCAACACCATACTAATTGTAGTGCAACTCAATTAAAATATTCCACATTTTAGAAATTTATGTTTATTATTGCATATAAAGAATGTAAAGTTAAAGAAGTATGTCATTGACCTTACAATGAGCATCTCTAAAAAATTATAAACATAGATATTAAAAGATCTGAAAAGCTCATGAATTATTTCCTTGAGCTCCTTATATTTTACAAATGGATTCAGTAACAGGACTAGTTTACAAGTCAATCATTCTTGGTTTAGCTGATGTTGGATTATCCAGTTTCTGTAACAAGACCTGCGCACCTTTAAAATTACACTTGCGTAAAGACTTTTTAATTGGTGTCAACTGTTCTGTTACTGCTTCTGTTACTTCAGCACATTCTAGTTCTATCAAACTGAAAGATTAAATAATCTGTTCAAATCTGCAGATGATTTAAAGTTAACAAAAGGGCAGTAGATTTATTTTCCATATACAAATTAGAAGATAGCTTGCCAAGCAACTAAATTGATTATGTTAAATACAGGTATTCTATGCAATGATTTTTCCTTGACAGATTTCCCTACCTGCATCAGGCAGATATATTGTCGACCAAAGTAAGATGTGCTCAAGTGGAAGGAGAAGAGGGCAATCATTGCTTTGAAAAAAGACTTACTTTGTTAAAATTAAACAACCTCTATTACAAGCTGCCCATGATTTCAAGGCTCCTTCTGGAACTTTTTCTAATAACATGGTTGAAAATAATACTGGAATAAAATAGGACATAGTTAGAAACTTTATTCTAAAAAAATGGCCATTTAAAATTCATTACCATACATCAAGTTTTTACCTTATCTACATAGAACCTTATCTACATTTGACTCCAGTCCAAATTGCAAAGTTTCCAAAGTTAAAAAAGCAGTGGAAATAGATTCAAAGACACAAATAAACCTAATCACTGTTAAAGCAATTTCCTACCTTCCTCTCTATTTTCCAGTCTTTTTTTGTCATGATTAATAAGACGTTTAATCATGAGATGACCGACATGATGTTCTACAATATGGGATACTTCACCCCCAGCAGTGAAAGGTTCAGAAGCTATATCAGCTATAAGCTCTAATGCTGCTGAATTATCAACTGGAAATAAAAAATAATAAAAACTAAAACTGTGGACATAACTGGTGCAGTGTGTATCCAATCAGTTACATCAATGAAATGTTGCATAAAGACAAAGAGAAATTTAACAGAAAAGAGCAAGCAATAATGTAAACTAGTATGTGTTTCAAAACATTCATTAGTAAAAAACTGATTTCAAAGTGTTGTTTAACACCAATTTAACATTGCAAAACAAAAATGCAAAAGTTAGTGTCATCTTTGTTTAAAGGGGCACAATCTTGATTTTTAGGGGTCGTTTTGGGCCTTTGTTACATTTGAAAAATCCTCAGAAATACTCAAGCTCTAAGAAAATACCTTGAAATATACCTAAAACAAAAAATTTCACTTTTTATTTTTTTTTTTTCGTGCTGTATGCAGCTGGTCTCCAGTCAGTCTGAAAATTGTGTATCCTGCTGACAAAGTCTACAATTGTTATTACTTTCTTTTTGTTTTGTCAGTGTGGGCCTGCTCAGAAGTCTATTTATATAGATGACCTGACCCGTGCTATTGCACTACGGGAAGGATAACTCTTTGATTATCAAGACGAACCTTTTTCCAAAATGGCGGGACGTTCGTAATATCTTAAGACATTATGATTTTCAAACACGGATAATTATGGATACACATGGATTTGAATGCTCAAATTTCAAAGGTAAGCTCTGTAGACTATTTCTGATTAGCTATGCAAAATATTTCATGTGTTTGAGGCTGTCTGATGATTGTCCAAAACAAATCAAAACTGTGCCCCGTTAAGGTCAGAATTTTGTAACTTTCAATCATTTTCAATAACAAAAAGCCCAAAAAAACCTACCTTTAACACAAAGATGACTAAGTATTGACTTCATGTTAATGCGTACTTTGAATTATATTGTCCCTTCCTGATTCGCCCCTAATTTATTCCCATTTCCTCTCTTCCCCCTTTTTTCTCTCTTAAAGTCCCATTGTATAGTTCCCCCTTTTTTCCCTCCTTATATTCCCATTGTACAGTAGACCCATTTTTTGCCTTTCCACTTAACCCCTTGCATGGCTGCTTAGACAAAGCACAAACTAAATTAAGATTTGTATTCAATAATTTTAATTAGTTGACTTATTGACTCATAATGTTCAATTGAATAAATTGGCAGAAAAATGCTGATACCCTTGGTATATGGAATTAATGTGGATCATACCTCAAATAAATACTACCAGTTAGTGAAATGCGTAACACAAAGATAGAGACTAGAATAAAGTTTAAACTGACCTGTGACGTGTATTATTATGGAGAAAGTTAACAATAACATAGTATTATCAAACACTAGAGATTTAACATTATCCAATACAAACTGGATCAACTTTGGTGATATATAATCTAATAACTCTTTATGCCTCACACTGCTTTCTTTTTTACTGCAATAAACACAAAGACAAATTAACATTAAACAGTAAACATACACCCACACAGAAGCTGTGTTAAGATTTCTATATTCAAAAAAGAGCAGCATGGATCATCATTAATCTAATTAAGTTTCTATTCAACACAAAATGTCCATTGCAAATATATTCAACTGCTTACATGAGTCAGTATTAATTCCTATCAGTAAATGAAATGACTTGAGTATTACTTCCTGCACCTTACGGTCTAATAAAGACAGGCAACGCCATGAAGGGTGCAATGGGAAAAATTTTGTCAGGAGAGTAGATACATGTTGGATATATAATGAACACTCCCCACCCCCAGTCAGAAACTTAGGGTCCCCCCTGTCGCCCACCCCAGGATGAGGGCCATGAGGGCATAAAAATCGTAGTTTACCTTGCAGCATTATGATCACCAGTTTGTAAGATATATATAACATCTGGGTTAAAATGAGTTGGATCCCTTGGTACCAATAAATAGAATAACACACGTCTACCATGGTTATCTTTAGCTAGTTCCATTAAATTTTGTAAAATTTCCTAAAAACAAAAACACATGTTGTACTAATAATCAAATCAGAACTACACTACACAATATGTAAAACAGAAACTTTTATAACCCATATGGATAGCCTGTATAATATTCATTATCCCAAGATGTCAGATAACCTTTACTTCATTAACAGATTCTTCTACTACTACTTTTCGGCTTTGTTCAAGAACATGCAATTTTTTTTCTTTCTTAAACATGATACGTGCTGTCAAGACCGAGCCCCATCAGACTGTATAGCTCATGTTTAGACAAATATAAAATCTCATACTTACATCTAAAATAACTTTCTGAACTATTTTGGTATCATCAACGCAATCAAAAATAGCCAATAATATGATATGACCATACTGTTCCTTACAAATTTTGGGTATGTGACCTTTGAAACTCTTTATTATCACTTTACGATCCTGTAATATAATTCAAAATATCAATAACCTATGTACCAAGTACACGAAAAGTACAAGAAAAACAAGAGTTTGCATAAGAAGTACGGACATAATGATTCATTCCCATTATTCCACCAAATTAGCTACAAAGGGAGAGAAATTTTCAGAAAGAATCCAAATGCATGTACAGCTTTTATTATTGATTTTTTGAAAGAAAACAGGTAATATGTAAATTCTAAAAATTAGAGTAGCCTACCTTGGCTGTGCCATGCCATATACAATTTAATACCACTTTAGATCCATCTTTTGTATGTACCATATTAATACAACCATCACGTAAAGCTTCTATCATTTCCTAAAAAAAATAATCCAATAATAAGTGAACAAACTAGATCAATTACTACTACAGACAAAACTATTGTTGAAAAAAGTGCCTTATACAATTGGCAGCAGGAAGTTTTCCAAAGGTAAAAAATACAGCATATTCCCCCACCTCCAAAATACCTTTCCTGATTAGGGTTCATTCTGAACATGTTTATAACATAACAAGTGGTAATTCGTAGTGAGAAACTCCCCATTGCCCAGAGGAAATGAATACAGTATTACCTCACGTGTCCAAAATGGGCTATCCTAATGAGGACAACTGAGACAGGTGAGCTGTTGTCAGGGATAAAATCTAGAAAAATTTCACTTACTGTTTTCATCTTGCCTTCAGCATGTGTAAAAAACTCAGCAAATACTCTATGTACTATAGAATGTAGTAAACTCTCTCTGAAAAAAAAGACAACATTTTATGAAGTTTATAAATGATCAGTTGTGAACAGCACTCTAAACCTGTGTCAGTGTCATAGAACGAATAGGAACTTGTTACTTGAAAAACAAGTTAACACATACAAAGGGTTTTATACTTACTTTTCTATAAGTGATAAAAGAGTTTCTTTCATATTACTTAAGATTATTTCTTTTTTATTCGGTTCTTCTTGGAATATCTGAGTTAATGATTTCGCTGAATTTGTCTAAAAAATATGTAACATTTAGTTAAACTTCATAATAATGCCAAAAATAATCTTCGATGAATCATAATTATATGAAGATGTCTGTTGTTCTTTCAATACCACCAAAGCTATTGCAAAAGCTTCTATTAATATCTAAGAGCCTTTCTTTTTCTTTTCTTTTAGAGCCTTTCTGACGCAATTCTATTCAAAGAATATTAATTTGCCTAATTAGGATCATGATTGTGCACTAGCAACTGTATCAAAGGTCTGAAGAATATTATATTATATTAATTATATCCATTCTAATTGAATCTAATATAAGATCTCCCAGAAAACCACTTACTTGAAATAAAACAAAACTAGGACCATAAAATTCTTCTAATAAAGCCAGTTTTTGAGGTCCACTAGCTTTCTCACTGAATATAGTTTCCACTACTTCACTGGCTTCCTAAAAAATTAAATAAACAAATATCATCTGCAAAATATCAGTACTTCTTGAATGTGTTTTGCAACATTTCTTCTTGTGATTAATCAAATTACTATCTTGAGCTTACATTATAGTGATAAACTGATATCTTCTTTTCAATTTCTGGGATCTGTCATTTCCATTATATAAAAATAGCTTGCCAGGCAAGGTAACATACGCCCACTGGCAGCATTGAATTTGAAAAATAAATTGAGAATGGATATTGAAGTCAAGGGCAAAAACTCAAAAACTGTTTATGGAAAATTGTCAAATTGAAACTTGACCACCATCTTATCTATTTCATACTCATACCAAGTTTCATCAAATCTATCAAAAAATTGTAGCTTATTTTGCACCCACAAATATTTTTGACGCAATATTACTAAGTCAAGGACAATAAATCAAAAACCATTCATTAAAAAAGTCAATTCAAACTTGACTAATGTCTTATCTATTCTGATGCTTACACCAAGTTCCATCAAAATCTTTTGAAAATAAAAGCTTCTTATTGAAACCACAATAGAATCTTGACGAAGTCAAGGGCAATTAACTCAAAACAGTTCATTGAAAAATCTTCAAATTTGGAGTTGACCGCCGTCTTATCAATTCCAATGCTCACATCAAGTTTCATTAAAATCCATTGAAAATTGTAGCTTCTATTCTGTCTACAACAAATATAGAGGCAGGGGCAATAACTCAAAAACTGTTTATCTAAAAATTGTCCAAATCGAACTTAACTGCTGTTTTATCAATACCAATGCTCATACTAAGTTTCATTAAAATCCATATAAAATTGTAGCTTCTATAGTGTCTACAACTAATGTTGACGGACCGACAGGGGCAACGACAATATACGTCCAGATATTCATGTGGGCGTATAAAAATCTTTTCTTTCGATAATTTCCATACATGCATACCAAGTTTCATTAAGATTGGATAAAAACTTTAGCCTCTATCTTGGATACAACCCAAATTTGACGCGTTTTTACTAAGTCAAGGGCAATAACTCAAAATCCGTTCATTCCATCTTTCCATTTGCGAACTTTTCTGAGATCTGATCAATACATACATGTATACCAAGTTTCATTAAGATCGGATAAAAACTGTAGCCTCCATCGTGGATACAAACCAAATTTGGCGCGTTTTTACTAAGTCTAGGGCAATAACTCAAAATTCGTTCATTCGATAATTTCCATTTTTGAACTTGACTGAGATATCATCACTAAATACATGTACATGTATACCAAGTTTCATTAAGATCAGATAAAAACTGTAGCCTCTATCGTGGATACACCCCAAATTTGACGCGTTTTTACTAAGTCAAGGGCAATAACTCAAAATCCGTTGATTCGATAATTTCCATTTTCGAACTTGACCGAGATATCATCAATATATACATGTATACCAAGTTTTATTAAGATCAGATAAAAACTGTAGCCTCTATTGTGGATACAACTCAAATTTGACGCGTTTTACTAAGTCAAGTGCAATAACTCAAAATCCGTTCATTCGTTAAATTCCATTTTCGAACTTGACCGAGATATCCTTAATATATACATGTATACCAAGTTTCATTAAGATCGGATAAAAACTGTAGCCTCTATCGTGGATACAACCCAAATTTGAAGCGTTTTTACTAAGTCAAGAGCAATAACTCAAAAACCGCTCATGCGATAATTTCCGTTTTCGAACTTGACCGTGATATCTTCAATATACACATGTGTATACCAAGTTTCATTAAGATCAGATAAAAACTGTAGCCTCTATCGTGGATACAACCCAAATTTGACGCAATTTTACTAAGTCAAGGGCAATAACTCAAAATCCGTTGATTCGATAATTTCCATTTTCGAACTTGACTGAGATATCATCAATACATACATGTATACCAAGTTTAATTATGATCGGATAAAAACTGTAGCCTCTATTGTGGATACAACCCAAATTTGACGCGTTTTTACTAAGTCAAGTGCAATAACTCAAAATCCGTTCATTCGTTAAATTCCATTTTCAAACTTGACCGAGATATCCTTAATATATACATGTATACCAAGTTTCATTAAGATCGGATAAAAACTGTAGCCTCTATCGCGGATACAACCCAAATTTGACGCGATTTTACTAAGTCAAGGGCAATAACTCAAAAACCGTTCATTCGATAATTTCCATTTTTGAACTTGACCGAGATATCATCAATATATATATGTATACCAAGTTTTATTAAGATCGGATAAAAACTGTAGCCTCTATCGTGGATACAACAAATGTGGACGGACCGACGGACGGACAGGGGCGACGGCAATATACGTCCACATTTCCATGTGGGCGTATAAAAATAACATATCTATTTGTTTTGGGAATAGAATACTGATACGAAACTATATGGAATTTTTCAGCCACAATAAACCTTCAGTCTATATCTACTCTCCACTGGTTGAAATAAGTGAGCCAATTCATTTCTTGCAGGTTAATAATATCTTTACCTTGTGCCTAATGAGTTTTACAACTTTACCATGTAACTGTTTGATTATGACATTTACTGCTGACTTAGGCCTGAAGTATAAAATAATCTTGAAATTATCAACATGATTTGATGGAATAGGAGCTACAATTAGTCCACTCTGTTTTGAATTGACAGGTCTCTAGATCAAGCATACAAGCAAAGGCATTTAACGTATAACACAGTTGTCATTTTAATTCTTGTCAAGGACCAGGTAATAAAATAATATTCATATATTTTATAATTGACATTCTTTTGTGCAAACATCCTAACAGCCCTAAATGGGTCCAGAATTGTGTGTTTATGAGGTCAAAGTTTATTGTTTTTTAGAACAAGTGAAATATTTCTTTTTTTTATTAAATATTTACTTACATATATTTCAACATTTTCAGAACAACATATTTGCCATATTTAGATTTACATAACTGAACAATGGATGCTGAAAATAAATACATGCAAAAATAAGTCATATGGATACCACAAGCTATAAGATAAGTTCAGTCCAAATAAGTTTTCCTCGCAAATATTTTTCAGAAAGAAAAAACATGTTTGGAATATGGTTTGAATTTTGTTCCTGACAGTTGACACTAGATGGAAAAGAAAATTGGTTGTTAACTTTTTCTTGCTTTAACTACTATGCCCATTGCTTCATATTTTACTTAAAAAGTTCTCTTTATATTTCGAAAAAATACAAGGATGACTTTTGTATTTGGTTTGATAATAACAAAGATGGACACTTGTTTGATAACTGCTTACCTTTTGTCTCTTCTAAAACTGTTGTTTTATGCTGTTCAGTACCAAATTTGATCAAACACTGTATCATTCGAGCTGTATCATGAGCATATGAAAACTATTCAAAGATAAAAATACAAACATGAAAAAGGACAAAGTTTTATACACTATTCTAATCTTCTTAATTTGGTGTTACCGGTACATGATTCACTTTCTTAAAAGGGCTTTTCCATATTTACCTCATATGACTGATGAAAGTAAAATGTCAATATATTCTGTATTGTAAGATTATTTTTTGTGCAGTGTATTATAGGAAAACATTGCAAAATAACATAAAATTGTATCTCTCAAACATGGCCAATAAAAGCATATATTCAATCTGAATTCAATTTTAAAAAGTCATAAATGGTTCTGAAATAGACTGTGCTGTCAACCAGTACAGCAACATACCTCTGCAATCTTTCCTTTAACACCAGAAAACAATTCATTACATAATTCAATCCTCTTCTTATCTGATATATCAGACCTACAAGAAAAACATTTTCTTATACAATTCCAAAAAAGAAAAATCTCAGATACAAGAAAATTAATTTTCTAATAATCTTAAAGATATTTCAAATCAAGACAATGCCTTTAAAGCAGTTATGATCAATCAAATTATCATTAAATTCAAACACGAACAATGTCTTATCAACATGCACATGTGACACCCTTTAACACTCAACGGCATTTCTATTAGCTAACATAAAATTTTCAAACTGCTTTAATCAAATATACATGCGTACCAGTGCCTAGTTTCATCAAGATCGTTTAAAAATTGGAACTTCTATTGAGTCTACAAGCCAATAAGTTTTTGTAAGATGTAATCAATAGACAAGTCTATATAAGTGTATTAAACTTTATCAAAAGCGGATAAAAATTGTAGCCCCTGCTGTGTATACAACTAGAATTAATGAGTTTTACAAAGTCATCAGCGATGCTTCAAACCCTTCCATCCAATTATCAATAAATTCAAACTTGAATCAATATAATATATGCACATCGGATGAATTTTGTAGCTTCTTTCATGCCTACAAGTCAAACTTAAAGTCGAGGTCAATAACTCAAAAACTATTAATCCAAGTGTTACAAAGTTCAAAATTGACCACGACTTCTTCAATATATGTGTATACAAAGTTTCATAAAGATCCAAAATAAACTGTAGCTTTTATCCTGTATATAAGCTAAATTTGAAACCAATCATCTCATATTACTTGGAACTTGACCCAGATTAATCAATATACCGGCATTCATATAAAGTTTTACATAGATCCAATAAAAATTGTAGCTGCTATTGTGTCTACAAGAAATGTGGATTGACTGAAAGGGGCAATATACCTATACATTTCCATATATATATATATAAAATATGTAGAACAAAATAGACCTTAGACCTACTTTCTCAACTGTTCCCAGATGACTTTAGATTTCTGGATAATTTGATGATGATTTTTAGCAATTCTGCTGGCTGTTCGTCTGTCTTTCCAATTCATATCTTTGGTTTTGGCTTTTTTAACCACTGAAAATTACAGAATTACATTACATTGTTGCAATATAAGTGGTGCGACAAATGGCTTCTAAAAATGTTCAAATTCCAACTGCAAACAAGGGATGGATTTTGGACAATAAAGCTTAAGAAACGTCTTAAAAATGGCAAAAGGTACTGGTACTGTAAAGTCATTTATTAAATGGCAAATTTACCAGCTAAGAGATTGGAAATAGGTTTTTCCAAAAATTGTATGCATATCATGTACATTGGTAGCATCAATTTGCTATATTCCCATTTTCAATCAGACATCTGTGGTTCCTGCCAATCTGATTAAAACTAAGTCACTAATTGCTAATGCACTATGTGAATCAAGCATAACACTTAGTTTTAGTGGAACTGCAAAAATCAGACATCTGAATGAAATTTTGATTGGTGCACATTTATACGAAAATACGAAAGAAAACCTCCTTACAATCCATACAATGAATATAAAATTTAAAGAATTTCTTACTTGTATCATCATGTAAAACTGACTGTGATGCAGTTTCCATCTTTCTTTTAGGAGCTTGTCGACTCTTTTCTAAATTCCCTTTAGATTTCAAACCCTTCAACTTCTTGGCAGCATGTTTGATCTGAAGCTGATAAATAAAAATACAAATCAATGAGTCTATATTTTTATACAAGGGTACTTTAATACCTAATGAGATAGTACTGTGGTATTAATCAATACGGTACTATAGAGTATTGAACTGATTCAACTGGATTTATCTGGATCTAAGTTTTTTGAAATTGAAATAATATGAACAAAGACACTACATTTGATGACAAGTCAATTGCAAGTGAAATTGAACTAGATCTGACAGTCAATGACTCAACTGTGTTTTTGAACAATACTTCTAAGCTGCCAGATCTTTTACTTGCTAAAAATAAATCTATACCTTAATGGATTTTTTTCTCTCTAAAGGTTGAGCTCTAGATGGTTTACCATTTTCTAAATTAGGAAGATTTTCTTTCAGACAAGATTCCAATTCTTCATCCAACAACTTCTTAGTCTTCTCTTTAGTTTCAATGGATGGTCGCTTTGTCATTTTTACTGCAAATGATTTTTCAGCACCATCAGGTGTTCCCCTTGCTCTTTGTACAGCTTTCTCAAAAGTGACATCACCACGCCTATTTTTGCGAATGCCAGTGGTGTGCATGGTCATCTCTGACATGTGAGCAATAGAACTTATTTCACCCAGAGAATCAGGCGTACTTTGATCTAACAAGTTGTCAGCTAAATCTATTTGTTTAGTTTTGTTGATGTAATATTTTTCTGTTGAATCATCTAAGTTGTCATAGATCCGATTTTTCTTCTTCTTTTTAACTGATGACACACTGTCCTCTTCAATGATTGATGGCATATTGAATTGTGCTTTGTCCTTATGCAAAATACTATTTCCTTCTGGGTTACCTCTCATACTCTTGTTTTTCTTGGGAGAGGCCATTTTCTTTTTCCTCTGAGAAGGTGTGTCTATCAATGACATGGTGAATGCCTGTGGTTGTCTTTCCTTGGAACAGTGGCTTATTGAATGAATGTAAGGAATAGACCTGCAATAAAACCAAATATAATGTTATAGCTTGTTGCCTATTCTTAGTTGTCTTTGTAACTAAATCTTAATAATGCCTAAGGAAAAGGTAAACCTATGCCATTTACCATCTACAACTGTAAATACATAATTGTCTGTAGGAATGTTAAAGGGGCATTTTGCCCCGAAAACCGTGGAAAGTGGAAATGAAGAAAAAGAGGAAAGGGAACAAAATAAATAATGTTCCACTTTATAAAACCTTCTTAACCAATTGGGCAACTATCATTCTATGAAAATAAAAGCCTACAATCATATTCAAAAAAATACTACCATGCAGAACAAAGTGGATGAAAACTGGAGGATAAAAATATAAATATTGCAAACAAACCTCTCTCGACAAAATCAAAACAAAAGCACGTTTTGAAATTGCGACCGATTTACGACTGTTGTAAAAAAAAAAATAAGCCACGAAAAGGTGAATGGATTTCGGAGTGAAGGACATACTCATGTGATTGAAAAACTTTCTTTAATATTTTTTCATTGCATAATATTTCTGAAATTAAGATTAAAATTCTGACCTTCTTTCACGACATTTATTAATTAGTCGAAGTGTAGGTCAGGTGTCATGACCTCTGACATCTGCAGCTGATACTCCACAATCTTGGAATGTTGGTCACATAATGTTTTAGCATTATTTGCTTTTTGTTTTGGTTTTAAAGTAATAAGAAAATGATATCTAAAGTATTGAGAACTATTATTATAGGTCCACCAGGTGCTGGAAAAGGGACAATATCAACAAGAATTGTCAAAGACTTTGGCATGAAACACTTATCAAGTGGTGATATATTGAGAAAACACATCATGGAAGGCACAGGTTGGAAGTTAAACTTAATGCGAAATTCAAAAATAGGGCTGGCATGGAAATAGTGTAGTCAGTCTGCCCTTTAGCAACAGAAAATTTGACATAGACTCTGTGATAGGCCCACAGAAGATAATTATTGTCTTAAATAGGCCTTATTTGTGAAAATAAAACGGCAATATCAATTGACATTAATGATAGGCCAAGGTGAAATTAGGAAAATTGTTACTGTTGCTTTCCTGCTAATCTTTGCCTTATTCACACCCACAGTCTGTCATTATTCAATTTGTCTGATTAGTTTTGTTATAACAGATTGCCTGACCCTTTAAAGGAACAAGGGTTATTTAGTCCTTACTTGATAAGTATATTATCACTTCTCTTTTGCAGCAACTGGACTTGCAGCTAAACATCATATAGATCAAGGTGAATTAGTTCCTGATAGAGTAATGGTGGATATATTTATAACAGAACTTAGACATTTACATGGTCAAAGTTGGTTACTAGATGGTAGGAATTTTTGCTACGAAACTTTATCTTATGTAAAGAACAATAAAACAGAATTCTATTGCATTAACTTTTAAAATTAAATAAGGAATGCTACAGTATATCCATTCCTTTGTCTTTCAGGATTTCCTAGAACAGTGAACCAAGCAGAGGCATTACATAGAGTAGAGCCAGTTGATCTAGTAATAAATTTAAAAGTACCATTTGAAGTTATCATGGAAAGAATATCTAATAGATGGACACATATATCTAGTGGTAGAATATATCATTCAGAATTTAACCCTCCAAAAGTTACGGTGGGTCTAATTTCCAAGTTCAGTTCAATTCATTTATTTCCAAGTTCAAAACATGTCATTTCCGAGTTCAATACATCTTATTTCCATGTGCAATACATCTAATTTCTAAGTTTAATACATTTCATTTTTTAGTTCAATACTTTTTTTTTCTGAGTTCAATACATCTAATTTCCAAGTTCAATACATCTTATTTCCAAGTGTAATACATCTAATTTCTAAGTTTAATACATCTAATTTCCGTGTTCAATACTTTTTTTTTCTGAGTTCAATACATCTAATTTCCAAGTTCAATACATCTAATTTCCAAGTCAAATACTTGTTGAAGAGTCTAATTTATAAATTCTTGCTCTGTCTTGAGAGTCTACCTTTGGTAGCTTTCATATTTCACTTCAGTATGTATCCTTATTTGTAAATAATTTCTCCTGTCTGTTATGTAGTGGAGAACGTTGAAATAGCCAGTAGACAGTAAGAGATTTTATGCATCTGGTTTAGCTAATGAGGACAGTCCATGTCATGCTGTGATCAAAAAGGAAAACTTTAACAAGAAAATTCCAAGCATACTCCTTTGATTTCTTTGTGCTGTCTGTATCACACATGATCCTTCTTTTTATTGTACATCCTCTCTGACCTGAATCACTGGTAGAGATAAACCAGGTTACAAAATCAGAAGGTATTAAATATTCTGTGATGGGATAGATAGTTTTATACATACAGTTTGGATTGGCAAAAAATGCCACAAGTACAGCAAAGTTAACTTCATGAGAGAAATTAAATTACACATGTATAAATATTAAGATCAAAATAGGAAAGGTCCCATTTGATATCATTCATTTTTTTTATGTATTTGGTAGGGTAAAGATGATGTAACAGGAGAAGATTTAATACAGAGACATGATGATAAACCTGAAACAGTCAGACAACGCTTACAGACATTTCAAAATATGACCCAAAAAGTACTTGATTTTTATCGGTATGTACTATCTGATAATGGAGAATTTTTTACAGATCTTTGTTATGATTTGAAAATTTCAATTTACTAATTTGAGTTTTGTCATGAAGTGACATAAAATGGTGACAGACAAAATAAGTGAAATGAACCTACTCAAATTTTTTTTGGAATTTAAGAACTCAGTTATCTGACTCTTAACATTCAATATGTTATCTCTTTCCAGAGAATGTGATCTGTTAACAGAATTTGAAGGGAGTGAATCAAATGAAATCTGGCCTCGTGTTCACAAGTTTTTATCAACTATCAAGACACCATTACAGTATACAGAATACAAGTAAAATATTGTTAGAATTAAATAGAAATGTTTAATTTAACAACAACAGTATTTCAAATGTCCCCGGCCATCCAACTTGAAGTGCATGTTTCTTTATAGTCATTCTTTTTAAAATTATAGTTTTAAAATCCATGTGAATCATATATTTCGGCTTTAAAACACATTTTCTATGGCATCATAAACCTGCTAGTTACTTTTACTAAGAGCTATTAAACATATGAAACTGGACAGAACCCTCCTGAGTTATTTGTCTAGGCTGGCCTGGCAAATGTTAGATTTTTATGCCTCTTATCAGGTTAAAGTAAATGTTTTGTCTTTGAGTTAAAACACAAATTTTATTAGTTTCCATTGTAATCTAAGGAGATTGATACAAATAACATGTACTGATGACAATTCAATCTATGTATTAGAATGTATAAAAATTTTATAAAACCATTGTAGTCTGGTAATGTCTTGTTTCAAAAATTAATACTTGGTGCTAACTTAACATTTTTCTTTGGAATAAAAAAAAAATTATGAAAAAAAACGAAGGCGTGTACATACACAAATGAAGTTATTCTGTAAATCCAATTTTATACTATTTTTTTATGTTCTTTTTTTGATTTAATTTTTTGTCTGTTGATTGCATACTTTTACAACTTTGAAATTGGATTGTTAAAAATATAATTTTATTTGCACTCATATAAGCCATTTCAATGCAGCTCATGTAAGAAATTATATACTGATTATGTTACAATCTTACAATAATTTAACAACTAAGTATCTTGGTATGATTTATTAATAATGTATATAATAAACATCTGTTACACAAAGGGCCTTACCTTGATGCATATTCAAAAAAAAAAAGAAGACATATTGTGCAAGACTAAAAGGGTCCAAAACAGCATTTGTAAGTCTTTGTGAATATTCGTTTTTTTCTCCAGGAAATATCTATTTTGATTTAAATGTATTTGATAACTTTTATAAGAGATTATTGTTCATTTCAACTCAGGTAGATGTTCATTTTAATTTAGGTAGAGGTTAATAACGAGAGGTTTAAAACCCTGTTAATTGGTGTACACTTACGCCACAAGGGCTGTGCATTTAAATATACAGGTATACATGTAATTTTTTTTATGATTTATTATTAATGTACATAATAAACACCTTAAACATAAAAAGCCTTATTTTGGATGTGAATTAAGGGGATCCCTGTCCTAATAGTTGTATACTTTTTTTTTGCTGTCTGTTCATAGAGACTACATGTACAGTTTTTATGTGATTTTCACATAATTTAGTTTGATCATTTATATTACATCGACATCAAGTTTAATTTGACGACTGAATCATATATGACGATGACATCTTGGTCAAGTTTGAATTTTTCGATGAATGGATTTCAAGTTATTAAGGTTTTTGTCTGATTTTAATGAAAGTTGCTGTGATTATTTATATTGAAGAGATCTTTGTCAAGATCGAATATAACTATTCTTAGATGAATACATTTTGAGTCTTTGCCCTTGATTTAGAAAATATGCGTCAAAATGAACACAATAGAAACTACAGTATATGATTTAAATGATACAATTACATAAATGTTATATGCACCAGTTAGATTTTTTTTTACGACCGTCATTGATATACGGGAGATTTATCAGGGAAGTAGGCGTATCTCTACTTGACAACCAATTACAAGGATGAAGATAGATAACAAACATTTTCAGTAATTGGTCAAAATAAATGACTACAATAAATACTACATTATATACTACAAAAAAGAACTTGAGAGAAAGAAAACTACAAAATAATAAACAAGAAACAAGATAACTGAGAAGAAGACTTTATGGATTACAACTATTGTTTATTAATACTGCTACGTTTCAATAAGTATGCTATTATCGCTATCAAGCAGATCAAACTACAAGAAACAAGATGGTATAATTCATTTTAAAGCGACCTAAAGATAAACAAGAACACCAGAACATTTTTTAAGGGCCATAATACTACTAGGGCCTACTAATAATAATTAATAGGCCTATGTGAAAAATAGATATTTAACTTTCTTTAAGTTTCTATGAGGTAGGCCGAACAAAGCATGAAAAAAGATTAATTGTTTATCATATCAAAAGTCAATTAAAATAAACATAGCTAGTTGTCACGATATAAATAAGCCTAAAATGCATTGCAATATAAGCCTGTGTTAATAGGGGGAAAAGTTAGTTGTCCTTTATCCAGCCCTAAGTGAAGCTCAAATTCCCATCATTTCTAAGATCAATGTTTTCGAATCTTCTAATTATTTGTCCAAGGCCCGACAAGGAAACACTTCTCAGGTCCCGAGTCTTTCAAATAAATAACTGTTGGTAATATGTTAGCAACACCGACTACCTCTCACCTAATACCATTACCAACAGAAAAGCGAGCTTACAAATTACGACACCCATTTCAAGGTACATGAATTAATATAAAAATCGAATAACAAACACGACAAAGATCACCAGTATCATAAAACGTATCGTCAAACTCTCTTGAACCTTTGAATACTTTTTAAGTATAAAAATGCTTGAGTTGGTTTTAGGTAGAGAGATTTTCTAAGAAGCACTCGTAGGTCATAAAGTAAGAAAAACATTATAGGATGAGTAGTTAGTGTAAAAAATAAAAATGGTAAGTTAAAACATAAAATATGGAATCTTGATTTAACGGTTCTGAAATCCAAATCTAAAAAAAGAAAACTTTTAATTTTGGCCATCATTTCCTGTAAAAAACTGGGCCCATTGACCTTAATAAACTTAATTGTATCCCTTAAACATTTGAACAATTATTAAAGGTCCTTCGAGTCTTTAAAAAATATATATGTATAGGTAATACAGTTAGGATTTGACATAACCCTTTCATGGTTCAAGTCTGCCATGGACTAAATGGTTACTAAGATTTTATCCCTTGATTCAAGGAAACAATTTTTTAAAATAAACGATGGATATTTCTGTTGAAGATTTTATAGTAATTTTTAAAATATCCAAATACTTGGTACACTGATTATAGGTGGTTTGAAGGGGATTATTTGGTTGTCACGAAGGTTTAAGCATTCGGATAATGTCCCAAAACTGGTCCGAGTTGGTGTTGCCATAGATAATGGAGTTTAAAGCAATAATAAGATCAGTCTTATTTGCTTGACATTAACATAACGAGCCTCATCGCGTTTACAAAACATCCACATTCGTCATAGGCCTACTTCCTCGAATTCAAGTGAGGGAATTTATGTAGTGATTTCTATACAATAGAAAAAAAGGTATACACAAAGTGCTGGTCTTGGCACGATTCACCTCCACGATTTTTCTATAGTAACATATGGTTCATCTGTCTGTGAGCTGTCTGATACAAATTGTAAGACCAAAGTTTAACGTCACAAATTTCGAGTACATTATCAATACGCTAAATTTGACTCAGTGGTTCAGAATGTGCAAGTCTTTTATTGTATCGATATTGAATATTGATATCAAATATAGAAAGTACATACCCTTCCCATTATGAGTTTATTAAGTCTCTATAGTTACCATGGTCATAATTCAAACTGAAAGGAAAGGAAGAGATATCGAAAATATATGTAAACATCACGTGGCATCATAATAGACGTACTGTTGGGTAGATTAGGATTAAAGTTTTGAAATTCTAAACAGGTGAGTGAAAAAACTACAATCGATAGATCATATTCTGGTAACTGTGAATTAAGGTACTCGTCTGATATTCTCACATATTATTATCTAGGTCTGGGCGTTCAAGTTTCTAAAAAAAACGGTTGAAAACAAGGGACAAAAGCAATATGACTATTGGGGACAAGGGTAATAACACTTACGTCTTATTGTCGAAAAGTACTCGTTTTCGAACTTCATATTCTATTTCTCAATTTCAAGAACGTTTACGGGGAAATAAGAACTATCGGAAGACGGATGAGTGTGTCGATGAAGTTCTGCTGGTTAAGCAAATATTGAAGATAACTCTTTATTACCCTTTCGCATATTCCTGTATAATATAAAGACGACTTTGTCACTACAAAAGGCATCATTATTAGTCGTCCAATAATTAAATGCAGGTTTAAACCATATAAAAACTTTTTCCATTTCAGACCAAGCGTCTATGGCTCTATGTAGTGATGCTAGTGGTTGGGCTAAGGCGTCACTGGTATGTCTTGTAATCGGATTATTTATGCACGTGGCTGGTTGGGCTACAGTAGAATGGATGGTGTACAGTACAACCAACGACGTGTTGTCATATCGGATTGGGTTATGGCAAATGACATCATGTAATTCGGGATCGTGTGAGACCATCACTACCCCAGATACATTTGTAACTGGTAAGAAATATGTTTTAACTTGCATGTTTGTATGTCATGCTATTTCGAACTCCGTGTAATACCTTGACTGGGAGTTTAAATGTTCTACAATCGTTTTTTTTTCAGGTCTATTTCAAGGTGTAAGAGCTATGGAGACTATAGTATTTATAGCAGCCCTATTTACCACAATTCTCTCTGGAGTTTATGTTTTGTTTGATTCAGCCAGAACCAGAAATCTGGCAATTGCCCTGATGTCTCTTGGTGTCTTAACTGGTAAGTTAATAAACGGCCCTCGTCTCTCATTAATCATATAGCAAACTGCTTGTAACGAGTTACCACTCTATGAAAGGTACTGAAATAAAGTACATTCTATAATGTATTAACGGCATTTATTTTTATTTTCAGCCGCGTTTTCATTTATAGGAATGATACTATTCCTGGCATACTTCCCTGAACCGTATGTTGTGTCGTATTCTATGGGACTGACAGTCTTGGCTATGTTGTTGATTTTAATAGCTGGTGCATTTATGATACCGGACGTTACAGACGTAAAGAGACACGACCCATTGCCAGATGAACAATGAGTGTTGTGTACATTAATTTTCTACTGTGTGACATAAAAAATATATTGTGAATAAGATTACGATTAAAGCCAGGTAAAGACATATTACGTTGAAGAGATAAAACATATTTTATAATGCATCATTTTATTTTAGTTGAAGGACAATTTGAGCAAATCAATAACAGTGAAAATTTCAAAATATTTCAGTATTGATGAAAATTCATACATTGTTATTGAATATCGTGTTACAGAAATTGTAGATCTTCAAAACTACTCTACTCGACTCGATAAAATTTTATTAAAAGTTAAATGTTATCTTGGATCTGAGTAAAACTCTTTTGTGTATGGCTTGTAGCGAAGTTTTTAACGCTAACAATTGGGTGTACTTTGATGGGAATTTACCAATCAGAGATGAGAGAACTAAACAAAAAGCACATGGTAAACCGTTGGGGAAAGGCTAAGTTAGCAGGATGACTTTTATTGCTTAAAAAGGACGAATGAAGCGATTGAAATAGTAATGGAAATGGTGGAGGGCAGATTTAGAATATGCAATAAAGCATTTTATTATGAGTGGGCCTTAACATTCGATTCCCACCCTTTCCTTCACCGAGCTTTTTGATAGAAAACTATTGATAATTTTTAAAGCATTTGAAGTGGGAAAATATGGTATGAGAGGATATCAAGATCAATGCATTAGCTAAACATGTCAATAACATGCCAATGCTTAAAATACCGACATCAAACAGAAGTAATATCCAGAAAAGGTAAAGAAAACTGAAAATCGTATGGTCTTCTCATCATTAGTCGATTCTATCGCGGTTTCTTTAACTCATATTCAGGACCCATCGTTTCCCGTATACGGGTTTTGACATTTTCGTTTTCTTCGTGGCTGCAATGAAGAATGGGGATGTGGTAATGGACATGATGATTCAGGACCAAGATGTGAAATACTTATCATGCCGCACTTCCAAAAGTCCGTTATGCTTTCGGAAAGTGTTTAAAAACCCATTTGAAGAGAGATCCTACGTTTACTTTAAGTTTCAACTGAAAATTTCGAGTCTGTATGGTGAGCACCTACATCAAAACTATAGTTTAATCTGCTAATTTAAAGATTTTATTTAACCCTTTTGATACAAATTTTATTAAGTAGATAAAAATACATGTAGATGTAAAAAATACTTAAGCATATTGAGGAAATATTTTCAGGTATAATTGTCAAATTTGTGATTGATTGAGATTTTCCCGTGAACAGGTTTTGTGCAAAAAAAAAAAAGATGGATGAAGTACCGGTTTGCTCAAGTTCCAGGCTATTGATTAGTTGGTTCGTAGAATGACTTAAGTAAACTTCCGCCCCTGCTATAGGCTAAAGCTATTATCTCATGCTATCCCTGGCTACCAGATTGTTTATTCTTTTGTAGTTCATGCGTGTTGCTGATTGAAACAAACGATAGGGCCTACATTACTAGATTAAGTCAAATACATCTTGATGATAATTACTAATCAAGCAGAGTAGATCTTCATTCAACAACATAAATGAACTGGATAATTTCCCAAAGGAGAATGGCAATGGAAAAGTACTAATTCTTGCCAGGACAGAGACATTCGCCTTATCCCGACTGTTGAGGGATCTTAACAATGCACAACCAATATTACATTAGGCATCAACCTATATGCCCGAAAGAATGGACGCTATATACTCCGATCTGATTCACTGAAAACGGGAAACCAAATGGAAATCCGATGGATTGTCTGGCCCTATTTCAGTCTAGAATACTGATTATATTACGGTTCCCAAAAAAATGAGAATCTTTGATGATGAAATACTTTTACAAAAGGGTCAATTGACAACAAGGTGTAAAAATTTGCATTCTATACTACTCTACATTGAAAAATACATAAAATGAACATAACCAAATGAAATCTAATAATAGCTTGATCTTAATGACAGGGTTCAGACCAATCGTACTAGTTATTTCTTGCCTGGAGAAGGGAAGGTGTTCAAGGACTGCGGTAGATAGACCAGTATCACGGAAGACGTAACTGGATGTACTTGGCTGTGTCGAGGCGGTATTTCAAATTTTAATTTCATTCCGTTTGACATGATCTAATTTGTTAAAGATGAAAGTTGGAATCGATACCACAACAAACGTGGCTCTGGTAAGTGGGTTTTTATTTTAAATAAATAATGCGAACAGTCATAGAATTTAATTTGAATATGTTGAAAAGTTGTAGGCCCTACATGGCATTTAATGTAGCCGTATACTGAAGGTGGTTGTTTAATAATAATAATATGGACATTTCTAAAGCGCTAATATCCACATGTTTCATAAAGATGGTCGTGTGAGAGGGTTTTATTTTCGTAGGCCTAATTCTTAATTTTAGGCCTTTCGAAATAATCATAGCATAGCTTGAGATAAGGCGATCGTTTGTCTGAACAAAATAATTTGATACTTTTGGACTGAACTCATTTCGTCTGCGTTTGTTAGAAGTATCCTTGTCAGTTAAAGGTAGATAATTGAAGAGTATATTTATAGCTACAGACAACATTACAATGTAAGTTAGTATTAGAGTTACTCGAGTTCTCTCTCTTGTCATGCAATACATCTATTTGATCGATCAAAAGGAATCCATACCATCAACATATTAATCTGTCTCGCCATTTAAAAGAAATGAAATACATGCATCAGATTTTGCAATACTGAGAATTCTACAGAACTGTAGCCCTAAATAGCATAGTCTAATTAATCTTTTTGTTTAAAAAAAGTGTGGATTTGAGTTAGGCCCTATTCATCTAGAATTTGGATAGGAAGCTTGTTTACGAACTTTCCTTGAATTCTTCTGAGATGTATCATTAGGCCTACTAAGCCTAACAGTAAAGTAAAGTTTAGTAAAGAACAAAACAGGTAATAAAATTAATGAGATCACTAAAGATCAAAGTAGGCGTAAAAAGAAACTCGATTAAATCAAGTATAGAACTTGCTCGCTTGATAAGAGGTTTTCTTAAAACAGGGGTTTTCAATCTTGGGGTTGCGTCCCCAAGCTGGGAACGTCCGAATATTTTGGGGGACGCGAACATCATACAATCGCCAAAAAAAATGTTGTGTCTGTGAACATGTTATGGTTTAAGATTTAATGCAAGGGTGTAATTTATGTATATGAATATATGAAGATAGTTTAATGAATTTTTATATATTCTATTCGATACTTATGGTAAGTCAATATTAGAAATGAAATGGGGGACGCGAATTTCTCTTTTACCAAAAAATTGGGACATTGCTGGAAAAGGTGAAATACCTCTTAGATACACTGTGTGTTCCGGGGATATTGATAGAATCAATTTGTAACCATTCCTGTTTTCAAATGTGTATGATTTCAGTCGCTGCTGACGTCACTAATAAAAAAAATCTGCTTATATCACATAAGGACTTTGCATTAGTGACGTCATAAAACGCTTAGTTTTAGTGGAATTACAGAATCTACAGGCGTCTAGTTGAAAATTGGAATGAGACGTATATAAGTCAACGTCACGTTGACTATGATACAGATTTCTTAACCCTTTTCAGTCTTACGGGGCTGTACACATCCTATTTCATCCCTATATATTGCACCAACAACCAAGAAGCTTGAAGGGACCTTTTGGTCATTTATTAACTAGATAATCATCAAAATGAACAAAAACAATGGAATCCTCCATTGACCCTGAACTTTGTGAGGACCTTCAAACTCGGGAATCCACTTTTAGCAGCATGGTCTGAAACTTTCCTTTTGATAAGTATTATTTTGATAGTGATATTATTATTTGATTTTGATTAATAAGGATTTTTTTTCTCCTGGTAGTATATGTAACAGGTAACATCAAGAAAACTAAATTTTGATCATTTTTGTAATTTTGATATCATTTGTAAGTCATTTTATAAACGGGACTTGATGGTCCCGCTGGACATACCCTCTCGGACTACTAAGTCCCACTGGACGTCTAAAACATAGTCTCTTGTCTATTAAATATTGCAATTATCAGTAATTATGAATTTTTGAATATTTTATATATACAGAATATAAATAAGATGTCGAAAAGAAAATCGAAAAGAAAATATGATCTAAATCAAGCCACTGAATTAGTTTTTAACAAAAGTCAATCATCAGATTCTGAATAATCAATCTGTCCAAAGGGACATATTCGTGTTACTATGGCAACTTCAGAAAGATCACATTTTTTTCATGGATATATTCTGCTTGACACTTAAATAATATTTTTTTAGGATTGCGAAAATTTTTTTATACAACTTGTAAGCTCTTGAACTGAAAAGGGTTTAAAGTTTGAAAAACCGACAATTTAATGAATTTGTAAAATAAATATTGAGTAGTTGATAAGTTAAAGAAGATGGTTGTTTTTTTTTGTTTTTTTTTACACAGATCAGACATTTCACGGAGTGACACGATTGTAGGCCTACATTATATTTACATGTATATCATTAAATCATTAAATAAATTAAAGCATAGAATAGAGTGATGTAATATTAGAAGGGAAGAGACATGTTCGGAAATACCATCAGATCTAATAAATGTGGCAGTAATTTTAGAGAATCCCTTTATATTGTATATCTATGCCAACATTTATTAGGAATTTATTAAGGCGATACAGAATTATAATAGGTAATCATAAAATAGTTTTCAGAAGTACTAGAAATGCACGAAAATAACATAATTCGTTCCTAAATACATCAAAAATGGGAGATTTATTTATGGTGTCATGAAAAATTCCTATTTTTTCAAAAAGTATGCGGCTGTCAAAAGAGTTACATTAAAGTCAGTGCATATGCCTATACTAACTCTCAGGAATTTGGTCAAATGGGACATTTTGGTTTATTTTATGGTGATAAAATATGGTGTCTGGGGATGTTATAATCATTTTAAGCTATATATATTTCGAAATTCTAAGACATTTATCAATGACAACTACAGTTACTTGTTAAATTATTGTGTTATTTATGAAGCGAGAAATACCATAATATTAGCCTAATGTCCGACATAGGTGACTTTATTGAACTTCTTATTCAAGAAATATTCATTATCGACTGGTTAGCAAAATATAGAGGACCGATTATCATTTTTTACACGAATACTCGAAAAATTCTAAGCACAAAATTTCTGCGGCATTAAGACTGAATGAAATGCAATTAAAGTCACAGCCGCTGATTTCTACACCAAGCCGATTTGATCAATCAATCGCAGTATATGACATCGGGTGTTAATCCCAACAAACTCTGATGGTTATGAACCTCTCAAGTTTACATAGCCTACTTATTACAAAATCTTAAACCGGTGTTATTTTTTTTATGATGGGGGAGTGAAGGTGAAGGCTAGATCAAATTTGACATGGTTTCAATTTCACTATGTATCTTCTTCGTGATTTAACAGATAACTGCAGTTTTTATCACAGGAGCCTCTTTGATTAAGATTACGTCATTTCTGTAGACGAGTGTTCTGTTTAAAATATTCGAGTCGAACATATACCAAGAGGCCAAATGAAAATTTCACCTTTTGATGTTTGTATATAATCTTATAGTGGCGCTTGTCGGCGTTCATTATAATAAAGCCATTTCCTGCTATATGATGGAATCGGCGGCGAGGTTTTGGGTAGAATTCGATGTGATGAGCCATTCTGACAAAGACGGCAGTGTTGTGTAGATTGTTTATATAATATTCAAGTTGTATATGAAAAGTATATACCACTAAAGTGTGTAGTTTAGTGGGCCAGTTACCATATGCTTGTTATTAGACCGACTCTCGGAATAATTACACATCCAATATTTGGAGCCAACAGCTGGCACAAAGCTGCACGCGCCATCGTTAGCCTCGCTTTCATTTCGAGGTGATTTATGCATACCTGTTTTCTCTCTCGTGAATATATCCGATTCGATTGTATTGTGAGGTTTTACCATTGCCTAATGGATTATTTTAACTTTTGAAAGAATTCGCATGTTTTTTATGAGTTGTTTTTAAATTGGGCGGGGGGAGGAAGTGACGGATTTTTTAAAGGAAGATATATGGCCTGGAAATATGGAAGAATGAATTGATACGGCGGTCTAATCACTAGGTGAGTACAGTATAAGACAATATCAATATATAGAGAGATGTCAGTGTATATGTATATATGTATATAAAAATGGTTCCAATGGCACTTCTAATTTTATGCACCCGGTCAAGACACCCGGTGTCGCCTATGGGCTATGTTAAAACCAGGTTGTTAGTAGCAAATAGATAATATTTGTGTTTTAAAAGATGATATTGGGAATATTTTTCAGCTTTAGATACTATGTTAATTATCTTTAGTGAGATTCAAACCGTTCAATGTTCATTGATCGATACACTGGAAGCAGTTTCATTGATCCAATATTAGCAAAGAGACTACAGGGTGTTCGTTCATCAATCTGCTTCATTATTATCCAATATAGCCACCGATTTCGTTTTAAATCACGGCCTAGATGGTTTTTATGCAATGAATTGTCTATCATAAGTAAGCAATTGACAGTGACAGGGACATATTGGACTGTTGCTGCCAATGTCGGCTGATGACGCCATGTTGATAATCCGTCAACTGAGGACCTGTCTCCGTGCACGCTGCCGATAGTCTATATCATCCTTTAGACCTCATCTTATATGACATCATTTTCTCTTTATTAATATCACATTCTTCTTTCAAATAAAGCAACCTATGTCCACTTGTGTCTAGTAGAAAATTTGTAGTCGTCAACTTATTGCCAACACTACTGTATTAGCAAAATCTTTAACTTCTTAGATATGGATGATTCTTTGAAGCTGATCAAAGATTCACTTTCATACATAGATGATATCTATGTTGTGGTAGGTTATTTATTTCACGACCTCGCCAATGAATAGCGATTTGATTTGAATTATATACGAAATACGTACCTATTGCTATTATCATAATAACATCGTACAAACCAACACATCTGAACATGAATTCAAAGACCACTTTAGTTTGAAACAAGCCTGCATATACTGAAAAAAATAGGCGTCCATTTCATTTTTTAGCAGACGACGTTGAGTATATTATTTATTTTTTTGAATTTCTAAATTATTAAATGAACTTGCTTTATCGTATAATATCACTTAAAACCAAGACTTCTGACGTCTAGCAGACGACACATTAGTTCACTTATACTATAAAAGAAACTACATATTTACATCGTGTATCTACCCCCTCCCTAATTTTGTCTTTGAACATGACACACGTTGATAAAAGCGATTTTTTTTAATCACCATTATTTTCATATGAAGATAATCACGTTTTAAAATAATGTTTTCATGTTGAGGGCTGTTTTTCAATAACATTTTACCAGACAAGCAGATGCTACAAATTTGAATAAAGATAACAAGCTACATACAATATACATAATGCATAAGAGCAATGTTCGATGGTTAGAGATAATCGGGTGGGACTTAACTATGGTGTCTTTTGACCATTGTATTTTACGTGTACGAGTAACAACCCAAATATAACCAACACAACACCTGTCCTAATGCCCCATTGTTACGATATTTTAAGGGGAAACGAGGTATTTACTATGACACATGATTTCACCTTGGTAACCCGAAACTACGAATTTCTACACTGTATTCATAAACACTCTTTTCCTTCTGCTGCATCTTGGAGACGACCATCGCCCTTCAATGGGCAATTGAGAAAATTTAGTCAGGACTGTATCATTTTTTGTCTATATTATATATTATTAAAAAATCCAATGAACTCTTTAACCTGCTTAGAAACAATACCAAGCATAAGATGATGTTTGGGGCTCTCTGTCGTTTTGGAACATAACGATCACCATGTATTTGGGAAAGCAGTTACTACTGCACAGCTTCTCTTTATTGGCCCAAGGAGGTGATACTGTATTCGCTTATTTTAAGTTGAAGCTACATTATTATAGTTTTGGAGCATGAAATCAGAATCAGTACACACCAATCTACATTATTTGAATAAGGCACAGTTTTAGGGAATGCATATTGATGCAAGATTTAATAAGAAGAAGTTTTACTTTTAATGCATGAGATTAGAATTTGTACATGGTTATAGATTATTTAATCTGAATCAGTATATTTTTTTCTTAGTTTTAAAACATGGTATTAAAATGTATAGTTTTTTTTAGTCTTGGAACATGGGATTAGAATCTGTACATAGTTTCGTGGGTATTATTACAATTATCGCCATCATTGCTATAGTTTTGAGAGCGTGCATATACCATATCAACAAAGATTTTACAAAGTTTCATACTTAATTTATATATGTCCATATTTATGTATATCCAAACTATAATAAGGATCAGATATAGCCCGATGGAAATGAAATGAATTTGAGTTTTGCGTCTTACTCCTCTGTCTGCAGAATTAACTCTTTTTTGGTTTGATTTCAATCAGTTATGTGAAAAACCTGTATCACACGAGCCCTCAATTTATATGTCCAAATCGAACGATTGAGTATTTACATAATGTAGGTCTATTTATATTCAATTATGTTAACAAAAAAAGAAAAATAAGAGACCGGGAGTTAAAACAAATACAAGTATATTATTATTACTGTTTATGAACAGTATAGCACTACTCAGATACATCAAGATCTCTTGTGATCCAATATTTTTTATGAAACACTCTTAAATATATAGCCCAAAAATAATATATTTATGTGTCGCTGAATGAAATATTTGGGATTTGGATAGTATCGAAGAAGTTTCCTATGTTATTGATTGTTTTGACATGATTGTAAATTATTATATTGTCTGTTAATCCCTAATTAGGTTGACTGTTTTATGAAACAGGTGCAGTAAACTGAACACAAACCCTGACTATGCGCAAGGTCTTTAACATTATAAATAATTTGGCCACTGAAACGTTACACATATCTTTTTTTTTAAAGTTTTTGCATCTCGGCAAACATCGATGTAGGCCTATGTTTTACCTCATTTGGGTGGTCATGCATATCATGAGGATTAAATATCCCCTGTAGGCAAAGCCCTGTCCCATTTCTTACATCTGCTCTTCAGAATTAAAGGGAAATCAAGCGAAGTATATAATAATTATACAGAAATTCATACTACACTCGAAATACATTGGTCTCTACTGATGTAGGTCATTGATATTTACAGATAATCAGAGAAATTTGTAGGCTATTATATATTGATGATATGTAAATAATATCAAATTAGTCTATAAAGGCCATTATACAGTATAGTGTCGGTACTATAATACTGTCTATAAATATTTCTATAATATAATTGTACATCGTACAATATGTATCTTCACAACACATCTTGTCATAGACAGTGATCTCGATAATGATTTTAAGGGACTCAGGTGGACATGCGATTAATCTGATTCATTTATCCTAATACATGTACATAATAAACGAACTCTTTGCTAACTGTGATAAACTCGATGTTCGCAGATTACAATATCCTATGCCAACGACCAGGTACAATTTCATTTTTCGATGCGTATCGTGATACATAGAATGGATATTATGTATTTTGGAAACTCTTGTACTTGATATGCTGCATAATATTTATTATGTCAATATAGGTCTACGTAGTATTATCCATCATTATAAGATTACATGTATGTAATTGTATTGAATCAACTTCAAGTGACTTTGCATTGCCTGTCGTGATAATATGCGGTATTGTCAATAATGATATAATGGTATTAGAACTGTAATTTTACAAGTGATATGCGATATAGTGTAGCCTATAATGAGTATATTGAAACTGCTATTGTGTCGCATCACAAATAGTTTCATAACACGTCTGACGATTGACAGTAGCCTATTATACATAATTTTTTTATGGCTTTGTTTTGTTCAGGGGCGTTCTGGGACACATTTTAATTGATTTTGGTATCAAGATTTCATAAATTTGACCAAAATATAAATAATAATTTCGACCTAAAAAAATCGAAATGCCCTTTTAAGTCATTTTTCTCGCAGCCCACGGTATATATGCATCACTATTGTATACTTTGAAACTGAAATAGCATCAACAATATCTTAAATTTGAAAATCTGCAATCACATGTGGCTTTCTTGTGTTTCAATTCTGATCCTGTGACATATCACGTATACATGTTGCCTCTTTATCAATAGTTCATGGTTTTCTCCGTATCAGACTAGTCATGAACACTTCCAATCAGTAGGTTTATAGTTTACAGCACAATTGGCACATATTGTAACCCTTGTCGACAGCATTTTTTTTTTCGTTTACAACACATAGTTAATCGAGGAAATTGTCTTAATTGCAAGAGAGTTACCTTTCGTGAATTCAGAGATGATCTTTTAAAATCCATCAAATAGATAAGAATCGTGTATTTCACCTGTAGAACATTTAGAAAGGATAAATTTAATGACATTAGAAAAACATTCGATGCATAAAGGCGTCCGCACAAGGAAAGAAAATAGTGCAGCGCCATTTACGCTCGACCCCTGCATGACAGCAATTTTTTTTTGGTCAGTGATGGCCTAATTAAGGATAAACGAAAACATGCGAAATTGTTCTGGATCCTCTGCATTAAGCTCGTTAAACAGGTTGTGGTATATTCCTTGCTTTGGTTACCTTCGTATCCAGTGTACGGAGAGGAGTTTAGTGAGAAAGTAGCGCGGGCCATTGGATTTTCTCTCTGTGTGCGAGCGCATTTAGAATTAGAAATAATATGTAACTGGCTAGATACAAGATAGCAATATGACATAAGTAGTAACCAGTACACAGTGGTAATGTTGTAAACTTAACTTATATATTTTTACATCATATACGACGTGATACATTTTATTAAACGTAATACATCGTATCAACGAATATCTGATGATACAGCGTTAGTTGTAACATGTATCAAATATGCAGTATAAGTATAAGATCTGATTCTTTATATCAAATGGAATATGTAGAATAATACGTAGTATCAGATAAAACAATGTGACATTGTAATACGTATCAGACAGTGTACTATTATGTAGTAATATTAAACTTACAGGATACACTGTGTTAATCCGTATTATGCGAGCCCACCATATTTAACTAGTTCTGTTGATATTGTAAAATCTTTCATATTCGTAAATGTCAATAGTGGGAGTAAGTCTTTTTTTGAAGAAGAATAGGGAGAAGAACTCTTTTGCTAATATCTGACTTTCATATTCGTTACCATTACTTTCAGTTTGAAATAGAATGAATTGAGTTTAACGTCCTGCACGTCTTGTGTACCTAATGGGTACTTTCAGATTGAACTATTTGACTAATTTACAGGGTTTCCAAAACAAACCAAATAAATAGGTGGATACTCTCACTTTGAACGTCGAATGCTTTTTACTGATTCGTTAATAAGGCGTTGACTTTATAATTGTAGCGAGTGGGATGTTACATTGGCGATGAAAAGTCGATAAGTCATATTTCCTAACTTGTGTCCAGTAATAAACAATTCATAGTTTGTAATTCCTAGCTTTCTTACTTATCTCTTATCAGCGTTGATGAACGCTTGTATTACAGTTATATTTTGAACTAGCCTCCAAGAAACGTGTCGAAATCGTAACAAGCTCGTAAAATGGCTTTATATGTAGAAATGTGATAGGCATGCTCTCAAAATTAAAAAAGCAATGATGGTGATAACTGTAATAGTACCCACGAAAGTATGTACAGATTTTAATTCCATGCTCCATTACTATGAATGACTTTTAATACCATGTTTTAAAACTAAGAAAAAAATTTACTGATTCAGATTAAATAATCTATAACCATATACAAATTCTAATCTCATACTTTGTGCTTCTAATTCAATCCTGCATCATTTTTGCACTGATTCTCATACACGCTCCATAAATCTTTGCCTTAATTCAAATTACGTACTCCTATGCATTATTTGTTAGGGGGGGGGGGACTACTATCTCGTTGTTCCGGGAAAGCACGGGCCTAGGAATCAGACCTATTTCCTCGCACCGATCGGGATCCGAACCCATGGCACCTAGTCGCCTAGCATACGACAGTCCGACTCGCTGAGCCATTCACCTACCCTTATAGGGGGGGGGGGACTACTATCTCGTAGTTCCGAGAAAGCACGGGCCTAGGAATCAGACCTAGTTTTTATTTCCTCGCACCGATCGGGATTCGAACCCATGGCTAACCACTGAGCCATTCACCATTCACCAAAACAATACACTGATTCAGATTTGATGCTCTTAAACTTTCAAGGTTCTTTACTGATCAAAGATTATTGGTAGAAGCGTCCGGTACATTATTTAACTGGTATGCAATATTTATGTGATTAAAGGTTATTGCAGTCAGTTTTCATGCTAATGACATATTTTCTGATTTCTTTTGAGAATACTTTCTCTAAATGATGTCCTGACATTTAGTTATAAAACAATTTTTTTTCATATGAATGTACATTGAATGTAAATGAAAATATGCGTTTCGCGTTTTTGACATCAAGTTTACAAAATATTTTTGCATGATGACCAATAGCGTCTAATAAGCAGCAACATGTAACTTAAAAAAACTTTTCAATGGCTAAAAATCGCGAAAAAAGGAACAACCAAATAATATGGCTATGAACGAGTCGTAGATTTGTACAATGTAAAATGAATAATATAGGCCTACTTGTAAATGAGACAACAAATGTATGCTAAATTTTTTGAAACATATGAAAATTTACGGAATACATTTCACCTCTTGTATAGCTAACATAATGTTTCAGTGCAATTTAAACGTGTCGTCATCATGATAAACCATAATTGTAATGATTAGTTGTAAATAAAGCTATATAGTGACAGACAATTTGAAAATCAAACTATAAACCAAATGAAGTTCCTAAAATATGAATTACCCATCTATTGAAATTAATCATGTTTAAAATGAAATTTCTAGTACAGTATCTTTAATAGTGGTGATTAAAAGTGCACACTTTACCGATCTTAAACTTAAAAAGAAAACTAAGTGCTGAGCTATGTTCTAGTAATCATGCCTATCTTTATTTATATTAATGGGTTAAATTATTTATATGAACTATTAAATATTCATGTTCTATTACAATTACCTCATTCTTTCAATATACCACATATTTATCTCTTAAACACATTTCACTTTTCAAGGTCATATTCTAAAGAGGAGGAGGCTATTCGTTGGTGTCAATAATCTAATTTCAATGAGTATAGACATCAGTTCGGTTAGTAGTTTCTAGAAAGTTGGCAAGCACGAGTAAATGGATTTAAAACAACATTTTCCCCAACTCTTTCGCTTCTGTCATATCTTGACGATACTGGGTCTAGGTGCCTTTGGAACAAAATATTTGTGTGGATACTGTGCATTAAAAGACATTCTAGAGTCGATACGTCAATTCCCCACCGAAAAAGGTGGGTGGTTTAGGTACGGCAAATTGAATTCTCGAACCTTTAGTCGGTGATGCATTGACCTTCCAATTCTAGGAAGTTCAAGGGCCAATTTTCGAAAAACTCCATTCACCTTTGAAAAATGAAGTCAATGTACATAAGAAAGTGGGGGCGTAGTTTGAATTAGCTTGAATACAATGTAATTATGCAATAATTCTCATTAAAATAGTTGATTTTTACAGGAAATGTTCTAATAAACACTTGAAATAGAAGTGAATAACTTTCATAAGTAAAATCATGTTCACACCTGAAATTTAACAAACAAAAGAATATACAAGACTCTGAAGTTTCGTTTGTGTGGCGATTATCAACTTTATTCTACCTCACTTCTTTAAGTGGCATTTAGTAACTGGGTAATTATTCCACCTCGTTAGGAAATACCTGGCACAGACGAATTGTCCCATTCAAACGACCAGACACCTTTGTCATATCAGTTCTTCTGATCTGCATCACCGATATAGTTTGACTTTATTTATAACTTGAAGGTATTTATGGGTTTATTAATAAACTTGAAGGTATTTCTGGGTTTTCTAGATTAAGTATGTGTATCGGGGACAGTGGTATGTGCATCATTCCGATTTCAAGACTTATTCATTAAAAGTTACTATCAGATTTAGAGATTAGTGACTAAATCAAACTCTTTATTTAAGTTGAGTTGCAGCAATCACAGACATTTAATTACAAATTGGAATGATCACATGGATGCTATCAGTGTCCACGATAATATTGTTTAAGAAAAACCTCTTAACAATCCCTTTAAGAGTCACATAATAAATGAATAATGATCAGTACAAAATTCGTTGTTAAGTTCTGCATTAAAAAGACTGAGGCATCTTAAGACATAGCAATTTATTTTTCAAAACATTTCAGTTTAATCATTAATAATCGGTTTATAAAAAACGTCGAATAATTTGCTCAATTGTGAACTTCTTTAGTTTGAAAATAGTTTGTGAAGGCATAAGTTGGAAAAGAAACAGACAAAAAGAGACGATTCGGAAATGAATTATAAGTATTGTGAAGTACGTATATCATACTTGAAATGAGACATTTGAGTTGGTGTACGTGAATAAAACAACTGATTCTTTTGTATTTAAGTACCTTAAAAATAACATTTTCGACCATGAATAACTCATTTGAGGCAAATTTTTGCAAAGAATGGTTAAGATATATATGGATATCATTAAATGTAGATTAGTAAGAATAACAAATCAAATTGGATATTCAAGACATGTGATTTTAATTGGTGCATCTTGCATATTTGGATTTGACATTGGCACATAATGGCGGATAATTTATTGTTTTGGTTTCCATCGCACTATAAGGTAGGACGGTTTTCCAATTTCTCATAAGGTAATTGCTGGGTTGTTTGTGCTTGTTTGTTGGATGTAAAACACAACTCACTAGCATGTAGATTTAAATTTTCAAGGACGTAGTAAATAAATAAACACACACCAAGAGTGGCTGGGGTTGACCAGTGATAATCTGATGGCATCTTTTCAATGACTGTTGCCAGGTGACGGATTTCTGGTATTTCATTTCAGTCGACTTTAACTAACCACCAACTGACATTTGTCGCAATTATCATTATTTGCTGTGCCGATACCTAGAAATAATATAATCTTGTTGCCCTTAGCAGTCGGAATCGATGAATAGCTGATCATAGTTGCTATAGTTAGTCGGTCTATTCAACGACACAAGCGCTTCGCCTAGACAGATCTGGTGTGATTCTTGAATAGCCAGTTAATCTGAGCTCGTCTTCGAATATCCCATGACACCCGTAGGAAACGTAGCAAAGAGTTGGCTAATGCTGCTGCTATTTTTATGCAATTCCCTCAAATAATTCAGCTTGCAAGGTTGATTAGTAGATGACAAGTTAATTTTTGCTCCCAGTGGATGCTGATAACGCAATTTAGGTAGTAGGTTGCAATTGCTTGTCTTTATTTATACCAAATGGAGCAGAATATGGATATGGGTCTCATTTTAAACCTCATACCTATTTGTTATGTTGATATATAGTGAGAAAAAAATGGCAAAGATATCCTGGTATAGAATTCTGATGTGATATTATAATATTACTATGGGCATGACCTGACATTTTGATACAAAGATATTTCGAAATTTCATTTTGTTTTTAGTTTGTCGCGTGACTACAATAAGCCAATTGTTTATTAGGACTTCCTTATGTCATATACCAAGTCTTTGCGTTCTATTGCATCATTCTGTTTTCGAGAGACTTACTTGACATGTTTATACTAAGAAAACTATCGACTAATTTCATTCAACATCTTTACTCTTCTGACTAGAAATGAAGTGTTATGGAAGCATGGGCTTCGAACTATTCTTTACGATATGAATATTTTTTAGAGTAAAGTGGATTTAAACATCAGAAGGACAAAAAGTTTGTAAAGCTGTGCAGCATGGACTCGAAATATTGGTATAAGGCTATGTTTCTGTTCATAATTGTTCACTGTTTCGTTCCTTGGCACACTGACATTTCCAACGACAAATGTATTATCGTGGATTTAATGATAATGGATAAAAGCTTTGCTATACCACGACCATGTATTGGGGAAAGAAATTGTTAACCACTAAAAGGATTTTGCGCTTCTCTCTTAATAGGGAGTAGCTGTTCGTACGCAGAGCACAGGGATATTTGAAAAAGAAACCTTTATATAATTGAAAAGTCACAAAATGAAAATGCTCCTTTGATGAAAAGCATCACACAGTTTGCACCTAGAGAATTCTTATTGATTTCTATTTTGTATGATGATGTTGATGGAAGACAATGTATTTTCCGAAGGTGAAGAAAACTAAAATTACCAGACTATTGTCTTTTGATATAGTGTTTATAAAGTTAATCTAGAACGTTTCAGAAATGAAATAGCTTTTACAAGCTATCGATGGTGAATTGTCCAACTTAAAGAGTTGAAGCTAAAAATAAAAACTTATAAATAAAAATGATAGTTGTTGAAATCCTCGATGAATGCATGCCATCACCAGACATTTCATATCGTCAGTAATCAAAAATTGGAGGAATTGACCTGAATAAGGGTTTATTTCAAGTAATTTGCCGCTACTTTGAGCTAAGTTAAGAGGAAGACTAGACCTGTCAATATTACTGAACAACTTGATCAATCAAATACCTCGAATTCTCCCAGAGCACTAGGGTTTCTCTTACTTCATCGCCTACATCTTGTCAAGATACTTTCTTTCAATAACTTCCTCGTCTTCAGTTTTCTAGGTTGGGATGATTCGACCAAATCAAAACTCATTGAACGATAACTAAACGACATTATATTCCCAATTAAATAATGCATAATAGTCATTCTCGGGACATTATGTGTGATGATTCGTATTACAATTACATGATTTGTATTGGAACCTGCAACATTGACATAATTTGTATTGATTTTTGTAACAATGACAGGATTTGTATTGATCCCTGTAACAACGTCACGATTTCTTTAACAATGACATGATTTGTATTGGTTCCTGTAATCTTGTAACAATGACATGATTTGTAATGGTTCTTGTAATAATGACATGATTTGTATTGGTTCTTGTAAAAATGACATGATTTTGTATTTCTGTAGCAATTGTATGAATTGTATTGATTCTTGTAACAGCGTCATGATTTGTATTGGTTCCTGTAACAACGTCGTGATTAGTTTTGATTTCTGTAACATTAACATGATTTGTTTTCATTTTTATAGCAATAATATGATTCCTGTAAAAATGTCATAATTTGTATTGATTCCTGTAAAAATGTCACGATTTGCATCGATCATGTTTTACAAAGACATAATTCGTAAAGATTGCAACAATGACATGATTTGTATTGATTCCTACAAAAATGATATGATTTGTATTGATCCCTGTGTCAACAATATGATTTTTGCAGATTCTCTTAACAATGGAATTTTCTTTAATGTCATCTGTAACGATGGCATGATTTGTATTAATTTATCTGACAAAGTCTTCAAATGTATTGAAGCGTTCATCGTGTTACGATTTGTGTTTATGTGACTATAGTCACTAGTTTTGCTTGCTCTATAGCATAATTATTTATTCTAAATAGTTTTCCTGGGGGTATCAAATAGGTTAGAACTTGGCATGCAATGACCGACCTAAGCACTTGTTTAAACTAGATGTACACTGGCAATAAGAATTTGATGAAGGTCAGAATGTCCACCAAATATGGATAAAAAGCCTGTCCGGAAGATAACTAGTTGGTGTCTAGGTAATTATGAGAACACTGGTATACTGTAATAGGAAATAATTAGAATGTGATAACTATTGCTATACGAAACTACTAACCTATAGATAATAATAATTGTAGTGCGGGTTTGTTTGACGTCACCAGTGTATTATTATATGAAGATATTAATTAGAAAAGGATAATCTACACCCGATTTCTCATTAGTACAGGAGTATCGTGATCTACAGTAAAATTAAAACGAGAATCCATATCTGACAGTAATTTGTGCATTTGTGTTGATTAGTCAAATCTGATAATGAATGGACACATATATATATGTATATATAAAATTAAACCTGTCTCAGGTTAGAGAGCCATATCATTTCCTCCAAAAAGATTTGAAGATGTCTCAACCACCGGACCAACAGTATACCAAACCACCATTAAATCCAAATCATATACAACTACCACGACCAGATGCATTACACAATCACGAAATAACAAATCTACTAATTACCTTTACCTCTGCTTTTGTAGGAAATGTCGGCATACAGCTTGAATGGAATCTGCAGCGTCAACTGATAACTAAATGTTTTATCTCAGAATGAGATTAATTCTAACTGAATAAAAAACTGCTAAATAAGGCAAAAATATTCCAGTACTTTAAAGATCACAACTCACATCTTAAATTTCGATGAACAAATTTGCTGAAGCTCATTGTTTCTGACTTCGGGCATATTAAAACTCTATGCGAATATTTCCAAAATATGGGCTTTTATTCCAAATAAGGATTTTATAAATCAACGATATTCCAGAATTCTATTACGTCGCTTGGCATTCTCATAAAATGATGAATAATTAATAAATGAACTTCAAACATGCATGAACATGATGACATTTAAACTAATTTGATCAAATAAATGGAATTATTACATGGGAATTGATGGCATTTACATGGTTTTAGAATTAGAATATTTCAAGTAAAAAAAAATTAATTATCTGACACATTGTTATTTCGTTCTGTTATTTATTTGCGTGTTATTTTGTTGTGCTTTCCGTTCATTAGCTAAAATGATCTTTAAGAAATCGAATCTCTCATATACTTATCAAATATCTTAAAGGGATAATAGGCGTTAGAATACACTCGTCCTACGGCCTATATTTGTGTTTCATATTGACTATTAGTTAAATAAGTATGCATCCCACACTTTACCAAACTTTAAAAAGCCACAATAAAAATATATTCGGAATTTTAAAAAAAAGCGAGCCAGCGACGATTCCATTCATTTTGAGAATAAAAGCGTCTGGTAAATCAACGCTAAAACATCATTGAGGAATTCAACAGTAGGGGTCAAGGACGCGTGAAAACCCACATGTTAGAGTTACTTCCCTTTATATTTCCACGATTTGAAAATCGCTTGATGGATGGCTCAAGCGTTTTATGATTAACTACTTTATTTTGGGGATTTATCGGATTTTAGAGGGATTTTGATGTATAGGTAAGTCCACTGATGGATATATACTGTTATTGTCCAAATTTGAGTGAACTTAAAATTTTATGTTCGTTCTAACGCCTATTATCCCTTTAAATTTAAATTGAAAACAATTCTATAACTCTTAACAACAAGTAAGTCTTAAAGTTACATTTTTGACAATTCCTACACACAAGAAAGCTTAAGTCTTAACAATTCTTGAATTTTTAAGTCTTTAATAAGTATATCTATAAGCTGTATATCTTGAATATGCATATCTATAAGCTGTATTTCTTGAATATGTACATGTATATATCTATAAGTTGTGTTTTGTGAATAATTATATTTTAAAGCAATTATTCTTGAATAAGTTTATATGTAAGTTATATTTTTGAAGAAGCTATTATTCTTGAATGAGTATGTCTATAAACCTTATTGTACAGGTATTTATATCTATCAGCTCTTATACAAGTATTTCGAAAAACGTACTAATATGTCAAGCGTTGTATTCCTTGTACGAGTAAGTCTTAAGTGCTGTAAGTCTTTTAGAAATAAATACTTTTGGAATAAGTAACCCGTACAGAAATAATATCAGACTGCTGTAATGTTGTACATGTATATCAAGTACATGTATATCAAGCTGTTGTACAAGTATAAAACATTGTGTAATCTAATAATTAATTTTTTGTTGTTTGTAAACTCAATGTAAATGAAAGAGAGAGATTGGACATTTTCAGGACGTCTTTTATCATTACGTCAACAAGCGAATTTTTCATTCTGCGTGAAATCTATGAGACACAAAGTGTGCCCTAATTATGGATTCAAAAAATTAGGTCATTCGATTAGACATCTCTATCGATTGTAATTTTCAATGGCCTCACTTTATTGTTTGAACGTAGTTTACTCGTATCATATGACAATTACACGATTTCAGCAGCAAAATTTAAAAATCATTATAAAAAGATGCTCTACACAACTACATTTCAAGTAATTTGAATTTTTCTAATCTTAAAATTTTATAATGACGTAATCTCGATAAATGACAATTTTAGACTTCAATTAGAAATAAGACTGGGTTTTAAAAGCAACCCATTTTTGGCATCTTTTTAAACCAGATTAGGTTTTATCCAGCAAGATACTTTTGCTCAGTTTGTTGAAAAGTTATCCCTTTTGATTGTGTGGATTGATAAGGTCTCGTGTTAGTTGCATCGAGGTTTTCATGAGCGGATTTTGTGTCATTGACTCAAAAACAACTCTGTTATCGCGAACTTCAGTATGGACTTCAGTTAATAGTAGACTGAACTATACATTTTCTGAAAAGATTAATGTACGTACATCAGCTTATAGCGCAAAGTACTTACTCTTATAGCGTTTAAGTTTACTGTAATTCCGAGTGTATTGTACATTTTACTGTAGGGTACCATACCAAAAAACTTATTGTCCCGATATTGTTTATTTTCGGATACTCTACTTAAGACGATTGATTGTACAGTTTACTGTACTTAATTATTATTTTTTTTCTTTTTAAAGGAAACTGTACATTAAACAATTCCTGTACTTACCCCAATATTGTTTTTTAAGGAAACTGCTTATACAAGACCTACAGCTTAATGTACTTACACGTGGGTAGCTTTAATTTATAACATATTGTCCTTTTTGTTATTGATTGATTTTAAAGTCCATTGCATCCATAATATACATTACAAAAATATACATAGCTTTGTATCCTCAAAGTATAACGTGGTAAAACATGTTACTGTACGTAATATATATGGTTTTGTTCAGATATATGGTTTGGACTGGATTTTATATCATAGTCATAGTGTTTTCTGGTATCATAAGCGCTACAGCAGCAGGCAAGAACCAGATGGTCCCTGTCATGAGAGCACCATTCTAATAAAAAGTGAGAAAATAATGGTCACAAACGTTATCTAGAGTGTGATATGTCCATGACAGTTTTATGCTATACATTCATCTAGACGCCAGCTACCTCATATTATAAGGTCATCCATCGATCGATAGCCTAATGGAAGATTTAATAGCGTCCTTGTAAACTAACATTCTTCGCGTCGATTGTGAATTCACTTTCAATCTTCTGGGAATAGGAAATACTGATCAGCATTATTGCAGCCACCGAAGCAAATCATTTTTACACACTTTTCTCAACCCCCATTGCGCCAATATCATTTAGTTCTCTGAATGATGTAAAATGATGGTCAATTAGAAACTGGGTGGCTGTAAATCCGACCAATTCAAGAACACATTTCTTGCAGAACAGGGGTTGTCAACCTTTGGGCAATATTAAGGGTAATATTTAATTTGCTTTGTAGCAATTTGTTAACGGTTAATCTCGCTTGTAGATATTAAATTAATTTACATTAAACTTGCTAGTACTTTATAATATAGTATAATGATAAGATTTGTCCAGTTTCATTTTGGGAGTGATTGGTTGAATGGTTTAAGATTTCGGGGAAGGGAAGGGTTATTGCCCTTTACTTAAAAAAAATTGTGCTTGAAGATCCGATAGAAGTTTCAATTGTTAATCAATTTTGAATAAAATTTGGTTTACATTAATATTGATTGGTCAAAGTGATAATAATTAGATGAATGATAAATATTCGAGATAGTGTTTATCTACTTGTTTTGTCTAAACCATAAAGAAAAAATCGTATTTCGGGCACAACAGACTCTGTTATTGTTTCTGACAACAGCCAGTGGGCGTATGTTTCCTTGCTTGGCATACTGTCTTGATTGGGAATAGTGATGATATTTTGATACCATTAGAGATAATCTAATTGCACTTAAAAGAACAGATTTCGACTCGATCCAAACTGCAAAGACAAACTAATACGACTTTGAAGGATAATGCGAAGTCGAACATCAATCATTTCTTTTAATTATCTGCAGCAGAATTTCAATCATGCTCGCAATATGAAGTTTAATTGGATGAATTGTCTTCTTTGAAGTATATAGGTAATTCATTAGATGGCTAGAACATAGTTTTTTTTTAATGATGGCAAAATGTCACACATGTAAAATGTCGGTTTGTCCTAAGTATTTAAGAATTGTATATTGTTTAGGATTTTTTGGCCAAAAATTATCATTTGTCATAATTTTCTAGACCCATATAACAGACGATCTGTTTTGTTTTTAAATTGTAGAGTTAACACATACCGCAATATAATTTTAAATTTTGGAAACTGCACTGAATATTAAAGGAAACCTATATTGGATGAAGACAAGTATTTGAATGTTTATTGGAAAAGTTTATCATGCATTCGGTAATACCCGGATTTTCCGTAAACCTGAATAGGACGACAAAATGGTTATGGTAAATTGTTTTCTCACGAGAAGAAGAAAATAATCGACAAGGATCTATGTATATACTTTTAAGACAGCTTGTCGAATATCGATGAAAACTGTAAAAATCTGTCGATTAAAAGTAATATTGCCTCACTAGTTATGTTATTGTTGAATGAAGTGTAATTGATATTACGCCTGTGGATATTTACTGGGTAGTCAAATAGTATTTTTGTTGTTTTCATATATTATAAATATACTTCATTCACTAATTTGAAATTGAAAGACCATAACTTCATTTTGTATTGTTGTCCATGTATGTATGATCTATTCATACAACAAAGTGGCATATCCACATTTAGACTGAACACGTGTTTTGATAGAGTAAACTCTGCAACACCCAGTCGTTTTTTCCTGTTGACGGTAGAATTTAAGAACAAGTCGCGTGACTAGTCATACGCTCTATTTCCGGACACTGTCAGATTGTCCGTATTGTCATCATATTTGGAATTTCGCCTCCATGTTTTTAAGAGTCAAATCAAGCTTACTAATTGATTAGTCAGTGTTTCTGATAATCCCTGCATTATTAAGTTAAATAACTGTTCGTTCATAACCGTTTATGAACTAAACCTATTTAAAACGTGATATGCTGAGTTAAAAGCTGATGACAGCATTTTTTTGGGGGAACGGTACACTGTATACGAACCTGCTAACGTGGATGCAAACACGTTTGGATAGTTTTGCTAGGTGGGCAAATGACTGGGGATTCAGAATATCCAATATCCAAAACGTTCGGAATTCTGGTCTGTAAAGATCAACATGTGAATAGTATTGGACGGCAAAAAATTAATTCGTCAGTGAAACTAATATTTGTTGTAACCTTCGATAGAAGACTCTCATGGCAACCTCAGATTAACCGGATAGACTACAGTGTATACGAAGCACGATCACTAAAGGCATCAGATCGACATGGGAGGCAACTCTCATATTATATGTTGATGCTTCCGATTAAACGATAGAATTAGTAGTAAAGTGCTTTAACACCACCCCAATCGGCAGGTATGTTAACCCACTGTGAGGAACTAAGGGAAATAAGGCAACCACTGGTCGATATAATGAATACCTATAAACTGGATTACACTTAGAAGAATATTCTGTCCCATACGGGGAAGGATATACAATCTGTGAAACAGTCTATTATTTTCTAAAGGAATCAGGAATGTTAACATAAATATCACAGTGACCAAAGAACACGTCGCTCCACACCATACAGAAGCAACTAAAAGGAAGTAGGGACTACTACAAAAGAAGAACCACAGAAGAAAACATGTAGAAGAACACGGCATCAAAACTATAGAAAATATTGGGGAAGTCTCTCCTTACTCAACATCCTCGATATGGATTTTTATTTTACCCGAAGCGGACACCACCCATACCTAGTAGTAGTAGTAGATTTAAAGCTGATTTAAATGAATTCATTATTTGCTTTTGAAACCACATTTAAATGAATAATTTCCTTCAGCTGTAGAATATAATTGAAATACCAAAATATTCTGGTTCTGGTTGATCGAAATGAAAGACTTTATGATCTTTCTTGATCCGGCAGATCCGTGAGTCACCGGAATCAAACCTTTGGTATGCTTATCATCGTCAGAGTTAATTTCTATTTTGCCTCTCCGGCACTTAAACTTAGACTGGTTCATTAGATTTATTAGATTACTTAACTGGATTCCAATGTAATAACTCTGAGAATTTCGCATACAGCGACTATTTACCATATTCACTCATACAGAACCCAAGAAGTAAAGTGGCGACGTGTGCATATTTTCTTATATTATATGAAATGCAATAAAATGAATGGGTTTTACGTCGTACTTTTTTGCACCTTCTGGATTAACGAATACGGACACCGTTTCTTAATATAGATGATATATTTAAAAACCCTAAGTATAAATAAACTTCCTTGATATCGAAATATTTCACTGTCATAGATTTGTAGCTCGACATACTAATAGAAATAGGAAATAATTTCAGTGACAAAATCCACCAAAATATTGATGTGGTAATACCCAATTTATATACTTAAAATACACCAAAAGCTGCAACGCACGTTCTCTGGTCTGTTTTGCTTGTCTGTTATTGAGCAAAGAACTTTGTGCACTCGGTATATACACTAAAGTAAAGTAGGAAATTTTTCAGCACAGATAGATTGTAGAAATGGCTGATATGTGGATCAATACTTTCTTTTTGCTTGACGCTATATATACTGCCAGTGTAGCCTGCTATAAACTCTATCGGTAAACTGGAGTTATTAAGCAAACATTATCAATAATAAGATATACGTTGTGGAGTGACAATGAGGTCGGCGATTATAATAACTTTCATGTCGCTCAATATGGTGATTGGTAAGTCGATGGGAGGTTATCGTTGTCGTTAGTTACATTGATTACAAATTGTCCTCATGTTCATCATCATTAAAGGCAATGCCAAACGTAAATCTAGGTTCTAATAACTAGACGTCTTTGCGATATTACTAAAATGTACATATAGATTTTATAGAACGTCTTTGCCAGCTCATGGAAACGGAAATCTATATTTTTTCAGCAAGACAAATTAAAATATCTGACTTGGTTAACACGTCTTTGTCTTATCTGAGTTGGTACAGACAACATAGAGACTTGTCATCTAGTCTGTCTGTTCTTAGCTAATAATATACATTTAGATAGTAAAGAGAATGTTCATCCAGTGTATCTTGTTTGGTATGGATATAGCAAAGAATCTTGTCATCTAATCTATCTTGTCTAGACAGCTCTATCGATAGATCTGACACTTGTCTTAGTCAAATATGAGTTTTATGGAAAGTACAGAGACTTGTCATCTGGTTTATCTGATCTTGGTTAATAATAAATATAGATAGTAAAGAGAATGTTCATCTAGTCTATCCTGTCTTAATGTAAACAGCACTAAGACTTGTTATAGTCTTATCTATGGTGTGGTAAGCAAAGACACTTGTCATCTAGTTTATCTTCTAATGGGCTTCATCGACAGCCCTGAGTCTTGTATTAGGTAAATCTAAGTTTCTATGGACAACATAGATCCCATCTTGGATCATATAGACAGCAGTCATACTTGTGATCTACATGTATTTCAGATAGTACAGACTGGTGATCCTGTCTATCTCATCTTAGCTTATACAGATATGGGCGATCTAGTCTATCTCATCTTAAATATTATAAACAACAGAGATACAAGTGATCTAGTCTATCTCATCTTAGATATTATAAACAACAGAGATACAAGTGATCTAGTCTATCTCATCTTAATTAAAAAAGATAATATAGAATTGTGATCTAGTCTATCTTATCTTAGTTAATATAGACAGTGATTTATCTTAGCTAAGAGCTGGTTAATCTAGTCTGTCTCATCTTAGTTAATATGGATAATAGACAAGCAAGAATCTTGTCTACTTCGGAATGGGTCAGTTTTATTTACCTTCCAACCTTTAGACTTCATTTAGTTACTACAATCTAATAGACTGAATGCCAAGGAATTGAGTTGAAATTAACTTTAGGTAATTGATGTATTAGAAGTCAAACCAAATTTGAAGCGTAAACGTTCTTAGTCCGGTTCAGACAATAGAATTTCCTTGGTTTTATATTTAGTTTTGTACTTAACATCCTTTTCAATCGATAGTTATCATTTCCCTTTACCAGAACAATGAGTTAGGCTTTAAAAGCTACTTGTCTTAAATTCTGATAGAAAAGTAGTCTAACTGGTCTGTGGATAGATGGATGAGTATTGATAATTTATTGTTATTACACATTGAGCTCCTTTTAGATTATTCCACCAAAACGATCCCCATATTCTCAAAAAGTGAAGACTCTGAGTTTAGCGAAAAATACGAGTCCATGAATTGAAATTCTTCAAATTGAATATAATGCATTGTTGCTACAATGGAGCGAAATAGATAGATGTACAATAGATATCCAAATTGGTCAAAGCAACAGTTCAGTAATGAACATGTTGGTTATAGGCCTCTCATGGTACAAATTTGGATATGGAACCTGGGAAAGGAGATGAATTGTTTTGATCAATGAGCAATATCACATTTGATATTACTTTACGAACTGATTCAAAAGACCTGCTTGTTATATTTTCGACTGTATCATATTGTAAACAATGTGTACATTTGGGATAGGAGATATATATTATTTTTTTAAATAAGTCACATCAAATTTTCGACTGTATCACATCTGAAACAGTTTAAGGGCCGTATCTCGTATACGTAAATTTAAGCAGATAATTCATCAAAATAGTGAGTTCCCGAGGTTTCCACTGAACAGTCCATTAGGCCTTATAATATATTGGTAGCTCATCATCACTCAAGCCCACATTATTTTTAATATTTGATAACATACATACAATTGTAAAAAAAAAAAATTTTTTTGTTTTTTGGAAACTCTTTATTAGAAAACTAGTAATTTTTATATCACGAAAGTAAGGCAAAGAAGTGCAATTGAAATATAATTGTAAAAGAAAATTAAGCTGTAGCAGTATCACTTTACATTTTGTTTTGTCTGTTCGGTTAGTATAATTGCACTGTAATCGCTTGTGACAAAACAATGGCTTTTACCCGATTTTGTGCAAGCTCGTATCAATGGCATGGTAGATCATTCAGGAAATTTAATGTGACAGAATTATTATTTTTTTGGGGGGGTCTTTTATTTACTATATACGAATTAAAACAAATGTATGAAATTGAAATTCGTGAAAGAAACAAAAAATGGGTAAACACTTGCGTTAGCAGCTCAAAGGTAAAGTACACCTACCATTAAATTATATCAAATATGATACGTTAAATTTAACAAAACGAGGAAAAGGAAGCAAATCGTTCGATACTACGACATCTACTTGACAATGTTAGAAATTTTAGTATTACTCCCAAACATGGTGTGCCTGAGGATGAAGGTAGGTTTCATCATTTCTAAAAATCTGACTAAAATTTTGATAACGGCAGATGTATTTTCACATTTAAAGGATGTATATTACTCCATTTCATAGACAATTTGAATTTATATACGACCAGGAAACCGATAAGCACGATTTTGATGTGTTTACAAATATTCAATTTAAGGCCACGTTGCTTGAGAGTATTAGAGTTATGTGAGAATCCAAAAAGGCGTAGGTTTGATTTTTAGGGATGCCAATCCAATTATCAGAGCTGTAGGCTAATTAAAATTTGTTTTATAGGCTAAAAAAGCAAAATCGTTTCTCATTGGATGAATATTTATTAGTAAGTTTTAGGTGTTTTTCATAGACTTTATTCATTATACCATTTTAATTCCTAATTAATTAATAAAATATGAGATCTTTGGATTTAAATAAAGAAATTTCATTATGGTAGTTATTTTATTATTTAACTACTATTACATTCTTGATTGCCGGTTTCTACCCTTCTCTTTTATGAAAAATGCACATTCATTCCAATTATAGGGGAAACTTGTTCAGTTCAAAATAACTTGACATGATTTTCAAGGAGGATTTCTAAAAGCAAATTTTAATATGAGTTATTGTGATATAACTTCCCTGTTAAATCATCATAGGCTATACGTTCATATTAACGCAGTGTAGTTTCAATCATTGTGATATGGTTCATAAATTTACACTTAACCTCTTCCTTATGGATTTTTTGCCGTTTTCTACTTCCCAGTGTTCAACGAGGGACATATTGCTAGGACATCGGTATAGAAGAACATGAACAGTAGGTCCTGACTTAATTCATCCGAGGAGCGAGACGTATCAGGCTATGCGACCTGCAATGGTGATAGAGAAATGGATTCGTTGCAAATGTCGGACATGAGTTCTAATCTCGATCGGCGTGTGAAAGTTCTATGACCTTGAATAACTCATAATTCCATAGGAGAGTATTTCCTATAACACTCCATAAAATGTGCATTAGATTTTTTTCGGTCTTTGGCTATTTTAAGACAACCCCGTTTCTGAAAGCCAGGCAAAATCCTATCGAATGTGAAGTTCCCTTAAATCTCTGTTGTTTCCAACCATACGTGGCCCCTTGGTTTAAAACGCTTGATGAGAATTGCCATTATAGATCCTGTTAACAGGCTATTACTGTGTGGCCATTGCATTAGCCTTTCTAAATGAATATGTGATTATCTATCATGACCTTTTGTAACTCATTTGTAGATTTCTTGATAGTGAATCGATAACGTCCATGCCAGTATGAATCTCGTAAATTTATGGACATATTAGGTGGCACAATTTTAATGAAAATCACAAAATGATTTAAATGCAACGAAATGGCTTCTAATTTTCTCGGCCTAGTATACAATGAGGGGAAAGTTTGTATTCTCCACAGGATATTTGTTATCAATCGGACAACTAGACACTTTTTCTTGGTCCTGCTCCGAAGACAATCAAACCGGATTTTAAAAGATACGAAGATAAAATGAGCGAATCAATGAATGGAAAGTCATTTAAACTGAAAGCCCAAACAGGGAATGGATAGATTAATCATGTGGAAGAAAAGAAAACAAACTTATCCCTTAGTAACGGCTCGGCCATTGTAGCCTATTAAGCGTGAACCGTTTTCTTTCATTGACTTTATCATCAAAAACTGATATTTCTCAGTTTCTTAGGATGATGATAAATAAGCCAACTTAGTACCATATAGTGTGAAAAAAGTCATTTTTAAACAACTGAACAGTTTATGGTCGAAAGATTTTTTTTAACTTTAGAAAGAAAAACATTATGACATCCTTTCCTAATAAATCATTTTTAATCTATACAGACACTGGAGAACACGGAGAATGACTGGAGGAGAACATATTGTGTAAGCTTTCATCATATTGTCGATGCTTTTTCTGGAAACACATTGCATCGTTTGTTTTGTGGTTAATTAACTTAAGACGTTAGGAGAAAATTGCTTAAGGATTATTAAACAATTGAGCTGATATTTGAGAGGTTAACTTTTAGACTGGTCAACAATACCCCTTAAAATATCTAAATTTCAGGTGGGTGTGAACATCGGTTTTGCTGATGCTTATCCTGAGAGATCAATATACTGATGCAGTAGATACACCTAAGAAACCAACTAGGTCAGGTCAGCAAGTAGACTTAGCAGACGTAAAACTGTGATCCTTCTAAAATATCGGCATTACTTTCCACTTCTTTCTTTTGTCATGACAAGTTATCACTCTATTATCTGTCTACTAACATATGACCAATGGTGAATTTCAGAGAAAATCGATAGCGACCAGTTCGTCATTCGACTTTTCTCAATGGATTGCCACTTTAGAGAAGATGTGTCTTGCTATCTTCTATCGATTCTTGTCCTCAACATAAAAAAGTGGTCTTTCAATATCGGTTTCAGTGTTCAATACTTCTAACATTATCTGATATTGCTTTCTGTGAAGTTCTGTTTCCAAAACACTCTTAATTTATTCTCTGTGAAATCAATTGCAGAATAGGACTTATATGAAAATTGTTATCGTACTCCATGATTTAAGCAAATAAAACTGTTCGGCGCATATTAATACAAATATATGTATTCAAAGTTGTTGGTTATACTCTGCATAATTTTAATATTCTGAGTTGAAAGAATTATCCAATTATGTACTAATGAATATTTTGTTTTTGAAGTCTTAAGCACTATTCTTATTCCTGTCTCATTTAAAGTAGAGCAGCTTAATTGGCTTAAGAAGAAAACGTAGTCCTCATGAGCTTTTGTACTCATTCTCCATTGCCGGAGATCAATAAAAATGCTACATCTGGATTAATAAAGTAGACGAGTAGAAATTAAACAATGTTTGATATTGTTGTATCCTTTTTTCTTTAAATGTTTCAACTTGAAAATTGACTAGCTTAAGTCTGACCAAAGAGGATAAAAATATTGCCTTAAGCATTTCCGGTTGAGATCCAATATGGCGGAATGCAAGAAGACAGTTATTGCCAAGGTAACAAGGTCTGCCATCGGCATAACTGAGTAATTTGAAAACCGCAATTCAATTGTTGTTATTATTGGATTACTGAATGGATATGAATCTTTCATTGTTCACAAGTTTCATGCTCGGACAACCGACCTTTTTTCCGTGGGGGGAGGGGAGGAGCATTCACCTTTGATGACGTTTGTATAACGCGTTGCATACAGTCTCACGATCAGATCTGATCATTTGTTTAGATAATAAATGCTATCCCGGGAAGATTTTCGATTGATAGACAACATACTATCAGAGTCTAAATTCGACCGTACACCAGAGGAAGTGACATGTAGGCCCCTACGAAGGAAAACCTTTAGGGGTCGAATAAATGTTAATTGATGTAACTTTGATCATTGTCGCCTTTGTGTTCTCTCAAATATATTTCCTTGTTTATTTGTTTTAAATCCTCCATGTGTGTATTGGTGTATTTGTTTTCCACTTAAAATGAAAATGTTTATTGTGTAAACGCAGTACACTCTACACGCAAACAAAAGTACTTATGAATTCTTGTTTGTATTTTCCAGATGAGTGCCGTTACGGTATTGCGAAGGCAGTCCTCCGCTTCCAATAATAACGACGTAAGAATGCGAAACAATCGTTCTGGCAGTCATCAGCAGTCTAGTTGTGATTCGCCACCACCTTCCCCCAGTCAGCCTACAGAACCATCCACACCAGGTTGCTGTTTTTGTTGGTAAGTATAGTTCGATAACATTTACTGGCTAAAAGCTGTTAAGATATTTCATAAGAAGTTGTATTTTTCTCTCTTTATTTCTGTCAAAGAGACCTTGAACACAACTTAATAATTACGATTTAATGATTTATTACTTCAGTAGATCCTGCTCACACGATCACCTTTATTAAGAGCCCACCTACAATAAGCGACCACAATAAAGTCCCCCCCCCCCCACGAGTTTTCAATGTAATTGGTTTATTATCATTTTGACAGCCACACAGTACTTTTTCAGACATCCCACGAATAAAATTTCCATTTATTTTTAGTATCTGCACAGAATAAAACTAAAAGAGAAACACACTTCTGTCTCGGATTCAAATATATATATTTTTTTTCTGAAAGAACATAAGATAAACTGCTCATGCGAACTGGGAGATTCTGTGTTACAACTGAAGTCAGAAAATAAAAATAGAAACTGACCATAACTTAATTATAATGTAGACGTTTTATAGGGCGAGTTTAGAGTAAATTGTTTTTTGTTTATCGGTGGCTGCTGAATGATTACACGCTCCTCAGTAGGCCTACTCACGCTATTTCCAGAAATTTCGTTGAAAACTTTCCAATATGTCACATGAAGTCCTGGCCAAAATATTTAGTTTGTGGAGAAAATTCAATATTTCATGAACATAAAAATCCTGAGGTTGTCAAAATGAAAGTAGACCACTACATTTTATCAACATCCGCCTAAACGTCAATAAACATAAAACCACTATTTTAAGAAATGTCCTCCGGCGTATAAAATCTCTCATTATCTCACAAAATCTGAAAAAATGTGCAATTCAAACATCAAATTCCAAAATCTAGACCAAACATAGGCATGCAACAAAAAAGACTCCAAAAAGGAGGGAGAAAGAGGAAGACCAAAAATAATTCGGACTACATTAAATACAATCGTTATTCATTAGCGTAAAACGATTATTTGTCCGACTGGTACAAATATGTTGCACCTAAAACTTTCAGAAAGAAGATAAAATGAAATGATATCCAAAAATGTCACGTGGTCTAATTTAATTCCCGTAATATTGAAAGTACAAAAAGACGCTCCAAATATTACACACCACGTTAACACGATCCAGTGTAGTCCGAAACTTGCTGACTCTATTCCTAGCTTTTGAGAGGACAGATATAGCTGGGGGGGGGGGGATGAGCTAAGCCACAAAAATTGGGGATGTGGGTGGGTTTTTTTAAACGTATTAAACATACGTCGAATCCACCAAACCAAGATATATTTGGAAAGATGGATGTTCAGCCAAACCATCATTATCCCCCTATACCATTCATGTCACCACTTTGGTTGCGTCAAAGATTTTTTCAAGAATTTCAATCGTTCAGTCACCATTTCAAATTGCGCGCTAGAAATACTACAATTGAAGAAGTAAATAAAAAAGGAGATGTTTTACATAAAACTACTTAAATTTTATGAGATTAGTCACAGCTACCTTAGAAAGGCCCACGTGGTTTTTAGAATTCATAGAATCTGATTTGGATCCTATTTTGAACCACATACAGTGTCATAGTTTATACGATATACGAGTGTTAATTTAAATGGGCTTGAATTGTATCAATTATTATTGCAATGTGTTTATTATGTTTCAGTCTCGCTATGAAAAGTAATAATGCGTCTAACGAACGAGTAAAAGATACCAAAATGAGCTCAATAACCGAAAAAGACGATCCGTAAGTTTATTGAATTTTTTTCCATCCTCTCTTTTTCATTTTTTTTCATGGTTTATTGTTTAAGATAATTGCTTGACATTGGCAACTCAGTCACGTATCAATTTTATATTATCATTTCTCAATTCTCGATTGTGCCCTTGGAGTCAGCTGGTCAGACTGGAAAATAGCCAAATTGCAGTTATTTGAGTGCAAAAGTCATGAATTCCCATAATGTAGGGTGGAACATTTTATTGTTCTTATCTTGATTGGTTAGCATACATTTACACATGGTGTAACGAACAAGAATTACAGATTATTAGTTATAAAATTCGACACTAATCTTGGTGTTTTCTTTACATTTTTAGCCCAACCTTCGACGACGTAAAAAGTTGGGGTGAATCGTTTGAAAAATTAATGAAAAGTAAGGGTACTGTATTGGATCTTATATATTATATCATACTAATAATGCATGTTACATCTTTTAATATCCTTTTTCTCTCGCCTTTGGCTTTTATCAAGTTAAGGAGAGGACTTGCATTGTTTTCTTTTTTCATAGATAAAGAGTTTGAGTGAAGGGGTCATTACCTTTATGTATACTGAATAAATAAGACCTGACAAACCATATACATCTGACCCCTTCTCAAAGAGGCCAGTCTTATGTGACTTTTGGCCTTCTCAGAAAACCACTCTATGCTGAAATCCCGTTTAAGTGATTTTAAATAGAGAAAGCGGTTATTGACCAGTTCAGATAATCTAGGTCCAATTGCAAATAGAAAAGGAGAAGGCAAGTTGTTACACTTCACAGAAATGCCCATCTTCATTAGATCAACAAGATTTACAACAGTCGGGCGTAAAATTTTAGTCTAGCAATACGACAGTTAGTCAATACAAATTATGAACATTATAAAGTTACAGAAACTATCCTAAGCTGACGTTTGTATCTGTCAATATGGGTATTCTTCCCTGACTTTTTTTCTCAATATTGTTGTAAAGATATTGTTTATGTTTACCAATTATTCAGTAACCGTGGACGCAAAAAACTTGCTGAATCTCAGAACATCTTGATTTAAACGCCTGTTAGATATTGAAAATTTTATCAATAGCTGAAGTTTTTAACCTTAGGCAGATCGACGACTTATAAAGTCGCAGTTGCAGGTGTTATACCTTGATTAAACAAAAACATGTAGTTGACCATATCGGTCGTAATCGGTAAACAATTAGTTCATTGAAGTTGGCAGTCTTTAATTTGACAATATGAGCCCAGCGATCAAAGTGCCATCGGTTCCTTACGGTTATTGATTCGAATTTTTCAAATATAAGGATCTATTTGATAAATTTTATAATACATTATATTTGTAGGTGGTAGAAAAGTTTTTAGGGAATTTTTACGGTCGGAATATAGTGAAGAAAATATGTTATTTTGGTTAGCTTGTGAGGAATTAAAACAGGAAGCAACACCAGAACAAGTGGAGGAAAAAGCTAGATTAATATATGAAGATTATATATCTATATTATCACCTAAAGAGGTATTGTATATCATAGTCCATGGCAACGTGGCCTTTTTCAGTTGTAAGAAATCTGGCAGTGACTCAACTACCATAGGGACTGGTTGAAGTCTTTCACAGACAAAACAAATGAACTGAATTATACAACTGTAATCAAGCTAAGTAATTAGCAATATATGTATATTGTATTAGCAACCCACTGACATAGGCGGGCCACTGGAAATTGAAAGGAAAGGAAAGGAAGGAAACAACTATATTTTACAAGAATAACAACTCAAGTTCACAATTCCGCCGTGACAGGGTTCCTTTCTGCCAGCTGGTACTTCTATCCGACAAAATTATAACAAATTATTTGCTCTAAACTAAACAATGGCAAAATGCTTAGTGGTTCATCTAGATCGTGTCTCATATTGATATATTATCTCCCCTTAAAATTTCTATTTAGTGTGGTTCTGTCTTGCTTTCTCTCTACACAAATCAAATGCAGCTTCGAATATTTCCGTACCAAAATCTTGTCCAGTATTTAACAATGAAAAATGATTTGCTATAGTTTTGTTTTTTCTTTGAATATTGCTTTCAAGTTTGAATATTATTGTGAATTTGGATCTGTTAATTGATTTTGTTTTACTTTTCAGGTTAGTTTAGATTCTCGAGTACGAGAAGTAATTAATAGGAATATGGTCGATCCCACGCCCAATACATTTGACGAAGCACAATTACAAATATTTACTTTAATGCATCGAGACTCATATCCACGATTTCTAAACTCTCAAATATATAAACGGCTTGTTCAACAAACTTCATGACACTCGCTCAATTAGAATTCCTGTGAAATGATTATATTTATATTGAAATATCCAGTGAAATTTCAATGAAATATTCAGTTGATTATTCTGTGAAATATTCAAAAAGTGATTCGTCGTTATGATGAGTGTTGGTGGGCATCATTCCTCTTTTCCCATATTTTAGAAAGTGAAAAAATAATTGTGAAAAATGACAAAAAACACTGTATTAATAGAATTTCTTCACAAAAAAGAGGAAAATTAATATCTTTCATCGAATACTTGTGTATAGTCGCGAAACAGGGGAAAAACTATGAAATTTAAAAACAAATTGATATTTGTTTTTGAATTTAACATTTTCATTTGATATTAAAAGAATTATTCATCTGTTTTTCATAATGTTATATAGTGTATGAACGTCTGTTGATCGGAGAATGGACTTTGTTGTTTGATTGTTGTCGTCTTTTTTTCTAAAATTACTATCTATTTATTATTTTTTTATGATTTCTTTTTTTTTCTTTTTTTTTTTTTTTTGTTAACAACTTCACTTGGAATGATTGACGAGGCGATTGAGCAGTGAAGTAGTATCTACCGAGCAAAAGTATCATTTGTTTGTTTTTATTGTTATTTGTTGCACGTGCGCCAATATCACCTACAGACTTCTTCTATCAACAGTGACGTAGTTTTAACTGTGTTATCGGAAATTTTTAAAATGTTATTCGGATTCAGATGTTTTATCAATTTTTAAAAGTGTTTATTATGGAGACAAGTTTAAACATGAAGAAAGCGTGTTCAAGGAGACAGCAGTGTTCAAGGAGACAGCAGTGTTCAAGGAGCATGAAGTGTTCGGAGGATCCTTTTATTCTATTTAAGAGTTAATAAAGTGTACAAAGCCAAAGAGCTGCGATATGGGACCAAGTCGATGAGGTGTTCAATAAAAGTGTGATAGTGTGATTGTGTAGTTTTCATTTTGTGTGTGTTTAAATATGTGCTGGTCCGTTTTCACCACAAAACGAAAAGTTAATTCATTTTAGCTCATAATGTGATTCTGTTCTTTCAAGTTCGATGTTAAAAGTGAATGTAAAAAAAGCACTGTAAACTTTTAAGATAAATGGATTATGGCACAATAAAGAAGAATTCATTTTACTGCCATTCTTTAGAAAATCCAAAGTCTTTGTTTAAAATGTCATTTAAAACAGCTTGGTCACGAATAAAACAGTTAATTAGGATATTTTTTTATATATATTTTTTTTTTTTTTTTTTTTTTTTGGTGAAAAAATCACCCAGTCTCTTTTCTTTGGGCAAAAAAGAAATGCACAATTGGAAATTCATCCAAAATGAGTGAAATACCCGATAGGTATGAACTGATAGGAGTTGTTAAATAGTCCAGAATTTTTTAAAAAGCAAAATAACTCAAAGTGCCTCTGGAATTTTGAATTACAGTTTCTCCTTTCCAGAGAATATAATATTATTATGAAAGGCACACACAATGTAGGCATTTACTTCAAAAATGTCTACCTACAGATAACCAAAGAGACTCAGCCTTAAAGGAATCGTCTCAAAAGAAAGCTTTCAATGAATAATAGGTACGGAAATTTCACAATACAACTAGAGTATGTACTTAATATAGAGAACAATTTTATGTTTTCTAAACATGAACCGTTTGTCATTTGGCCGTCTGGGATTTGTTATAAAATATGTATTTTTTAATTATCTCTTAAACAATTAATTTCGGCGTGATTCATCTAATAATCACACCCATACAAAATAGAAAATAACATTGTGTATAAGTGTACGTATGAGGACCCTCTGATTTACAAAACAAATTATAATCATCTTTTAAGACATTTTGCTTTTTGATTAGTTTTCTGTAGGGTTAAGACGGAGTCTTTAAAAATTTAGAAAGTTTGTGCCGATGAACGTCGTTTATTTTGGAATTTCTATATCATATAAGAGCAATGATAAAACTGAAACGTAGGGTGAAATATGAAACATTTGATGTATTAAAAGTTTTTAAATCAACGATTTTTCCCTCAAATGACGTTTAGAGATAAATGTTCACAAAATTTTATATCTCTGCATACCAAAAGAGGGACATGTTCATGCTATTGCACCACTGGCGCATTCGCGAATTTAAGATTTAAAATGAACTCTCTTGGGACAATAACCTGGGTTTTCACAATATTCAGTACATCAGCAGTAGAACTTCGAATTCCCTAAAGATTGAAACTATGTTAAATGTTTAGTAATCGTTGAGAAATTGATAGAAATTATATTCAGCTTGAAAAATTAATTTAAATTATCGCACTGTATCGGCTTTGAATGTTGACCATAAGATAAAAATGTCTGTCACCCACCTCGACTTATGCAGTATTATCGTTGCATTAAATGTATAAAAACAGGACAAACTCATTATTTCGGTATCACAAGGTACTCTACATATGTATAATAAACGTTTTATTTTCCTTTAAGATTGTTTTGACTATGTATTACAATTTCTAAATGTTAACAGAAAATAGAATGTAATTCAGCTTTAATGTGTGACCACATTTAAAATTTACAGAATATTATAACGTTGTAACCACTGAACAAAAGATATATTCTCTCAGCATCAATCTGAATTACAAATATCTGTTTCGAATTGGCAACATAAGCAACCAGTTTCAAAGGCGCTCTTTTAAATGAATCAACATGGCAGTTGTGCTTTTGCCACACATATAACGAAATCAAATGCGAGTTTCTACATCTAGTAACAGGACGCACATTTCTGTTCGCTGTAGCATATTTAATCTCTGTATTCACAAGCAAGGGTGAACATAGCTTATCTGGCCAATGTAAAGTTCGAGATCTGAAATATAATTCTTGGTAAAATGAAACACTTTTAATCCATTTTCGATATATATATATATATGTATACATAATTGCTTTGAATAGTTTTGAAATAGGTGATTAATGCACAACCTTTTGAAGACCTTTAATTGAAACACAACTTTTACCACAGCAAACTCAACCACAGAAAAGTCTTACATATATTACTAGTAACTGTTTATCATTGTTCTGTTTGCGATACAATATTCTAAGCAAATCAACTCTTAGACCATTTTTAGTTTAAGACTAATTCTCCACGAAATTTACATATCTTCATAAAAGCAAATGGGTTTTAAAGTACATATTTTCCGATGTATTCTGTTTCAGAAATCTAAAATTTTCTTTAAAATAATCTCTGATGTGTTGCATGTTCTGTGACAGAAAACCTGCAGGCATGTTCTATTGAAGAAAATACTTTGTGTTCTCTAATAGACAAAATAGACAAATCTTGCTAGTTCCAAAAAGACAATATAGTATGTTCTCTAACAGAAATTTGATAGTTTTCTGGTATAAAATTTCATATTTCTGTAACAGAAAATCTGATATGTTCTGTAACAGAAAATCTGATATGTTCTGTAACAGAAAATCTCATATGTCCTGTATCAGAAAATCTCATATGTGCTGTAACAGAAATTCTCATATGTTCTGTAACAGAAATTCTCATATGTTCTGTAACAGAAATCTGTAACAGAAATTCTCATATGTTCTGTTACAGAAATTCTAACATGTTCTGAATTTTTTCACCTCTTATGTTTTTGAATTGTAAGGAAACAGTTTACCGTAGAATTCTCCACAATAATAGTTTTGTGATACTGTAAGTAAATGGCAAGAAAAAGGTGTAAGGCTATTAATGAACGATTGTAGATCAGACGTGAAAATCTCTTCTGATAAATTAATGTTAGACCAATTCCTATCAAAACTCATGTCACATTATTATCTGTCAGGGATTAATAATTATCATTTTTCTCATTCATAATTGTTATTGATTATTATTAAGTAGCATAAAAGGACAAAACTTATGTTGGTTTTATTTGAATTTGTTGAATTTTTTTTTTCTCAGCTTAGAAATTTACCTGAATGTTATATGAAGTTATGTAATTTATAAATAAATGAGAAGTAACATTTTTAACAAAAAAAACGTGTTTTTATTATGTTTTTGCGAGGCCTATATTGCTATCTTCAGAATGTCAAGCTGTGATAAAGTCAACTGACTCTTAGTTCCGACCTTATGCCATCATGTCATAATGATATTTCCCAATTGAATCTGGTTATTCAATAAACGCGTAGCAATAACATCATTAGTTTGTTATAGTGTGCATCGATAAGTGTCAAATCAATTCCAAATTTGAAGTCGTCAAAGAACTTGTAGATGAAAAGCTACAAACAAAAAGTGCCTCTTCTATTTATTTACGTTCAGTTATGTATACTGATTAATTCCAAAATCTTTTAAAATCAATTACCTAAAAGAAAACTGTAGTCGACAATACGCACAAACAAATTATAACGGTTGTTCGAAGTCGTGGGCAATAACTCAAAAAACTTTTCAACGAGAAATGTTCAAATACTTCTTTGTCCAGGAAAAATTTCATCAAAATCCGGTGAAAACCAACGATGGACAGTGGCGAAGGCAATGAACGTCCACATTTCCATATTGTGGGCATATGAAAATTGGATCAAAACTGTCGCACTCACAAGCAAATAACTATGGTGTTTGAAGGAAATTTTTGCTATGAAACTATACACCAATTTGATAAAAATGACAAAAACAACCATGGTCCCTATCTTGTCCACAAGCTTTCAATTATTCCCTACTGCGGTGGTGTTCATTGATACCTTTGGCACTAGACTCAGCCTATCGCAACCGGAATGCATTATCTACTACACCACCGAAAGACATCCCATGACATAATAAAGGACATGTAAGGTATAGAGAATTTTATTTATAAATAAATTTCAATATAGGGATTTAAAATTGAGAATCTTAATACAATAAATATAATTTGTATGTAATGTAAATGCAACCTTCAATAACAGAGTTGTAGACTACTACTTAACTACACTTTAATAAACAAAAATAACACAGTAATGGTAACCTCTTCTCTTGATTAATAAAAATCTATAAAAAAATCTTATCAATCGTGAAAGAATAACCGTTAATCTAATAACAACAATTTGCTTCCACGTAAGCATTTTGAACTCAAAGTGAGAGGGCATGTTTTTTGACGATAGAATCTAGACAATTTAAAACCTCCTTGCTTATGTCGTATTGCATACAATTTCCCTTTCAATGAAGCTAAAAGTTTCATAAACTAGTGTGAAACAAACATGCAATAACAGGTATAGTTTTTTTGTACAAATCTACACAAAAATAATCATATACAGAATAATGTGAGCATGACTCACTAATCTTGAAGATATCCATTTAGAAAAAAATCAGGGGGTAAAAGAAGCTGACCCTGGTAAAGTCTTGTAACAAAATACACGATAATAGAACAAAAGTTATAACTTAATATTATTAAAATATTATATCATATAAAAATGTTCAGCAGTTATAAATCTGGGATGTCATGGAATGATATGAAATAGAAAGATTTTAATCGGACGGAGATTCAATACACTGAGAAATTTGTTATTGCATATTATTTGGTAGTGTTTGTAAGGCGAGGAAATAACGATAAGTGTTCTGGCAAGGAGAGCATGCTCTGTAGCGCTACCGAAAACGATTGGCTACAAACACTATTCACAAAGACACTTCCTCCATATACAAGAAACCAACTTGCAATCTGGTTGTGTCGTCATTTGAAAAACTAATTAAATATAGTCCTTATGTATATAACATTAATTGAAACATTTTTGGAAAAGCAGTTTTAAAAGAAATTATAACCATGTTTTCATAAAAACACAAAGCTTATCTGAATCCGCGATATTTAGAAACATCCATATCTTATTGTTTAACACCAGTATTTATAACTTTGTCACAATTCCTGTTTGAACAAGGTGGAAAACACCCCCCCCCCCCTCTTGTAATTAGTTAGATTTATGGAGACATGAAAACACAGTTTGAACACGATAAATAACAATGGGAATATAAGGCATATTACATTGTATATACTTTTCATATAGTAAGTAGTTGGGCCCCGTTTAAATAAATTACACTGGGATCTAAAAAAATTGTTCTTAAGTATGCTTATTTAATATCATGCCACAGGGTTTAAAATTTAATTATTTTTAATGTAACACATCGGGTAGGCCTTTAGCGCGATTTGTTTAAGAACAAGCATTGTACCGCTGCAATTTGCTACAATTTTCATTATTAGGGCAGTTATATCACATTTTTGTGAGATTTGCATACGAAATAAGTACACTATGCAAATTGATTAATTAAAATAGAGTATTCAGTCAATGGCAAATTATACTTTTTCTAATAAGTTGATATATAGTGAAGTAAATCATATTCATTATGTAAATGGATTATGTATTGTAACCATAGAGTAAGTGATATTGGGGTACTTTAAGAGAGCTATTACAAGTTGTAATTGGTACTGTAAGATACCTTTTACAAGTTGTAATGTTGTGATAACTTTATAGCAAATAAGTACATTATGGCATAGTAATCGTAAACTTATATAATTTATGTATATCGTTAATTCGTGGAACTGCTTATTAAATAGGTACATATATATGTACATCATATTATGCATTTGGATAAGGTATTCAACTGTATAGTATGTGGAACAGTAGATCTGTAACAAAGTGTGCACATGCCGTAGCACAAAAAGGACATCGAAGTATGTCAACAGATGACCGTGTTACTGCATATCTTTTACATGTTATAATGTTGTGATTACTTCACAGATTGTGTTGAATGAAAGTGCTTACAAATTTACATGGGAAATAAAAAATATTAACTTACATGTATCTAAACACATGGCGTGGGTGCACAAAACAATAAAATTACTTTGTGGTTTCCGGGTCCGATTCAAAACATCATCACGGAGCAGTCTACTTTTTATGGTAGGTAGTGTAGGTAGTAATGAACGCAATATGTACATGCCTCATGTACAGTGTAGTATTCATTTGGAACTACTGTTAATTGTAGGACTGCTCGTGTTTATGCTCTGAATAGTCCCAATTTGAACCGTATATGATAATATAGTCAACAAAGACATCCGGGTCTTATGCAAAATATACAAACCAGCAATTAATATTTTTCGTGGTGGTCAAAATTTCTATTACAATTTATACTACATTAATACTACTGATCTTGTTTATGTTTTGAATCAAACCCGGGTGTTAACAGACTTATCCATAAAACAGAATGGTCAATTTCGCATGAAATTTTTTGAAGGTTGGTATAAATGTAAATAAAAATTCAATTCTGAAGACATTGTGGTAGGACAGAAGTACTCGTACCACAAATCAAAAAATGAACCAATGATTACACATACATGTAAAATCAATTCTTTCATTTTTTCTTAAACAATATACATTAAAATAAGGTCTCATCAAAATTAAAAATTTCATCTTCCGATTTAGAAGAGAAAAAACTACTGGCCAAGTTTGTTCTGATGAGAGAAAAGAGTGAGCATTATGGAATATATTTGAACACAGTCTGTTATTGGACAGATCATTTATAGTCACTTTAAACATTCAAAAATATACTTAAACCTCAGATTCACATGTTGTCTAATTTTGCATCTTAACTTTCAAAGATTTCCAGCAACTATCGAGTCTGACCGATCACAATTGCCGTGATCTACCTTCTAACAGTTGCATAATAGCTACAAAGAAATTCTGAGAATAGCCTTCGATCTGAGCCTATCTTAACAAGCATTTAAATATTGAGCATACATGACATGAGTATATATCAGAGTATACACTGAGACAAAAGGTGTTGAGTGCATCGTGAACATATAATAATGATACATAAACATAACTATATACAATAATATGTTCTATAATATTTATAATAATCATATTAATAATTATAATAATTGAAATCTAATAAATTAGCAAAATATATTCCCCACTCTTCATATCCTTCCCACTCGCCACCTTTCAGACCATTTTTGAAAGCACATTTCATGTTCAGGCTTTTTTGTGTTTACACTTTGAGATTTTATGAGTGACACATTATGTTCTTGTGTTTGTGGACTAGTCGCACAGATTTCACTAACACATGAACACATCTTGGCTATTTCTCTACTTTGATGAACTGATGACACAACGCTTTCACAACATGTCCACTTTATGTGCACCACATTCAGATGTTCGTTTATTAAATATTCAGATGTTCATTATAAATGTATATCGTGAACAATGTCAAAAAATTACTTTTTTTCGATTTGGAACATCTAAAAACAGGTCACCTCAACATTTATGATACCTTAAAGTTATTATGGATAGATGAACATAGGATCATCTTTTCATTGTCTTCTATAAATATGTTCATGCGTCTTATCCAAAGATGCGTCCTATCCCATTATTTACTTAACATAACTAGGAGGTTGCTGGTAATTCATTTAATATAATGTCATATTGGTCCACTGATGACTTAATTTCAATGTTAAAAGTTGATTCATGAGAGTAGTGTTGTACTATATTATCATCCATTTTAACCAGTATCCTGTAATCAAAAATAATGGGTAAGTAAAGACTGAATATGATGTCACCGTATCTGGTAATTTCAACCAAGTATACTCATATTGGTAAAGTTTGATAATTTAATAACTTCATTTCAAATTAATATTAATATTTCGTATAAAATCCCCAACAACAACAAAAAATTGGACCTCAAACTCATTAATATTAATAATAAATATTTCCGTTACTACTGTTTTTATTGCAAATTTTAGGAATATAAGCAATTTCAAAATTAACAAAAAATAATGAAAAATGTTTATTACCCTTTCACAGACATCTTATAGAGATTTTTAATGGATGAGCTTGAAATTTTATATTTCTCTTCAATCTAAAAACAGGTATTCGTGATCAATTGATAACATAAATAAAACAATTAATTATGTTTAGTTGTGATTCAAATAAGCCATGGAAGTGGTTTTCAATCATTTCAAATATTTTTCAACCATTTTTTCAAACTAGTATCATGTTTTTACGGTTGCACTGAAATAATTTCCATAATATACTTTGTTCACTATTTCTGACCGATTGACTGGTTTAGAAGCATTATCAACCCTTATTAAACGGCAATAGTGAAACTAATTGTTTAGAAGATTTGTGAAACACTTCAACGTCAGTGCACATGTCCTCTGATTGTGAGATTCGCATATACTCTATATGATTTCCAACTGCTGAGGGATACTTAGACTAGACGTTTTTCCATGTCAGTCCTTTGTTGTGAATCACTGACAAGAGGAAACCGGAATGAATAATCTGGATGTTCATCTCGACCTTTGTGGGGCTTAAAATGAATCGTTTAAGGGTTACTTACAGCTTGTAATAGGCTTTGAACAGTTGGTTGATTTAGCATCAGAGCAGTAAATGCTGTGTCTTGTTTCTCTTTCACGTACAATAAAACTGTAATATCAATGCATGTATTATATGAGAAAATAAAACGAATTGTTGTGTATAGCTCTTACTTATTTCTTTATCCGACAAACTTACTTTGATCCAGTTTTTAGCTCAATAATTAAACACTAAAACACGTTCTCACTGTAATTAAGTAACTTTGATTTCCTCTTACCTTTACTCTCTTTAGTGCCTCTACAGACTCTCTTACTAGGTTGATAAAATTCACCATCAAACCGTTCTTCATCACTAATAGAACTAAAAAATAAGCAAATGTAGCCTAATGATTAAGGAAACTAAAGGAAGGCCTTACACCTACTAAAGCAATTGGTATTCGATCCAAAGAACTCAGAAGTATGGTTGCCTCAGTACGTCCATATATCAGTTTCAAACCAAATAAACTGGATCTTGAAGTTTCTTATTTCTTTTTTCAAGGATTGGATCTCGAGGATGAATTTTACTCATATCCAGCTGAGGTCACAAAACGATAAGCCATTTATTCTAAGCTTATCACATTATGTTACAGATTGGCTAATAAGCGACATGCTTGAAATACAGATGATCAGATTTGTTTAAACCATCCTTCATTACGTTACCGATGCTTTAGTAAGGAAATATAATTTGATTTATGTACCTTATTCGATCTTCTTCGTGAATAGGACTGGCTTCAAGACGTGGCTAAATAAATAAAAAAAAAATATTTTAAGTGATGAACATGCAGGAATTGGTGGCATACATAAGACCCGGAAAGGCATTAAAGGCATACTACCTCTCGGACTGACCAATAAATTAAAATACTCAAAACTTTGCCAAAATGAGTCTTCATTCATCACTGGACTTGCCTGGTGTCAACACTGCGACAGAATCCACTCATAATCTTTTATGTCTATAAAACTAAGTAATAATCCATTCAACTAAGCATCGTTTTTCAAGCATAACTTAGTTTAATGGATATATCTTACATATTGCATAGAGATTGTATTTTTCTGTTAAGTCCCATAAGTGAATATAGAGAGACGTTAAACTTTATGTCTATTATATCGTCAAATTTGCTTGCCTTCCAAGGTTAGGGAGTTATCCTTGTTTAAGGAACATTTCAATATACGCATATAAATATATCCTGTAAAAGTGTGCACTCTGCCACTTAAAAGACTTGGTTCTTGATAATATCTCTGATGACGGAACTCAATACTTACTTTATATGAGTATTCTAAATGATCTAATGCGGGAGAAAAGAAAGCTGGTACGGTCTGTAGATCAACCATGGAATAAAACAGAGATCGTTCACATTGACTGTGATATAATTCCGGTTGTTTGTTTCGATCTAGAAAAAACAAAGGGGTTATTGCTATTAATAAAGAACAGTTATTACCACACACCTACTTTCGACACGCAATTGGTAAAAATGATTCAACCAATAGATTGTGCCCTTTAATTTAAATTAAACTTCATTCAAATTTCCCTTGTTTAAATAAATTAAACGATAGTTACTTCCCTTGATGTGTAAATGCAACAATATAAATTGACATAACAAACGTTATGTATTTTTAAATTAATGACTGTTATTCTGGAAATGGGGACATTTTTTTTTCACCGTCAGGTGTTAGATTCGCCATTTCAACTTACGTATTGATTTAATCATTACATTATCACTGTCAAATTTTTAAAAAAAAAACTTACGTGAATAATTTTCTGCCTTACTTTTGGCAGTTTTTCGTCTTTCTTCATCACGAGTTTTTCTCTCAGCACCCTAAGAATATAAAGTAGTTAATGTACGTTTGTTTGCTTTAGACCCAGGGCTTGGTACACTTGCAACGGTAACAGTCAAATTTTGGAATTCAATTTCACTATAAAATCTAGTTCTAAAAACATGCAACATGTAATCCAAATCCGTTCCCTTTGCCCCTTTGATATCCCTATTAGAAAGGACCTTACAGGTTTGACTCTTCAAGCAATATATTACTCAATCGAACATAACTATACCTTATCACAGAACACTTTGATTTGACAATATCCTCTATGTATTGGTACACTGTGATTTTCTTCGAACGTATCTATTTGCACGTGTAATGAAATTCCCTGAAATCATAAATTATATTGAATAACATTGAATTTTCAGTCCGCAACGAAAAATGTATTGTTGAAAATAGGTTAATAATAACGCACAATATTTTTTGAATGCACTGTCTTACCTTAACCCCCTTTTGGTTACTAAAATCCGTACTCAAACAGTTGGCTGCTATATTCACCTGAAATTAAAAAAATATTCAATTTTTAATTGTTATCTCACCTTAGGATATTTCACCAATAATATGGTATACCACCCATTTTATATGGTTATTTCATCTTAGGATATGTCACCAATGATATTATTATATGGCCAGTATGCAACACGCATGCACATTTTATGCGACATAATCATAAATTGTAATTGAATTGTAGTAACGCACCTTAACTTGCCCTTCTCTTGGATTCCACTTAATAACTACCGCATTAAATGCTCGTTCTTCTATACTTCCCGGTCCTATACCTTGACTGTTTTTTATATCTACATAAAGAAGAGTCACTTTTTAACAATGCAAATATATTGTGATGTTTATTAGAATTTACTTAATTACGTATACAAATCAAGCGTTTGATTAAAACATTCGGAAACATCATGCTTCAATTTCTTTTAATACATTCAATCAATTCGATGAATCAAATTATTATCTAACAAATTACACTTTTCTTTGCAACTCCCATTACCTATATCTAAAAGTCGCTGTTTATAACTATGCTGTCGGCTGTGCCAGAATTCGAATGCTTTTCTCTCATCTTCAGGTGACTTGTGATCTCTGAATACCAACATAATGATGGACTGAAAAAGTTGTCAAACAATATACATGTAGACACAAAGAGACAAAAGACACAAAATGAGATGGCACAATATTGCAGTCTTGGCGACCATCCACAACAATTGGAAACATAGGAAACTAAGGGAAGCAATCGAAATTATAAAAAATAAACCAGAATTAAATAGGGACTCAGATCAACAGATACCAAAGTTGTGGGCAGAAATTTTGTAATACTGTAATCTATTATTATTATTCTTCACTAATCCGTTATCTTTCAACCATATTTATCCCTTAATCCTTTATCCTTTATTGTAGTCTCTGTTAATTACGTCTCTTATCTTTGATGGCTTCATTAATTATAAGGCAATGGTTTCACTGCTAGTTGTATTTATACTTGAGTTTGTTATAATTTTTGTTATAGTTTGCGATATCAGCAATTGCTGGAAGCAAACGTTAACTCGTCAATTACCACCACCACCATAATTTTTGTTAATTGTTAGTTACTTCTCTTGAAAACGCTAAATTTCTTGGATTTATTACACTCAACGTTTCACATACACTTGTATGTGAAACGTTGAGTGTAACAAATCCAAGAAATAGTATATCCATATAGTATGTTATGTTTTATGTAATTCCTATTTCTATTTGTCATATAAAGTTTAATATACATTGTATACTGAATATTTATATTCACAATATTTCCCTCTTCATTGCAATAACACGCACTAAAACGACTCGGATCCGTAAAACAAATATTACGTTTGTGTCATTTGGCTGTCTCTGTATTTGTTGTATTAGCTAAATTTAAGCTGTTATCAATTATCAGTATCACTTTTTATGCTTTAAGAAGATGCGAACGTTAAATTTTATTTCTGAAATGTCATAGAGGGCTGATATTAAATTCCTATAGCAGGAGAAGGTAATATTTTTATATTAATTGTCTTTAAAATTTGGAAAATATTGATGTTAAAAAATGCTGTCGATTAAAGTAGGGGGGGGGATATACACATTAACGAAGCGTTTTTGTTTACTTTTAGGGAAATATTGATTGATACAAACAAAGTAAAGTTAAGTAAAGGAAATTTGTCGTTTTCTTTTAGCAAAAAGTTTTAAAAGCCTTTTGTTGCGTTTAGTTGTTGCATATAAATATATTAGTGTCAGATCAAATATCACATCTCTCAACTTACCTTAACTGTAGCCGATTTAGGGATTCTCTCAGTGTTGATATTTTCTAATGTTAGACCATAATATTGACTTTTATTCAAGTAAGTAATACGATCTTCATCTATTTTCTGTGTAGTTGAGATAGGTGATTCTAGAAAATATCTGTATCCTGTTGGGTTCGACTCTCTGAAATATAATAACGTCCTAATAATTTGAACGACAGGTTAAAGTGACACTTGCGAGAAAAAACGGTAATGTTTAACAATTTCGAATTAAATGCATTATGGCAATGGGCGCTATTCAGGATATGATCAAAAGTTTCGCGAATAAGGTCCTAATTATGGATTTTTGTCTTAATTTAGTTTCCAGAATAAGGCCCATGATTCCGAAATTTGACAAGGAAAATTTTTGAATATGTGAGTCTTGAAAATCTACATATAATCAGGCCCGTAGCTACAGGGGGGCAAGGGGAGCAACCCCCCCCCCCCCCGAAAAAATGGATTGCCCCCCAGATAATTTTGGCAAATGTCCCATATTATTACTGCAACTCCCCCAATTGCCCCCCCCCCCGGATTTACTACTTGCCCCCCCCCCCAAATATACGGGCCTGCATATAATAAAAAAAAAACAAAGGGCTACTTTGCAGTTCACATGTACTATTAATAAGGAAAGGATTCAATGAGACAATTTTGAAGTACAAGATCAATAACATAAAATCGCATAATAAAAACAATACTAAAAATAAATAGACATATAATATTGAATAGAATTATGGAATGACCAAGAAAAGCAAATTCCATACACCTCCACGCTAAAGAAGTACACCGGTTACGAAAATAATATATTTCAATTTTAACTATTACCTACATAATAATGCAAAATCTCCCAAAGAAAGTTGCTTATTTACCACAGAAGTTTTTAAAAAGATCAAATAAACTCTAGGAAATGTTTCTAAACTGTCAGTTGCCTGGTAACATAATAATAAACAACACGACCTCATGTTTTGGGTTTAAAAATGATAAATTGATATATTAACTAAAACAAATATCCATAAAGAATTAAAGCTTATTTGCTATTTGTAGTTTGGCTTTGATATTGAAAAAGTCATAAATAACCACCTATATTTCCTGACCTTAAGCCATGTTTGTAATTGACCTTATACAGGAGCGAAACTTCACAAAAAATCAGAGATCGTATGAAGTTGTATGTTGTACTAATTATGTACGGAGACATGTACATTACTTTATATTTTGTACGTTATTAATCACTGTCAAGCACTGTACCTACTTCTCTAATCACGTGTTGTGTTTAATTCACATCAAATAAGTGGTAAAAGTCCTGTTTGATTCGAACCGTCCTTATCAGGAAAATTCCGGAGAACCAAATATTGGAATAATTTGAAACCAATGAAAGCCATAAAACAAAATGAACCATAAATGATTCGCTCAAATTGAGAATAAGAAAAATAGAAATTGATAACCATATTTCACACTAGAAATTAGTAATAAACGCTTTCCAATTGTTACAGAATAAATACAAGCTGTTTCGATTATACACACCTTAATACCCATTTGTAAAACGAAAGTTGCCATGCAATAATGGAATATAGGAAACATTGATATTTAGATTTTACAAGTCGTCTATCAAAGGTGACTAGTAACACAGATCGATGCAAATTTTAAAAATTCTAGGTTCAAAACAAACACATTCGACTATACGAAGAATCATTAAAAGTGCTTGTTGGCAAGCAAGGATTCAAGGATACGAAAATCAAACACATGTACGTCGCCAATATTTCTAAAAGAATTGTAATTGACATGAATAAAGGACAATAAAGGATTCTGAAAGATGTAATAGAAAGAAAAAGGCTACCTTACAAAAATCCGGTTATAAGTCAACCGAATCAAACATGACAAAGGGGATAGTAGATCTGAGGTTAAGGCGTCGAAGGAAATGGTATTTACCACAGTATAAATTATAAACCCCTCAAAATCCATCATTTTTCACGACAAATAAATTTCATAGGAAACAGTAGAGATTAGCTTTCCCACCGAAATGTATCACCAATCTTGAACGATTGCCTTTGTCTAACCGATGAATTTTACGAAATAGTTGTCCAAGTCTGTATAGTCAATTTATCTACTCATTCGTTACAAATTTATTGTCAATTTAGCTTATTTTCAACTGACAACAAGCCTCACAAGCATATGGATTAGTGAATTTAAATAAAGGGAACGTCGTCCATTTTGTGATGAATGTATTGTAAAGTCAAGCTGTGATAAAGAAAAGTTATTAATTTCTTCAATCACCAGAATTAAATAATTTTTTAGGTATCCAAATTGCAAGATCAATAATTTTAATTCCACTAGCCGTCAAAATTTGTAAAAGGTAAGGATGAAATTAGCCTGTTGTTCTCGAGCACTGTTGAGCAAAATTTAAACACTGATGATTCAAAGCTTGCTTATTGACATTCTGAACACATCAATATTATTCATTAAAAACTGTAAATTTTCGGAAAATCCAAGCATTTAAATTGAAAATTCTTATCCGTTTTTAATTCATCTGAGTATTCTTGAATAGGTGCGTCATCATGTAATGTTAGTTTCTGATTTTCTTTATGACTCATATAAAATGCGTTGTACCCGAATTAAAATAATTATAACACTTAAAGACTGTTTTCATCGAATAAAATATTTGTAGTAAATTTCTAAAGAACTGTGTATGATTTTCAAATGGGGTTTTGAGAAATCAAATTGTGCTGCTATACGCGATATCTTTGAGAAATCACACAAAATAATTTAGTTGGCACCTTCTACAGTTTAGTATTCATAAATATCAAAAGCAGTCGATTCGAGAAATAACTGGCAAATGATACATTGGGATTCAGAAACGCAATCTTCAATCAAATCGAAAACGGGGTTGAAATATCGCACTTCAGTCTACCAAACACATTAGTTTTGCAAAATCAAATATTGCAGTTTATATATATCAAACACGTTCTGAGAAACATTCTGTAGTTCATCAATATCAAACCTGTTAGATTTGAGAAATAATATAACAGATCATGTTAAGTTCAGAGATCATGCAACAGACCTGTCCAGAACAACAAAAGATGCATTATGATTCATAAACAACATGGTTAACACAAGTCGGTTCAGGGGAAATTAAAAAATTTGAAAACAAATTACACTTACAATTTTTGAATGACTGTTCCACTGCCATGTTTGTCAGGATTCGAGTATTGTCTTACATACATTCCTACGTTAGCCGATCTGCGTCGTTTCGTTGGTGTTTTGGTTTTATTCATATTATTATCTAAATATCCACTTAAATCTTTCATTGCCTGAAAACAGATTCAAAAAAGTAAGGATTAAATTAAGGAAATTTGCATTTTTTCAGTTGTAGTTTTAATGGCATTCAATTTTTCCTTTGAATTGGAGATTTATACGTAAGAATTTCTTTTAACCTTACGATATGCTTGATGCAACTGCTTTTCAATTCGAAAAAACCTTTCGCAGTTTTAGTATATGTTATGATTCATATTGTCATAAAGAAACAAAAATAGTTTTTTATTGAATAATTTATTGGTATCAAGATAAACTAATGGATTGTTTCGCCTGTTATCGAGAGGAATTTCATATTTAAAAAATGATAGTATAGAAAAAACATGACACCATAGAACTGTATACTGACACAAACTTTGGAAATATATCGCGTTCCATAAAAAAAATGCAATTTGATGCTTATGTTTTAAAGTATATTCAAACGATAAATATATAATATCGTCACTTTCTTGAGTTTCGTATTTTCGATTTACTGAATTAATGATAATTGTAGTGCCTCCTATGCAAAAGAAAAGTGAGTTTTCGCTAATTGACTTAATATCTAAATTTCTAATTAAATTAGTGTGCAATTTACCGAATTTATACCTACTTATATATTTTGATATCATTTAACTTTTTCAAATACAAGAATTTATGTAAATGGATTTCAATTTCATTTTATTTTCTTTTATTAATTTATTTATTTTTTTTTCCTTAATTTTCAGACATTTGATTTATTTCAATCTCGGAAAATCTAGTAGATTTCCGACGCCTTCTCATTAGTCGATGTATTTGTCTTTCAAAATATCAATTATTGGCACGTTAACCCTTTCATAAATATTAACTGTACTCATAAATGAATATACTGAATTAGTAAATAAAACAATAAAAATTTTACGAATGACCGTCAACAAATAAACAAATTAATGACTGAAATACCACTTCACCTAGCAATCTACTGTTTAGCTATATAATAATTTTATTGTATTCTACTATCACAGACAATTGTCTAGTAAACAAATTTTATTGTTAAAATTCTCATGGCATAGTTACACAAACCAATGGCATCAAAATATTATGAAAAAGATTAAAGCTGTTTTAAAAGGGCCCCCGTGTGCTACCGGCTGTGTACGTTAAAGATCTCTCGATAGTTGGAAATGGCAAAACTAGCAGGCTAATGCCGCTGTCCTGGCAAAATTTACCTCATTGCACACTGCATGGCGTTGCCTGTCTTCATTGGCTCATTAGGTGCACAAGAGTAGGATGTAAAACTCGATTCATTTCATTTTTTTCTAAGGGCCAAATCAATTTGAACCCTTCTTATAGTTGTACAATGACATTAGGTGTTTTAGATGGGTGTACTTAAACTGTCTTGTTAGCAACACTTATCGTATTTGCCTGTACCTGTCTGTAACTCGATTATGTTCTTGGAATGGAAGTCTGGGCTATCTTTGCAATCTGCTTGCCTGTAGTTCAATTGTGTTTTTATCGCTTATATGTGAATTTTTAAAATTATGTCATATTTTATGAATTTGCCTAATGATTGAAGATTGACTTTGCTGTTTCTTTTGCTTTGATTTTATCCTCAATATGATGAATCTTGATGAAATTGCCGCATATTTGATTTTAAACCAACTTGCTCTCATTGGGCACTGCATGGTGGTGCCTGTCTTAAAGCCCATATGGGGTAGAAGAGTATGTTATGGTTAACAAAACTGTAAGAATCTACATTTCAACTTCATGTTTGTTAAACTTGAATCTGAAGAACAACCCTGCAGAACAAGTGGGTTTTGTTTCGTATAAAATATTGCATTGCGAACAAACTGGGATTTTTAGCAGGAAATTTAAAATAAAGAGCTAGTTAAACAAGAAATTCTTGCTCCTGAAAATGTCTTTCCAACTTCCTCAAAAGCAGAATTATTTAAAATTACGTCTGCAAGGTCCACACAATAACAGTTGTGAATGTCCACGTAGGACAACAAATTGAGAAAAGCAGGCCTTGAAAAAAGGTTATATGATGTGTAATATCATTTTCAATTTATCTTCCGTTATTTTTAAGCATTGTTAAATAGATAGTTACACTTGGAAACTTAAATGTAATTGTGTGAACCAAAAGATTTACAACGTACGTCCTCCAGAAGGAATGGATATTACGATATAATATTGTAAAATGGATACAATTGGTATTTTTAAGTTGTGAAATCTGTGTTATTTAAAAACATTTCTATTTTGGATAACACATTTCCACGGAAATCTTATTTCAATTCTCGAAAACAGATTATGTTTCAAATTATCATAGAGGTATCAAATTAATTACCTTTCTTTATTACAGATTAGAAAAAGTAAAGACTTATATTAGCATATAGTGACATTTATATACTATCTGAGATTTGGTATCAGAGACTGGGCATTCCATCTCTTTCGGAGAATAAACACAGCTTGTATTGTTTATTCTGCATCTAGTGATCACCATGTTCAGATAATGAAGTGACATGCTAACGGAATTTGACAAAAATTCCAAAATTGCTCAAGAAGTTGTCAAGACGAGAGCATTTTCTAAAATCACTATCGACACCAAATTCAATTGTTCGACATATCTGTCAATGTCATAGCATAAAACCAGATCTCTTCAAATAGAATTAAAATTGAACGCCCAAATCATATTTATCAGACTTCTGAAAATATATTCCTTCAAAAAATCAGACTTCGGAAAACATATTACTCGAAAAAATATAGATTGATGCCACCATTTTCGAACCATCTCCATCATTGCATACTGCATTACGTCCGTCTTCATTAGCCAAAACTGTTTTTCTTGAAATCTGTATTTTAGTCATGTGGTCTATAGGGGTATAAGCAAAGTCGGGAACTAAAATTTCTAAATCGTCAAAAAAATAAATGTAGAAAATACAAATTTGTGGTTATTCGTGCACAACAAAATAATGAAAAAATCTAATAGCTCAAATACTACTACTTACCATGGTGCCAGTCGCTGGTGATAAACAAGGTTCCTGGTAACCACTATCAGGCGATTTCATATTATCAATATCATTGGTGCCAGCACCGGTATAATAACTGGGGTGATTGTACACATAAGGTTGTTGTTGCTGAATATATCGCTCAATATCGACATGTTTATCTTGTTCCATCGGTTTGTTGAAGTTAAAATTTTGATTATAATAGATATTGTTCATACATGGCGGCGTAGTGTCTATTGTTGGCACTGGTTGTAGCACTTGAAAATATTGTCCTTGAGTTGATTGAACAATCGATCCGTACGAATTATCTTGTGCCAGTGAAGACTGGCAAACAACGGAGGGTTCCGTCACATGTGCACCGTATAATCCATTGTCTATTTCGCCATTTAATTGTTTTAAAAAACCGTCGTTTTTCACACTGTACATTTCTGGTGCCATATTTAAAGCTTCATTAATAAATCCTTGCACTTGACTATCATCCATCATATTTTGTTGGGTTGGCATCATGCTTGCTTTCGACTTCAGCATTTCTGCTAAAGCCTTTTTCGGATTCTCTTCCTTAACTACTACTGGAAGTTCAATAGCTGCTGTCGCAACCTGAGTTTCATCCACAATTGAATCAGATTTGGTTTCAGCAGTGATTATCGGTGATGATGATGTTGTTGTGATGGGTGCGCTCTCTGTTGTCACATGGTTAATTGGTAATGTATTATGATGAAAATTTGCCTCTAGGTGCGTCGTCGTGGTCGTCGTTGACGATTGATTAATCAAGACATCAGGACTCTTTTCTAAAAGTTGCCTCCCTTCTTTCAACTCTTCTTCGTTCTGTTGATTGGAGTTGAGTAAGGCTACTTCTTTAATCACTGACAAAGATGAAGGAGTTTCGTCTTGTACCTTTGATATAAAAGAAAAGTCATCGTTATCATTTTGATAAAACACACAACCACATATAATAATTAATAACCAAGAAAATTTGAAAGCGTGAATGAACTGGCTTAAACCGATTAATCAGATGTAGGTGAACGGTTTCGGGTAGAAACTACCTTTGACGTTTAGATATCACTGGCCGTAACGTAGACAAGTGTACTCATAACAAGGTGTCCTAATCGCCTTGCATTCGAACAACCATCAATCATAGACCACGAGAGTCATCGCTACTGGGTATGGGCGAACTGAAATTAATTTTAATGTACTCGATTTTGTCTTAACGACCGATTATTATTGTTGCAGTTATAAGGATAATTTCACTTAGTGTGAATGCCTGCGGCGTGGGTTGCGTAGTTAGGCAAAGATTCTCCTTATTCGGTCGCTAAGGGAGAAAAGATGTGTTTGAAGTTTGAGATGGGTGTAGTCTACACTTTAGTCAATGGCTTAGTGATGGTGTTTGACTCTGGTTTTTAAGACACTATGATTAACGACATGCCATAAGAAACTTGTAGTCTATGTCTTGACTACTCAATTAAGTAGTTAACGAGGTCTTTAAATTATCTTTGTATACTATATCATTTTATGTTACTCATCCTCATAGTCGAGTACTGGCTACAGAACAACTGAATTGTTTCCAAAAGTAATATCTTGCATGCATTCAAAATTCAAAAATTCCAAAAAAAAAAAAACAGTGAATTTGCAATGCGTTATAAAGCGTTCCAGATAGATCAATTATTGTACAGCACATCTTTGCAAATGCTTTTCAGCAGTCGTGCAGGTTTATTGTTGATGTATGTATGTACTATCCCTTCCACTTGGCCTTTTCAAAGTAAACCTATTTAAATGCTCCTTATACATCCTCTTAATGTCAGGGATTTAATGCTTGTTGTGATATGTTGAACTAAAATATGTAATTTTCTACAGAAGCATCATGATTTTGAGTACATCAGAAACTCATTGAATTTGTCATTATCATAATCAAGCAAAAAATTTAGAAGATTGTAACTTGGGCAAAAATTATATTGAAGTTTGGAATTTACCAAAGATTTGCATTTTTAAATTTTCATATATAATGCTTACGTATGATATGATATTACCGTTAATCAATAATCGTTACAGTGATGGGTGACTATAATGGGTCTAGAGGCACCGTCCAGTCTGATTGATATTAACATGACATCTGACGCCATATATTGTTATATAACAGCATTGCGATTTATCTATTAACAAATATCGATGTCATATCTTTTAAAAATGTTTCTGAGTATATACTGATGTTTGTATGCAAGTTATTTAATCGCCTTCCAAATAGTCTATAATAGAATGTCAATTAGCGGTATCTACTTGAAGCCGCTTTCCATTTATTTTGCATAGTAAGTGTTTACTTCGTGGACATTGGACATTGTTTGAAAATACTAGCCGATGAAGCAAAATAAAATTGAAAAGGTGCCAAAATGATCGGATTCATCCTGGAATGAAAATGGTAACAAATATGACAGGTTTTGTGAAAATCGGTCAAATAGCAATGAAGGTAGAGTTTTTTTTTTTGTTTTTTTTTTTTTTTTTTTTTTTGTTTTATTGCTAGTCTTGGTTTTGAATTTTGAAACATGTGTAAAATTCTTATATAACCTACATTTTTCGATTCTATATTTATATTACATATTCGTCGCAACCGTGTATATAGCTGGGACATTTTTGCTATTCAAAGGCAAAGGCAATAACTCCATACCTCCATTACCACCAAGTGTAAATTCGAAAAAAAAGGGAAAAATATAAGTTCTTATAGTCACAAACATCTAAATACAAACGTAATCTTAAATTGTTGATATAAATTTTAAGAAATTAAGTAAAGAACTAAAGGGCAAAAACTCTTTTTCTTTTCATAGCAAAGTGATTCTCTGATTTATACGAAGTTGTACTAATTTGATAAATCAAGAATAAAAAATAAACAATTGACGAATCCTGTACCTGCATTAATTCAGCTGTAGCCGTCGTTTCAACAACTTCCTCTATAGCAGTTTCAATACTTTCTAGATCTTTATCTAAAATCAAATCTTCTTCAGTGATAAATAAGGTTGATGTTTCATATTTAGTTATAGGTAGGCCTACTTCCTTTGGTTTCGCATCTCCTGCTAGTTTGACTACCGTTTCTCTGAAAGCATCGGAATCAACATAAACTTTAAATACACAGATAATTACTGGCTGTGATAATCGTATCAAATGTCTGAGAGAAAAATATATAATATAACAATCTTTATATTCGGTAGCTATACATGTATTCTACTATCTGTGATTTCAAGAGCTTTATGAAAAATAATAATAATAATAATAATAATAAACCCTTTATTTTACATGGGTCAGAATTAGGCTCAATACATAAGGACATGGTCCTGTCTCACATTCAGCCTATGGGGCAATACATTGGGGAAAAAAGCGAAAATATACAATACTTCAATATACAATTCGTCTAAAAATACACAAGTACATGTGCATTAAATGGACAGATCTAATATAACTCTAATTTCAATATTTAGGACTAATAGGCCCTATCTAAAGTATCTTGACAAATACGAGAAGACCATCTTCGAAACGTTGTAGTATTAGATACAGCAATAAGCGTTATCTATAATAATTTATTTTAGTCAAATTTGGACTTCTGTCTTAATTTCAAAAAATTCTGATAATTATCTCCCTTGAACTGATAATAAAACTTGATTTTTCTGTACAGAATTTAATGGTATATACTGAATAGAAGCATTCACACCTCCATAATATAACTAAAGTGAACAGACTTAATGGTTTACTGGATAGATGCACCCCTCACTTTTATTATATAAAGTGCACATAATGTAATGGTTTACTGACTATAACCAGCCTACACTTCCATAATATAAATAAGCTGTCCAGAACCCAATGGTGTACTGGATAGAATCACTCCATTTTTTAACCCTTACCTTTGGAATTCCTGTTTTTGTTCACTTTGTTCAAATTTGTTTATGGGGGGAAGCTTAATAAATTCATGAAACAAGGCGGCACCAGCGGCCTTCCCTCCTGCATCTCCGTTAATAACATCAGTAGCCAGTGTGAGAGGATGACCAAAGAATGCCTGAACATCATCAGGGGGTCCATCTGTTGGTAAAGGTGGTTTGATTTCATTCTCCGTAGACTTGGCTGGTACACTTTCTCGATCTTCTACTGGACTACTAAAATTAAACATAAATATTCCGTCGTCAAAAGTGTTAAAATGCGTTCATTAATAAAGCTCATTGTTTCTGATTCGATTCTGGTCTGATGTCAGACAAGTGGTCGTCCGAAAAGTTATTAGTTCACAAAGCATAAACTTTCGCGGCTGCTGAGTTGCAGAGCATCTCTTATCCATCCAAAATGAAATGCTTGGAAGAGACATCTGCTTCTCTTTTACAGAATGATATCCTGGAAACAACTCTCAAGTATGGGAGGTAACTCCTTCTTGACAAAACATTACTATATTCAACTTGATGTATCATCGAATTTCGTTCTTGTGCACAAGAACTGGAGTCCATGTTAAACCTATATAAACATACTATCCATATCCCCAATACATTGTTTGAAAGATTACAACAGATGCTTCATAATTTGAAAAACATGTATATTATAGTATATGCACAGGTAAGAATATGAATTTGGGCGTTGTCATTGGGCATTTGTGTTATTTTCTTGAGTAATTTAATTGGTTATAATATAGTTGTAATGCAGTTATATTAGAAGTGGCATTTGATATTACATGTAGGTGGTAGGTTTCAACAACCCAACCCAAACCTTCCCAAATAAATCTCGGTCTCCATTGATGGATGAGATATTCATTTCAAAACGGAACAGTTGAAGTTAAACCAAGCGATTATGTAAATAGAATAAGGAGTTGACTGTGTAGGCAACTAAGGGCCGAAATGTCTGCAATGTATGTGGGAGGTTGCAAAAAAAATCTGAGATCAATTTAATTATATTTCATACCATTGTGTGTATACGTCTAATAAAGAGATTGCTTCAAAAAAATATTTCGAGATTATATTACCTCGTAACACTCTTGTCAAATAACGTATACATTTGTTCTGTAATTACACAATATTAAGTATTACAAAGTTTTAACATAATTTTATTACTATTTAAAGTGAGACTGCGTCTTAGAATGAACATAAAATTTAATTTCTGATATGAGTATATATTCATCAGTGAACCTACCTGGTGTCATAAAGTAACAGAATCCCTGTAAAAATTTGGAAATCTCACAAAATTAAGTAATTATTGAAAAACGCTTCACAAATTTACTAAGCGTTTATCAATAATTAATTGCATTTTTTGGGATAATTACTAAATCTTTTGGATTTACCAGATTCTGTTGTTATTTATGGCGGTAGGTATATCTACTGATGAATATATGTTCTTTGTGGACAGGTTTAAAATTTGTAAATTTTATGTTTATTTTAAGACGCTGTATTCCTTTAAAATCTTTTTTCGCGAAAGTTCTCGTGTAGCCGTATTCGCTGTTTCAGAAAAGTTAACCAAGGATAAAGATGTGATGATAGGAAATCGTCCATTCAATAATAATTACCTTTTCCCCCTTAATTTTGACTTGATTTTTCATTTCGAGTATCAAGCAAAATTTTTGAAAAGGCCTATATATATAAAACTTGTAACATTCATTGGGTATTTTCATGAAATACTATTTTTTCGTTTGTAATGTTTTGTCATAATTAAAACAGCAAATGAATACACTGTAAAAAAAAGGTTTTGTTGTCTTGGCAGACATGCAGAAATACTATTGAGCCATCAAGGCAAGACATGCGTTCATGAAGCATAGAATATTGGTCGGGCAGCGCAAATAAATACAGACACTAAACAAAGTAATAAACAGCAGGATATCTGATTATATATAAGTATATTTAAATAATTTAAGATGGAGGCCAAACTATTGAGAGACAAGGTTCAATAAACAGAATTATCGTTAATGTAAAACGTACTGAAGTGTGCAGAGAAATTATTTACATGATAAGATTTAGTGAAAACACGAAACTCACAATTGAAAAAGTTCAACTTAAAAGAAGAAAAGGGCACAGATGTAAATAAGAGACTATGTAAACCAGAGCAACGCTCTTGACACACACTACATGTTTTCCAACTCGGCAATTTAATGAGTCTCTCAAGATCTTCAACGCCAACGAAAAAATGTTATTGTCAACATTAAAATAAGAAAATAAAAAGATGGACGAGGACACACCTTATTTTATATTTACGATGAACAAACTTTGGTTCTTTCAAATTAGTATTGACAGAGTAAATAAAAGACTAATATTCAGGTATATAGATATATTAAACTAGGTATAAAGTTGAATACAATAAAATAAAAAAAAACATTGAATCCGCTGCATTAAGGATGAAGCTTTCTTAATACATCTCTCTTTGATAAAACCATTGATAGGGTTTGCAATGACGATATATATGTTGTATCTATTAAGTATGGAATCTTTTCATGAACTGCTTAAGAGAACATCTTGTAGCTGATTCTGAGTTGACTTTTGATTTAAAATATATTTGTCCTTAATATTAACGTTAGAAACCTTAAACCCCTCTGAAATGACTTTTTTTAAACTAGGTCCTGCCTTTATTTTCATAATCAGTAGGCCTACTGTATTTAAATTTATTAGAGCGTAGCAAGTTTCAATAGGATATTAATATATACATGTATTAGCTAACTATTGTCGCATTGTATTTCAAAGAGACGTGGCGAATAATAGCCTCCGAAAAAGCAAGATTTAATGTTTGTTATGAACATGGCTTTGACAAAACTTTCTATTATAATATATGATGGCTTTGATTTTATCATGAACCTTCAGCCTAAATACCTTGACGGTTTTTGATGTTCAGATTAAGACTCGTTTTGAAATGTATATTTATAGCAGTGAGCATATTTTAGATTTATTATGACCCTAATAATTATGTTGATGAAAATAATTTTAAACAAGTACAGAAAATAATCTTTATGTATTTGGTTAAGTGAGCATGAATCTTTACGTTAGAAATAATGTTTACATGGCATGATCTTGGTTCATAGATCTTTAATGTATGGTAATAGAGATGGGTGGATGATAATAGTGGACTATAGAATAAAATGATGGTGCAACAAATACGCACACAACTCTATGATAAAAAAAACTTAATAAGTGAACAACAGTGGGCTACAAACAAGGTGAAAGTATCCAAGCTGACCAATCTACTACTTAGGTGGATCACACATCTCAAGAGACTTGTATATGATTAAGGATAATACCAATCCCACTTTTGCTTAAACGTTATGAATATTTATTTTTTTAAAAACTAGACCTCAGAGTGGAAAGCCATTTTTAAATTGCCTAAAGGGATTATTTGACGCGCTATGAATAGATCTACATTATATTACCTTTAGTGTAAGATTTTATCGTCAAAATATCGATCACGTGATCTTTTCAAACAAGGTTCACCTAGGGTCGAAAAATTATAATGTTATTTTTGGATCTCAACATTTAGTCGTCTGTTTTGATCGCATATGTTTAAACGTGTATGAATAACAATTCAAAAAATGCCTCGTGATCAAATTCGCAGTAATGGCCATCATCATCATCATTAGAGGATTAGGTGCATTCAATATCATTGCAAACTCTATTATTATTATCGTAATCATTACAAGGTGTTTATTATCAGTATCTATAATATCATCATCACTATCATTTATATCATGCTAATGATTTTATCATAATTAAAATAAAACTCACGACCACAATAATCAGTATTAGATCATTCATCATCGTGATTAAAAAATTATTAATCATCGGGGCTTTGGATATTCATTTATCTATCGTCATCGTGAAAATCCATTCATTTAGCATCATCGTGATAATCAATTTATTTATTATCATCGAGATAATTAATTTACATTTCCACCTTAATAAAAGTTGTGAACTCTCGTATACAACCGCCATCAACTACAAATATATAAGTCATTCGATGTAATCCTATTACGAAATCTGGGGCCATTCTAACCGCCCCCCCCCCCTTGCCTTTAGCTCCAAAGAGCGTGTCAACTAAACCACCTAAAGATTTTTTCTGAAGCTTATCGACATTTTGATCTATGTCACTCCTATAAAGATAGTCCTCAATGATTAACAAAGGGTTACTAGTTTGTGGTAGTATTTTCACTCATTAACTGTAATTTACTAAATTACTGACCATTTACAGTTAGTTACTTTATAAGTAATTCTAAATGTGTTTCTACGAGCAAAATCACTATCACCGATAGTCAAACCTTTTCAATGAAATAGAACCTTTTCACGTTTATTGATGTTAAAGAACTAGATAGTTTGCATTGAAAACATCAGTAGGTCGTATTTGAATCTAGATTTTGAGCACAATTGGGACTTTTATAGTTGAAGCAACTACTTTGTAGGCATCATGGTCAAAAATCGTCGAACAAAAGAGATATAAAAGGACAAAGAGCGATTTGAGATGACCTTATATCATTCTACTCTTATTTTGTGTTGTGTCGTTTTCAATTACATGTACATATTGTTTCAAAAAGGTACGAAACGATTGCTGATGACCATATATATAATGCTGTTTCTTTGTGCGCTTTTTTCCACACACTACTAATATAATAGTGTTGCAAAAGGATAATAAACGTGGTCTGGCGACCTGAAATTAGCCTCAAGTGTGTGCTGATTTCAAGTACTACTGTACTACTACTACTGCTTATTTAGTATTACCATCGCCATAGTGTCCCATCATGTGTTCGCGATGCAGCTCTTGTGGTGTTTTCTTTGAGAACTACCAACGTCAAAATTTTCATCATGACGTGTTCCAGACCATAAGAATTTCAGATGGCTATATTATGCTGTTCTTTTGTGTGCTTTGTTTTAAAGTACTACCAATGTTTGTATTGTTCTATCATATGTTCAAGACCAAAATTATCAAAAACAATTTTATTAGGACCATGTATTATATTCATCAATTGTATGTGCTTTATTTCGAAATAACACCAACGTCATATCGTCCCATGCATTTTTTTCAGATCAAAAGAACATTCATCTTACGACATACTTTGATAATGGTAAATACATACACCTATCAAAAGCACTAAGTTAAACGACAAATGGTCGTAAAGTATATGTGCTGTTTGATTCATTGTTTCATAGTTCCGTCAATAATGTTGAAAACCAATCAATGAATATAAACAATCAGCACAATCAAACACAATCAAACTCTACATAATGCAATTTCTCTTTATCCTTTTTAATCAAATCAACATTGAACATTGAAGTACGTTATTTATTGGTTTTTAAAGAGGCATGTATTGGAGAATTTTGAACTTTTAAAGGCTTTCTCCCACGAGAAGTTTGAAAAGTTCCATAAAGAGGGCAACGTGAAGTTTGGACTCTATCGAAAGTTGACAGAAAACTGTGTTTCATCACACAGCCCACTAAACTGGATCTCACCATAATTTCAATACTTAACATTGATCCTCTATCATATAGCCCAAAAAGCTGGATCTCACCATAATTTCAATTCGTTTAACATTGATCCTCTATCATACAGAGCACTAAACTGGATCTCACCATAATTTTAATACGTTTTACATTGATCATCTATCATACAGCTCAATAAGCTAGATCTCACCATAATTCCAATACGTTTAACATTGATCCTCTACCATACAGCCCGCTAAACTGGATCTCACCATAATTTCAATACGTTTAACATTGACCCTCTATCATATAGCCCAATAAGCTAGATCTCACCATAATTTCAATACGTTTAACATTGATCCTCTATCATACAGCCCACTAAACTCGATCTCACCATAATATCAATACATTTACATTGATCCTCTATCATACAGCCCAATAAGCTAGATCTCACCATAATATCAATACGTTTAACATTGATCCTCCACCATACAGTCCACTAAACTGGATCTCACATAATTCCAATACGTTTAACATTGATCCTCTTTCATACAGCCCAATAAGCTGGATCTCACCATAATTTCAATACGTTTAACATTGATTCTCTACCGTACAGTCCAATAAACTAGATCTCACCATAATTTCAATGCGTTAACCATCGATCCTATATCATACAGTTCAATAAACTTGATCTCACCATAATTTCAATAAGTTTAACATTTAGTCTCTACCATACAGCCCGATAAACTGGATCTCACCATAATTTCAATACGTTTAGGATTGACCCTGTGCCATACAACACAAGAAACTGGATGTCATCATAATTTCAATATATACTAACATTCATCCTTCATCATACATCTCAAGACACTGGATGTCACCACGATTTCAATATTTTGGACACATCTCCTATACACAGAACATGGAAAAGGATTTATGATAGTGGCTCTAACCCTTTAAATCTTAAACGATTGGCTTCCTGCATAATTGTTATTTCAAAGGAATGGGCCAAATAACATGCAACACAGACGATGGCTTATATGATAATATAACTTAGAAATAACATCATATAACAGCATGATGCCAATATAAGTGTCACAATCTCTTTAATATGTCGATATATTGATTGTATCGTCAAGTAGACATTGACAATTTATCTTTTGTGACTGTCAAGTTTTTTTTTCATGACATATTTTATAGTTGTTGATGAGAAAAGGAAAATAAAACTATTTTACTGGCTCATAATAATAAAAGTTGTAAAAAGAAATTATTTATTTGAAAAGCTTGTGATGCTATTGTAACATCGTCATGCCCTGATTCGTTTCATTGTTCAAACCAAGGTTTTCTATTAAGTTGAGGAGCACAACCTGGTTCTAGAGGATAAAATTTAGTTAATTCAAGTCATTGTATTTGATATATTACTGTATAGAGCTTGTTCTGGACTGATTCGTCTTTCACATTTTTCTCATCATTAGGTTCATGTTAGCAATACAGTGGGTACTGGAGGAGCCCATGGAGTAAATACATCACAGAATTCAGTTGCAAATAATCGTTGCTAGTGTTGGTAGATGAGGGAGAATCCCAGGCCAATAAACCAACTTCATTTACACTTGCACCCCTGTAGCTACGGGCCTGGGAGAATTTTTAAAATAAAGTTAATCAACCTGATCAACCTCGCCAATCTTCATTTTTTTTTTCAATTTCAGTAAAATTCATTACTATGCTTTAAAACTAACACAGTCCAACTAAATAACGTTCAGGATTTCCCTGCGTATTTTACCTTCTAAATATCATAAGTGTTTTTGTCATATATTTTTAAGCCTGGGTCTTATATCTATTTCGCGACCTTGGTAAATCTTTAATAAATTCCCTCACTTTAACACGAAATCGCTTTTTAAGGGGGTGGGTCGTCTAGTACCTTTGTTGTTTTATGTCTAGTAAAGCTTCCTTTAAACCCAATTTACTTATGTCACAAAACTTCATAATTTTGACATGGAGACAGTAGTATTTGACGTATTCATAAATTATAACATAAAACATACATGGCAGATTTACACCTTACATTACGTTGATACATCAGTTTTTATATTACACACATAGTTTATTTAATCCTTTAAACATCTTTTAACGTGTTAAAATTTGAAATACTTTTATATATACAATGTAAACACATACATGTAAATCAAAACGGCTTAATTTGTTCTCGTGTCCAAAGATATATTTTATGAGGATCCAAAAATGCCTAAAGAGATATGGAGACTGCCATTGCTCAAGCGCAGCTCCAAGGGCCATATCTACAACTGGTTAGCATCTGCATCTCGTATGGACTAACCTTTCTACTGTCTTTTTGAGTACCAGATTTGCATTTTAGGAATAATGACCATCTGTTCCTTGGTGCTACTTATCAAACACACTTATCACAACAGACTGCATTCTTTCCTACGAGGGGGTATCTGATTGACTAGCGTTGAAGACAATTTCGAGTCATATTAGACCAAAAAACCTTAAACGAACGCATCTCTTTTCCGAACCCCTATTATCTCTACATTCAAATTGACATGCATTTATCATTATACTTTCCATTCAATTGCGTAAGTGAAGTGTTTACAATTCAACATTAAATGTTAGTTAATAGCACCCTTTCCATTGAATTCATTGCCCTTTCACCCACATATACAGGATTCACATTGCAGTATACAATATTGTTAAATATCTGCCAGTAGCCAGAAAATTGTAGAATAATTGCAAGCAACTAGCGAATTAAAAATATCAATCCATATACGATAATATAGAAATATGAATTGATGTTAGAAAAAAGTTAAGTTACTTGTGGATAGGATCAATTGGTTATCGACCTATTTAGATCTACTTAGTCTATACTGTTCAATAAGATAACTAAGAAGTAACCATGCTTTACACTGAGAGAAAAATCAATGCTTCGAGATAATCGATTGCCACTATTCGGACAATGAATGTTGTGAGTAAAATATACCAATTCAAATTATTTTTTCGACTTATAGTTTCTTACTTGTCCTTCAGCTTGAGGTTGCATCGCTCGTTTTCTTCCAATATTAGACTTATCTTCTTTTTTCAATTGGCCAAATGAAGATGTTACTTTCTCTATTGCAAAGAAAATCCTTTTGCAAAGCGAAAAAATTGACATATGAAAAAATGTCCGTTAAATTATTAAAACGTCACATGTAAACAAATAAAATTTTATGATTGGTGGGTGGAAGGGTTTTGACATGTGCTAATCCATTGTTTTAGCACTCCAATTATGTGGATATCGGTGCATATCGATGCCTAAAAGGTGCTTAAAGATTTCTACAGCATGAAAGACAATCTTTTTACAACATGATCGTTTATTTCGTAAGGTTTACATGTGTTTGCAAAATGTTGAAAAAAAATGCCATTTTTCCAAAAGCATATCTCGCTTACGATTTATCCGATTTTTACAAACTTTGGCTTCAACTAAAGCTTACGATGTCCTCTATAACTTTACGTTGGCTTTTTTTTATAAAATGAATAGTTTTTTAAAAATTCAATTTTTCGTAAATGTACTCGCAAAATTTTGATTTCTATCAATATCTTCAAAACAAAACAAAATTTTCCAAAAAGCCAACGTAATTTTGTAGAGATACATGTAGACTTGCGTTGTGCAAAATTTCAACCTTCTATATTAAATAGCCTAGTAGATATGCTAATTTTAAGGGAATAATTGACGTTTTTTTCGTTCATCTTTCATACCCGATTTCTTAAAGTTGAAATGTCATAAAGAAATAAATTTTATATTTTTGGATAGCTGAAAGTCCCCTCTTTCCATTGATATTTAAATATTTCAGATAGGTGGAAAAGAAGTGGTTGAAATCGTCTATTTTTGTACATAGGTTTAGGGTTGTCAACCCCCTTAAATGTTAGTTAATAGCACCCTTTCCATTGAATTCATTGCCCTTTCACCCACATATACAGGATTCACATTGCAGTATACAATATTGTTAAATATCTGCCAGTAGCCAGAAAATTGTAGAATAATTGCAAGCAACTAGCGAATTAAAAATATCAATCCATATACGATAATATAGAAATATGAATTGATGTTAGAAAAAAGTTAAGTTACTTGTGGATAGGATCAATTGGTTATCGACCTATTTAGATCTACTTAGTCTATACTGTTCAATAAGATAACTAAGAAGTAACCATGCTTTACACTGAGAGAAAAATCAATGCTTCGAGATAATCGATTGCCACTATTCGGACAATGAATGTTGTGAGTAAAATATACCAATTCAAATTATTTTTTCGACTTATAGTTTCTTACTTGTCCTTCAGCTTGAGGTTGCATCGCTCGTTTTCTTCCAATATTAGACTTATCTTCTTTTTTCAATTGGCCAAATGAAGATGTTACTTTCTCTATTGCAAAGAAAATCCTTTTGCAAAGCGAAAAAATTGACATATGAAAAAATGTCCGTTTAATATTTTAGTGATAACGCCAATCATGACTATCGTTGACTAAAATTTTAATACAACTGGCTTAAATTCAAATTTGTCAATGATCATTGTAACTGACATGAAAATTGATTGTTATACCTCAAAGTGTTACCTGAGAAAGTCTTAATGTGACCATAGCTTTAACTCGTTTATTGGACTAAGTCGGTCTAAGCTCTCGGTCGACTATCAAATCAATAAAACTCGACAGAAGAAAAACCCAAGTCCTTTCTTGTCCTAGGACAATGGCTTAATTCTGACGAATTGTATGGTGAATGGACATTAATACCGTTATTACGATCTAGGCCATGGGATTTACTATTGTATTTTGACATTAATGACCTTCATGAATACATTTGATCACCTGCACATAGAGACTATTGTAAAGACACTGTTATCCTGCCATCTGATTTTTTCATGTCAACCCTCGGGCTTTTCCAAAAAAAAAATAAGTATAATAAAGAATAAAGTTATATTGACTATTAGCCTCGGGTTAATATTGGTTGCTTTTAATCGTAAATGTTAATGTTAGTTTGATCAAAATAGAAATAAATATTGAAAATTTCAACTGAGACCATTGAAAGCAAATTAATCAAAAATATTTCCCTTTCATCTTAGTCAGACCTAACCTTTTATACTTTTACAATGTTACAGTGAATAACAGTGAAATCAACAGAAAAAAACTGTTAAAAGAAGTATACCATAGAAAAGATGAGGTACTGCGAGTACATTAGAAAATATTCAGGCGAATTCTTTTAGGCGAATAAAAGATTAATAAGGTACATGTAGAACATACCAATCGTGTTCGAACCCGTATTATGGATTATTGATAACCCACAGCGTACACCGCGTACCTCGTCTGACTGGGCAAATAGTTTATTTTTATTTCCAATGAAGCTAATCACTAAACCATCTAATAACTAGAGTAAGCGTATGATCAAATCGATTGTTGCTATGTTTTGAAGAAGTTTTATATAGTTACATCATATTTCATGTCAATAGAGATATAATTGATTTATTTTGGTACATGTTCATCAAGTTAGTTCACATGAATAAAGAAAATATTATTTTTCACGTTGAATTAACACTAGTTGTAGGGACCGATAAAAGAAATAAACAATATTGTTTGAATTTTAATCGATTGAGTTTACAGATATTAGAATCATCACATAGAATAAAATCTGAAAAATAGCCTTCTCAAACGGTAAACCGTGATTGTTTCGCTACAAATACAGTTTATCAAGGGTCCAAATTGGTTCCAGTGTCCTATTCAGGCCGACCCTGACTGCTGTCTGCTTACCATTCAAAAATTGATAAATATAATGATCTAAAAGTTATATTTGTGTGGGTTTATAATTTAATTCAATTCTATAATGTAATTAGATATTGCGTAAGATATATTTTTCAGTCCGATTGACAATATAATTGTATACCAACGATGAAATTCTATATTCTACAATTTGCTCTAGTTTTTTGCACAAAAAAAAACAAACCCAACAACAACAAAAACCTAATGGTTTAGTTTCTCTAATCGGTTATAGTATATTTATTTAACTGAAAGAGGTACTTGCAATAAAATGAATTTACACTGTTTAAGGTATGCTATCTCTTAGTATGAAAGTATTAAGCTTGGCCAGAATTTGTCTTGTAATAACCTATTCAACTAAGTAAATGGTCGTGTTCCAATTGAGGAATGTGAACTCTTATTAAAATAGTAATCAATCCATCAATTGTTGAGCGATGGAGAAATATCAAAAATAAATTTGCACATAATTATCTAAAATTGGAAAGTCTACATTTTTTTCATTTTAAGAATCATCTACCATTTGGATTCATTGAATGCATCAAAATTATAATACAGGGCACAATATTGTCAGAATCATTTAATAGTTTGAACCGGTGAGTTAGAGTGAGAGAAAAATCCAATCAAAAATCCTAAATAGTGCACAGAATATAGCCTAAGTTTTATTTTTTTTTAAATATATGAATGCTTTAAGACATGTCAAATCATTGTGATCCATACATAACGCTCAACATTCAAAAGTAAAGGTAGTTGATAAGATTTGTCAACGGTCTTATGAACAATTGATGTTGTGGTGAGTTTCTCAAGATATTTTCAATTTTTAAAAAGAGGGCGTATATTTATACAAATTGACAGAAATTGTTAGGAGGCATCAGATATGCTCTAGTTATTTTTCATAAACATATCATAATAGATGACTAAATCCATTCAAGTCAAACTTTTAGGTGGAAATAACAACCAATTTTCCCAGCGATACTTATTCTATATGGGCCTTGCAGGGTCATAAACCGTTACATTGCTTTAGCGTATACTACCCATTTAAATGTAAATTTTTAGGACTTAATATATTTTAGATTCAAACTCGGTATTATTCAAATACAAAAGATCAAATATATGTCTTATAGTGCTATTTACGACAATAGTCATGAGTCAATGTAAGATCAATCTAATAATAGGTCTACGAATTAGAAAAATGGTGGTGTTTAAAGTAACGGAATTAGAGCTTCTGTAACCAATGGGCATTTGTCATAAATAGTCGATTAGTATTTTCTATATCAAATAATAATAAATTTTCATTTTCTAGAGTGAAGATCCTTGAATATGTAAATTGTTCGAAATAAATCGTAAGAGTCCTGGTTATGAAGCTAAGATATAATGAGCAAAGAAACATAAGTTGAAATTTATTGTATACAAATCAACTGGGTGATTGCTTTGCAGGTTTACAGCGGATAAAATAGAAGTCTTAATTACAAAGAATGCACAATACAACTAAAATGTCTCTATTCAAGTAAAAGCAGAATAAATATTTCCCTTTCTTCGGTTTCGGTGAGATCAGCCAAAAAATATGAATAATTTCGGTTTGTTAAGTTTTGTTTACGGCAAACTTATCGTTTTCTAATTTATAATGAACTGAAATCTTTCAGAGGTTCACAAGCTCGAGTGCAGAGCTGTTTTAAAAAAATTAACAGCAAAATGAATAAATTGCAAGCTTTGAATAAATGATAAGTCTCACGGATGATCGAACGCTAATGACAACGTATCGAATTCCAAACACACTGAAAGAGGGTACAAATGAGAACAGAATTAGCGGTTTATTGGTTGAACTAAGCTTAATAGATCCCAGGTCGACAACCCGCTTTCAAGCAATTATAGACCATCACTGAACATAAATTCCCATACTCTTCCATAGATAGATTCGTCATTCGAGAAAATCTACAGAACTTAATTCGGAATTTCTAGAAGTAAATGATTCCCTGTTTTATGCATTGTATAGTATCGGTAGAAGAAATATTACCAAAGATAGCTATGAGGACAGAGATGCTGAGAACATGTTCCCAGTTCTATACTAATGGTAGCCACAACTGAAACAGCTAGAGTCCGATGTTGCCTTCACTTCCCAGAAACAGTAAGAGATTAACAATCCCTCTTAAAACGACAACAAATATTCATCTCAGCGTTTTAGGAACGCATGGTAGAATTTAATTTTCTATAAACTCAACCATGCAAAAATAAAAATATATATTTCATTTTGACACTCTACAATAAACATATAATTTATTGCGCATATAGCAAGACATGAACAGTCACCAAATTATGAATAAGTCTTGTTTAATATAAAATCATGAATTAAATCCTTAATAATTAAATAAATCCATGACCAAAGAGATTTGATATCCGTTGTCAATAATCCTTTTTTTTCACAAAAAAAAACATTATCTGAATGTTATCACTGTTAAAATATACCTCCATAACGAATGACAATATCAAAATATGATTTAATCATAAACGATGTAATATAGAGCTCAGCTTACCTCGGAATGTGGCTGTTGGATTTATTACCAGTAAATTTCATTCTCTTATGCTAAATCCAGTTTTTAGAACTTGAAAAACCTGTATTTCTATTTAGTCTATTGTTAGTGGTAGCGAGAGCTTATAGCCTGTAGGACCAGTTTTTACGCTATTACCGCACATTTATAGTAGCATACCCTTAGACACTATGATTGTATATGTCCCGATAGAGCGATTGACAACAGAGGACGGTCTTTCACGCCGTCACCACACAATACAATTGTTAACACAGGTAAGGACTATAACAGGTAGCGCTCGTTGGATTTTTCAACAGTATTTCTTTGATAGCTCATTAGTCCTGAATGTCTATGGTAAACTAGTGACCTTCTTAAGCCTCACAAAATAGGGTCTTGCTGTGTTATGGTATTGGAAAGAGATTTGCCTTCGGGTATTGTTATTCATTTTACGTCTTATTAAAACGTAGTATGGGAAATGAATTGTGGGGCGTTGACCGTTTATGGTAACGAATTTCATTGACGCATGGATTATGATAGGACCAATTTCTATAGATGCACCTTAAATAAAACTTTGATGTCTAAATCACCTGCTGAAATTGGCAATTGAACTGAAATGAAGTCATTAACACTCTAAACATGGGCTATTTTGATACTGTGGGAGGTCATCAGAGGTGTTGAATACATGATCTGGGAATCAATCATTTACCGTGTGAAGAATGCATCACATCGAATTCTACAATGCCACCTTTGTAGCATGATTCCTATATTATCCCAGGCAATGAATTTTCATCAAGAGACTATACTCTACATTTGGACTGGACAATATTTCAACCTTATCAAATAAGAGCTAGTATAATTTGAAAGGATTTTGGTATCGAATCTGGATCTTACCAAAGTGCTGTATCGCATTTTGGACAGGTAAAGTGGGGCAATTGTGCACTTCCACCCATTGCCGTTAGTTCTACGAACGTTTACATATTAACTTTTATCAGACTTCTTACTTTCATATGCTGTCTGACTGACTAAGCCTGGTGAGAGTTTGCTTTTAACAGTCTGATGATTTCAGGGCGACTGTCTCCCATAAGATAAAAAATTCCATTAAAAATATATATCTTGAAAGTGAGCATTCTTTCGTTAGAACATGGTTATTCTATGAAAGAAAGATTTTTACACTTGACTAGTTATACGCGAAAGATTGGGAATTGTCTTCTACAAAAAACTTAATCAAATTAACCTTGAAGCATCATGCTGAACCTGTCAGAAACCACCTGTCAAAACGGCCTTTCAAACATTATGTGTGGGGGGGGGGGGTCGAGCAGAGGACGCACAATATTCAAGGGGACACAGGCCATTCTTTAAGTACAAAAATAGAAAACAAGAAAGAAACGTCACCGCTTTCCAGGTTATCACCTTTTGTAGCAACAGTCCCAATAACACAGGTTTCAAAGGATTTGCTATTTCCAAATTAAGGAAAAAAACATCAATGTAGGAATATTAGATGTGCATATTAGATGTTAGAGTCGGATAAAGAACTAAGATATCTGAGGATTAAGTGTCAGAAGAATATTTGAGATATCAGATGATCGACAAGTGTCGGATGAAGAACTGAGATATTTGGAGATCTACAAGTGTCGGATGGAGTTGAGATATCTTAAAAAATATGAAACGCAGAAATTGAGAAATCAATGCAGGCTTCTAAGATGTAATCATTGCGCTGCCAAAACAATTAAAAATTAGACACCAAATGCAAACACAAGTACAAATCGACACATCATCTGAAGTTCCCGGTCATTGAATCAAGATCAAATTGGACGAGTTGTATGTGCATAGGGACTTATTGCATATACAATGGGACTGAATTGTATATGCCATTGGAACTTATTTGTATTGAGGCGGAGTTTGAATGGAATTGTGACTTATTTGTATATGAGTTAGGAATAAATTGCATATGCATTGGAATTGAATGGAACTGAATTGTTTTATGCATTTGCACTGAGTATATGCTATTTGGACTGAGTTGTTTAGCAATTGTGTCAGAGATGTATAATATGTTAATGTGGCTCAAATATATATGCCATTAGGACTGGGTTGTGAACATGACTGAATAAGTATATTAGATATTGTGGCACAATCTTTGAATGTAACTCAACACTGTGGGAGAAGTGACTTCTTGGAAACAATTTTAAAAATTGTCATGTATAGTCCTGTTATCTTAAAGATCCACCATCAGTCCTAGTTAACCACAATGCAAACATGTTCCATTAGGCCAGACGATTGACAGATAGAAATTCGATCAAGAACAGAGTCAAAGGGCCTGTCATAAAATAATGAAAAGAAATACATGACTTGTGGGTTATAACACTACTTATATAGAACATGATATGACAATGAAAAGTCTTTCGTATAAAAAAAGCACTCAAAACTATTTTTTTTATTATTTGACACAAATTACTAGTAATGTACGCTTGAACCAGATATCAAGCCGTATATGCAGCTTCCAAATGTTATATTTACGATCACTGACTTTATCGAGTGTAACAATTGATCTTTCTTTTTGTATTTCTGATAGAACATGCAAGTGTGGATTTTTTTTTAAGCTTTATAGTAAAACGTACAAAACGTAATATTACTTGAACATGTTTTGTGCGTTTTACAGGCAATGTTCATTCTTACGGAAACAAAACTGATTTTCAGGAAGTTGAAAAACACGGTTCTAGCACATAGCTCTCTCGTTGAGGGTGAGAGCATGAAAATTATTATATTTTTTAAAAGCTTTAAGTCATCAATGGACTAGGAAATATTATTTTAGGATATGTCTGATGTAGTCCCTGGCCTTTCAAAGATAGGAGATTTATGCTATGTATGTTTCATTTATTGAATAGAAATCATTGAAAATCAATGAACATCCAACTTTTGTATTGAAACGGGTGGTAATGCTTAATAAATTTCAAGTGCTTGACTGACTGAAAAAGATACAAGTCTTCTGCTTGATGAAAGGTTGTTTATAATAAGCATATTTACGTCCAACGCAAAAGGTTATTGTTGTGACTTTCTATTAATTTCTTTTACAAGGTATAAAAATCCGGAACGGTAAGCCAGCCAGCTGAATTATGCTTGTCCTATTTGTTATGAACATCAATATATAGGCTACTTACCGAAAGTTCCAATCACACGCCATTAAACCATCCTCATAAATTAACCACTTAACCGTTACGACGTCTGGTAGCAACAACTGATAGCACGTACTTTATTAGTTGTCTTCAGGTACTGAAATAGAAAAAAACGATGTAAATACTACAATTACATTAAAAAGAAATGTAGTCATGACCCTATCTCCAAAAGATTTCAATGTATGCTTTTAACAGCCATTTCATCCAATGGTCAGCGTACATGCGCCTAAAAATAACCCGTGTTGCGAATGTGGCTTTGCAGTTTCCATGAAGGTTAAATTTATCGGTAAGTCAAATTCAGATGCCGCCAGTTGTTGATTCCCTTGAAAGCTGTCGAACTGAATACCCTCCACCAAAAACTGGTTTGAAAAATATAGGTTCTGCAATTATGAACTAATATCATTAATGGCAGTTTCGATCAATTTGGATAAAATATTATGATTTATAAGTTCCATAAGTTAATTTCTATTGATTTTAAATGTATTTTTTTATATGATCAATTGATGGATATCGTTTTTACCTGAAGCTATTAGGACTAAAACGCTTGCTTATGTTGCAATTCGTCATATTTGGTCTTAGTAAGCGTAGTTGAAGTTAAGCAGGTTATATGAAAATACTTTTAACGCAAGTATGATTATAGCTTTCTTTTTAAACTCTTCTTGAAAGGGGATGGCACAGATCAGGCCCTATACAAGTATTCCAATTTTTGGGAATATGTCTTATCACCTAAAGGAATACGCAGAACAGAATACAATTTAGATAAATACCAGTTGGATGCAGATCTACAGATATAGTTTTTAAAAAGACATCAAAGCGAACTGAAGAACTTTTAAAGATGTTAAAACTCCTTGAGAATATGTTTTGAGCGTCAAAAACAGGTTGAATTGCCAAACAAGATAACGGCGTTCCTTGATCAAAGACACCAAAGCAAAGTTAAAAGGTTAGAAGACGTTACAAACTCCTTGAGATTAAAGATTTATAACGTTACAGTCTGTCATAGATGTGGCTCTTTAAAATTAAGCGAAAATGGTCAGAAGGAGGGTAAGATAAATCAATTGACGAACAATTATAAGGGAGATTATCTACGAGATTAATCTGCAATCATAATAAGTGTTATATGAAAACAAATACGTAACGTGTTATTATGATAATCTGTATTTATAAGAAGGTGAAAGGTAAACACTTTATTGTAACGATATCCACTCCTATGTTTCACCAGTTATAACAACTATCTTATAAGAATGTTTTAGCCCTAAAGGAGTGTTAGGATAATACGAATACATAATTTTCATTGAAAAAATTACGCCGTTGATCGCAAGCTAAATATTTAAATCGGGATATTTTACTTCCTAACCTAAATACTTCACCTCAAATAATAAAAGCGTATTTGCACGGATAATATCAGGCGTGCATTTAGAAGCAAAGGAAGTGCCTCAAAAGGTTGACACCATTCTAAATAATATTCCAGAACTGTGGTTTTAACTATTAGTTATGATGACATTAAGTAGCACATTACTTTTTTGTCTGCTTTGGCATCCCGCGATTGGCCTGTTTCGCTCTTCATAAACAGCCCACGGCAACCAACTTTCATAAATTTATTGTATACAAGTGCATTGACCAAAACAAACCACCAATAGGTAGCCTACATGCATAGGTTATAGCGTGCCTCAGCAGTCTTATTTCTCTGATCACCTCCAATTATTCTATTGTCCCTACAATTTGATTGTTTGTGGTCGTTAATCCTGTTAGTCCACGATTCAATGAATTTGAAACTTGACACTGGCACTTATTGACAACAAGCCAATCGACAAATTAGACCATTATTCTGTCATGTCAAAGCTGAAATTGCAAATTATGTAAGGTTCGGTTGAACACTTAAAAAACCACGTATGGACCAATTAGTCCAGATATTTGATATTGACAAATTTGATAGCTTAATATCTAAACGCTTTTCAGTTGTCAAGCTTTAAGATGAAGGTATGGTTCAAGAGATTGCCTGTTCTGTATTCTGCTTTCGATTTATATCTCTTTCTTTCCTTTTTTTTTATTTTTTTTTTATTTTTTTCTATTCGTTTCGTTTTATCATGTCAGTGATGTAGATTTTAAGGTTGACATGAAAAAAAAAGACAATTGCGTTCGGATTGGAAAGAATCAAAGTACCATGCTTTTTTTTTTAATTATCTGTGTGGCAGTGCTGTTTTCAGCAGCAACTGACAATGTGGACGTTAAAATTCCTTAGTATTGATGCTGATAAAATTTTTGCGAAGCTGCCTAGAATTAAAACATGAAAGCTTTATTTTCCTGATAACTGGTGTTATTATACCTTAAAGTGCAACATGCTAAAGATGTCCCAGATAACATCAAAGTGTTTTGTCTCACGAAATCCCAAAGGAAATTTTTGTCACGGAGACCTGCAACTTAATGCCTGACCGAGAAAATAAAACTGGTGAATAATTTAAGATCAATTATGACAACGTTTTAGGTTTCAGGTAACAAGTATAATAGAAGTCTTTTATATTGATGGTGGTGGGATATTTTCCTCATACTTTAATCGTACACTAGTTATTGCACAAGTTTGAATTGTAGATTAATAAATGGCTATGATACGTCTGTACTAAATGAAAAGAAATCGATGGAAAATAAACGTTTTTAAGCTTAAGCCTCTGAACAATTCGATCTAGTAACAATTTATCCTTTAATTTATTGTCACCCTTTTATTTATAATGTATGAGAGGAAATGAGACAATGTCCGTAATGTTCTGACGACTTTGCAGCGTCAAAATTCCACGACCCGTTCAGTAGGCCTTCATTACGTCAACTAGGGCCTACTATACGTACTCGTGGATGCATTAGATATTGTTGGTGAGAAGATCAAATTGATATTGGTCACTGCTTGTAAGTGTGGGGACATTTTACGCAATGAAAAATATTGTAAAGGTTTGTTCAAGGTCCTTTAAAGAATTCAAGAATCATTTTACTTCGTTATAAACAATGATTTAAATAATGTTGCTATTCCTTCTACGGATAAGTCAAAATAGCCAAATATTATGTAATTTCATAAAACATGACCATCGCAAATTATATTTGACTGGTAATCAGAAACATAAGCCGTAGCCTAATATAAGTGATCCCAATGCATTTGCCAAGTTTGAGCTATGGAATAATTCGGACAATAGTCTTTGGATAGAAAATGTTTACAATGTTGCCTGTGGTTGCTTAGTTACCTGTAATAGGAATAATAGCAATTCTAAAATAATATTGTCTCATCCGCCACAAGGCTATTCACCTTCCTTTTATTCTTTTGTTTATTTTCTCGAAGCCAAAGCTGGGTGAAATTACACTTTAAGTGTAGTGTCTGTTTATATTAAATGGAGGGAAAACTTGAGCGTCCCAACAAGGTTATATTCAAGATATTGGACCTGTAATATTTTAGGTCATAGGCTACCAGGGCCGCAACCAGAGCCTGGCAATCATGTCTGACTACAAGCCTGTAAAAGTGGTTTAAGCATATACTGTACGTGTTACTTATCCTCGCAAAATTAGTGCTTGGTAACCTTCAACGTCAAAAATAGCTCTCCTACAATACTCGAAGCAACTTCGGGACTAGAATGCTTCTTGTTACATTGGTGAAGGTTAAGCCGAATGATCCTTAAAGTGTCTCATATAATCGAGAAAATACAAACGTTATCAGGTCGATAACGAGAGATAGGAGTCTGCAAGTTACCTATACATGCTTTGAAAAAATGCGTAAGATTAAAGTCAACAAGTGTTAGCAAGCTAGCGGATAACTGTCAAAATATATATCAGAGGCAGGACAAGCGTTTAGAGTTACACAATAATCGTCAAAATAGCTATCATTCACGAGATAAAACTTGGTAAATTTACTGTTTAAAATAGTTATCAGATACAAGAGCCAGTCAACCGTCGAAATAGCTATTGTATAATATGCACGTCAAGAATATGAAAGTTTCCTAAAAAAAAATAGCTACTTTTAGACGCAAGACAAAATGTCACAAATTTATACCCGATAACCGTAAAATAGTGTCTGCATGTTGGGCCACTCAATCAATGGTCGCCAAGACATAGCTCCTAAATTTGGAATCTCAAGCTGCTTAATAGAAGCCATATAGAATCGATCGGTATCAGAGACGAGAGAGGAACTCTGAAAGTGTCTATCAGATAAAAAGTAAATCCAACATAAACAGAACTGAGGCCAGCAATAATTCATTATTCATGTTTCAATGTTAATTTCCGAAATTCAACCTCATATAATCCTTTCAGAAATTTCTTTGAAATGTACATCTGTGCATCGGCATTAAATGTTTAGTGTACCTTATTGGGTAATTTTACAATAAAAGGGAAGCTACTCTAGTTTAAAATATAGATTAAACTACAGACTATTTTTGATCTACACGTATTTGTCTAAACGTCTGGATATTTGAGTAAATTCTGAAACAAGGGACACTACTCTTTTGTGTAAAATTATTAATTATTTTTGTGAATAATTTGATATTGTTATGGCAGACAATCAAGAAATTCCGTCTCCCGATAAACAAGACGATGCAACGAAGGGAACAGAAGATGATGTCAAATTCAAAGATCCATTGTTATCTGGTTTTGATAGAGAAAGTGACGATGATGGGGTAATATTTATATTTCTGTTTGATTTTTACACCCATTCCAAACGCTATTCTCTTGTCTAGATGATATCATTTTAGTGCCAGACAACAATTAATTTGTTCAGCCCATACTATCATATTGAAATTAATCAAAGGTTAGATTAAATTGAATTCAATCTTCATACACACTCATTAATTCAGGGATGGAGCCTTTTCAACACAAATCACAAATTCAATAATTCAATAATTCATAGTATTTTTTATCAATGCATAGAACATCACATTCTCCCCAATGCAATTATAATAGGCTAATAGCCTAGTAGATAGGAAGGCAGACGACAGCACCTTTTAGTCAATTGTTAACAATGGCAAGCACTAGTCTTAAAATTGTTTCTTATCGTTTATAGTTTATAAGTCTCCCTTCCATTCTAAACACCATTTGCAATGATAATTCAAAATAAGTCACATACCGGTCCGCCTTTGTATTCATGTTACATTTACAATATTTTTCAGATGGAAAGCTTAGATTTGAATGCCTCTATAAAATCTGATGTGACTGTTTCTAGAAGTTCAAGTCTAATAGCTAATTTTAAACTAGATGAAGATATTGATGCAGAAACTAAAGATTTATTTATTGTTGTTGACGATCCAGAAAAACATACCAGTACCTTGGAATCATATATTACTTTCCGAGTTACAACTAAGGTTAGTTAGCTGGGCATCAAACCATAACACAAACCTTAAAATCAATAGGAATCATAAGTAGAGCTCAATGCATTAATAAACTTCCAAGTTTTAATTCCAATGGCAGGGTTGGGCTATAAATTCAACAGCTGGAATTTAGCACTCAAATTACTGGCAAGCCAAGGGGTAAATACAAGCAAATATTAGTGAACTGAAACATTTTTTATTTAAACATAATATACCAGATTGTAGAATACAGTTCTTGAACCAGATGTATTAAACTAAGTGTAATATAATCTAAATGACATAATATGTAATGATATATTTTGAAAATTGAAGCAAATATGTTGATTCTATTGTTTCAGACAAATAGAAGTGAATTTGACGGTTGTGAATTAAGTGTAAGAAGAAGATATAATGATTTCTTGTGGTTAAGACAAAGATTGGAGGACTCATATTGTACACATTTAGTACCAGTAAGTAGTCTGTATATATTTAGTACCAGTAAGTAGTCTGTATATATTTAGTACCAGTAAGTAGTCTGTACATATTTAGTGCCAGTAAGTGCTTTGTACACATTTAGCACCAGTATGTAGTCTGTACACATTTAGTGCCAATAAGTACTCTGTACTCATTTAGCACCAGTATGTAGTCTGTACACATTTAGTGCCAATAAGTAGTCTGTACACATTTAGTGCCAGTAAGTAGTCTGTACACATAAATGAACATGTTGTAGCTTGTAAAAACTACCCTATCAATGGTATCTATTTCATTTCAGCCATTACCAGCTAAACATAGCTTAAAGAGATTAGATAGATTTAGTAATGAGTTTCTACGAATCAGACAAGCTGCTCTCCAGAAGTTTTTAACACGGCTAGCTGATCATCCTGTCTTATCATTTGACAGAAATCTTCATGTTTTCCTGACAGCTAAAGCATGGGTAAGGGCAAATTTGTATGAACCAGCCATGAACCAAAAATGACTTCACAATAAATGAAGATTTATATATGTGTACTACAGATTGACATGATTTTTAAACAATTCTTGATAGGAGAAACCAAGTCTATACTTTGTGTGGCTTACTTATCAAAATTCCACGATGGATTGGAAAGTACTTGTGATGTTCAAATATTTAGGACATTTGAACTGTTTTTGACGTGGAATTTATGATTTGCTTTCTTGCAGGAATTCCAATCCCACAAGAAACAGGGTTCTGGTATACTTTCTAGAGTAACAGATTCTTTACACAATATGGGTGCATCATACATGATGAAAAATCGCCCACCAGAATTTGTAGTCATGCATGACTACACTCAGACTTTTGGTGAAAAGTTAGGAGTTATGGACCGTATTTCTCAAAGAATTCTTAAAGAGGCAACAGGTAATGTGTTTTTCTGTCAAGTAAATAAACACATATATTGCCCTATTCTATTTTTGAAGATAATTAATTCCAATCCTCAAAGTTTATGTGTTTAAATGATACTATGCATGAATTTCGATCAGAAGATACTCAAAACATTAATCATTATTTTATAATTTTACAGATTACTTAACAGAAATCAATGAATGGGCACCATGTTTTACATTGTGGGCTAATTCTGAGGATAATTTAAAACCAACATTATTAGCTATGTCTAAAACCGTAGAAGACTGTGCCAAAGAACTCAAAGATATGGTAAGTTAAATAACTGGCTACATTCAAAGATATGGTAAGTTAAATAACAAGCTATATTCAAAGATATGGTAAGTTAAATAACAGGCTACATTCAAAGATATGGTAAGTTAAATAACAGGCTATATTCAAGATATGGTAAGTTAAATAACAAGCTACATTCAAAGATATGGTAAGTTAAATAACAGGCTACATTCAAAGATATGGTAAGTTAAATAACACAATATATTCAAAGATATGGTAAGTTAAATAACAAGCTACATTCAAAGATATGGTAAGTTAAATAACAGCTAATTCAAGATTGGTAAGTTAAATAACCTACAATCAACGATGTAGTAGAATTTTTAATTTAACAGAGCCTGATTGGGAATTATAAGAGATTTGGTTACCCATTTACCAGCTATTCGAAACATTGTTGGTGAATTATATTTCTTAGTGTAGAGTTGAAAAGCAATCAAACCCAATCCAGTTTATATTCCCAAAATATTGTAATAAATATTTCAATTTTCTATTTCTAGTTGGATTGTACGGACGATAATTTCGCCCAGCCATTAAAGGAATATGTATTGTACACAGAAGCAGTTAAGGTAAGCATGTCACACTCTGTGTATGACTTTGATAGAGTCTGTTGACAGCTGACTGGGACATAGCTGAAACTCATAATGTTTGAAGCATTTCAAATTTTAAGCCTACATTTGGATAGAATATAATTTGTACTTGATGAATTTGTAGGGTGTTTTAAGAAGAAGAGATGCCATGCAAATGGAGTATGATATGATAGTAGAGGAATTGGGGAAGAAAAAAGAAGAGAGGGAACAGGTAAGCATAAAAAGTTACTTCAAACTTTAGAAAATATCATAACTTCATTTTAGATTCGAGCTATTAATGAATAGGCTTCAAACTGTGCCTTCTGAAATATGGAGAGACTTCAATGAAAAAGGTCAATCAGTTACTACCAAAACATTAGACAAGCCAACAAATTACTATCAAAACTACAAAGTTACCAGTTACTTTCAATAATTTCTTCTTGGTTTTCAGGTGAAAACTTCAGATCAAACTTATTCCATTGGAGCTTTTCTTGGTAAAGACCCTGAAGATGTTAAAGAATCAAAGAGAGAAAAATTAGAACAACAAATAGTTGATGTAAGTACTCTCTGCCACTGAAACATTTCCCCCTTTTCAGAGAGTCTACACAATAATGGTGAACAGAAATCCTCACCAATATTTCCAATAAAGCTGTCCTGTCCTAAAGATTGACCAAAACAAGTGTTGACAGGCTAAGATTAGCTGTAATATATAGTATAGCATCAATAACTGCACATGAAAATATAAAAATCCACTTAGAAATCTGATTTCAAAGGTCAATTCTGCGTTCTGATTTCATCTAGGGAAAAATCTGACACAAGATCTTAATTTTGTTTTCCGTTTTTAAGTTAACTCAACAAATGGACATGTTAAATGATAGAATGGTTGTAGCTAATGCTGATCTAAAGGCTGATATGGATAGATGGCATATTAATAAACAAAGAGATATGAAAGATATATTTCTAAATATGGCCGATAGAAACATACAGTATTATGAAAAGGTAGGGTACATATCTTATTTGAATATTTCCCCAACTTTCACAACCCATGTCAACCACCACTCCCTCATTGTTCTTGACCTGCATTTTCAAGGGTTTCATATCTCATTCTATATAACTTTATATCAAAATGTATTTCACATTGCTATATGTAATAACAATATTATACTTGCTGTTTTTCAGTGTTTAGAGAAGTGGGAAGCTATGGTATGTAATATCCAAGCCAAAGAAGAAAAACAAGAGACATCAGTTGTTACAGAGGATGGATTGATTGTGTCAAATTCCACATAAAAAGTTCTTAATTTAGTTTATCTGTACACTTACTAAACCATTCCTTGTAACACCAATTGCTTATAAAGGGAAACATTGCTGTAAATGCACCATAGTTGGAAAGAATATATCTTGATATTGTTAAGTTCGTAGCACCTGTCATTTTGACTCAGAAAACAAATTTTTATTCTTGGTTGACAAAATACTCTTTGTATGTTTAGTTTTTTTCCACAAATTTTAGTATGATATTTTAAAGTGTGTACATTGAACTAGATACAGTTAAAGTGTGTATATTAAACTAGATACAGAAAGTGCAAACTCATCTGTATAGTAATATTGGCACACTTGAAATTTACTTTAAAAAAAGACAAAAGTGCAATAAATATAATTTGCTGTTGTTGTTTATATGTTATCAATTGTATAATGATGTTTTGTATTTATTATATGTATATCAGAGAGAAATAAAACTGTTTTCAGAAAATATATTTAGATAAGACCAATTTAGTTTAATAATGACCTTAATTTTCCTTTGTTAGAATGATATATAAAGAGCCAAATAAGGAGCATCTGGTTCCTAAATATGCAATAGTAGCTTTTACCTTACTGACATGAAAATCTTTATTCAAGGTGCATTATTAAACCAATGAATGGAGGAATGAAATAAGTATTTCCATTTTACTGTTCACAACCTACTTACAGTCAGTCAGAAGCAACAGTTTTAATGATGAAATTGGGTGCGAATGATAGAATTTTGCCATTTCAATCAAATCGTTTAAAACTGAGCCTCTGAATTAATAAAGACTAGGATAATCATCTGAATAATAATTTGTGAACTATGGTGAGTTATCATGCAGTCTTTAGTCAAAGTATATTATTACCCTTTAAGGCTGTGTAAAATTATGGTGTTATTTTGTCATGGTGTTGTATGGAGTTGTCTCCCTTTATATAGAAATCTTGAGTTTCTGCATCATTGATGCACGGTGGAAGAAGGAATATTAGGCCAAACAAAATAATATGTGTGGTTCCGGTTACCCGACCGACCCTAATTTTTACCCCCGACCCTAAATTTTTCCGATCGATGAGAAAAAAAAACCCACTCCCGTATTGGTGTAAATAAATCACACATAAGTCGCAGTCGCAAATAGAAAACAAAGTTAGGTTCGTGTTAATCAACATACGCGATTACATTATTGTTTACGGTAAGAAACTAGATAGTCTCGATTATTCAGACCTTCAAACGTCTATATTGTTAAAATACTACTGACAGAAATAATCACGCGACAAAAATAATACTCGCAGAATTGCTTAGAACGAACTGCTCCCGATTCCCGACTGGTTATCTCCCTTTTTTCTCTAAAATGGCTGCTTCATGTAGCGTGCTTTGTCTAACTTTTAAGAAATGTGACCACCAAGAAAAGAAAAGTGCCGTAATGCCTGTATTAAATTCCAGAACCTTTCTGGATTTATTTAAAGGGTATCATGAAGTTGGATCTGATGTAGGCGTAGATGATAACCCGTTTAATGTGACTAGTCAATCTCATTCTATTGTACCGTCATTGACTGTAGGGGAAGTAGTTTCCTTATTTAACTTTCGACAGTTCGAATTTGAGTGCACATTGTCAATAGCTGTTAACACTGAAGAAGGAGACTCTGTAAAGATGGCAAGGCCAAATGCTTTTGAGTTATTAATGGCTGGTGGTAGAGGCTTTCCTAAAAAGAAAACAGCCAGGTAGGTTGGGCCAACATGGCAACAGTAAAAACAGATCTAGTATTGGCTGTAGGCTATTTTAATATAATGATAAATTTTGTCCTGGAGTTATTCATGATTTACATATGTCTAAGGTTGTAGAAAAGCATGATTAGATATTGCACTGTTGTCTGTTATCTAGGCCTACTACACCAAATATGGCAACTGCTACTTATGGAAGTTCTAGGAAATAGGAACCAGAAAATGTGACAGTCTAATTAAAATATAGACCTAACTTTCATTCCTATTTTATTAGTTTTGTTTTCACTACATTTAGGTAGTGGTTGCATACAAAGGTAGACTGCTGGTATTGTTGAGTGATTTAAGCACTAACAAAGGGAGCTTACTACTTCTTTCTTTGTCTCTTCCACCAGACCAAGTCTTTGATTTAATTAACATTAATATTTCCTGAAATCAAATTATGAGAAAGCCTGTTTTGGTAAAAAAAAAAAAAAAAAAAAAAAAAAAAAAAACCTACCTACCTACCTACCCTATTTTTTTTCAAACAGGTTACCGGAACCACACATATTATTTTGTTTGGCCTTATGACAAACGTGCCTAATCCTTCAGATGGAAAATAAATGGACAAAATGAAAGGAGAGGGTTGCTGTCCTGTTAAAATTACTTTAATTGCACACTGCATGGCTTTGCAGGCATTCATAAACTATATCAGGTACAGTAAAATAATTATCTGCCACTCCAACTTTAGGAAATTAAATTTGATACCTTATTAGCCATTGCATCTGGGATATGGTCAAATTTATGGCCTGCAGTGAAGTGACTTATTTTTGGGCAAGAATATGGATTCAGTTGATGATTCAGATGTGACATTGCATGTATTAAATTTGCCAAAATTTTAAAAATGACAGATTTCTTTAGTCACAAGAATAACTTAAAAGTATTAAATAAAGCATTTTGCTGTATCCAACTGTTAAAAAACTGTTTAAGGACTTACTTTCCAAAAACTCGATTAAAATCTTTCAGAGGTTTCATATTCAAGAACTATTTATCATGACCTGTGCATGTCTTGAAGCTGTCTGTGATAGGCCTACAAGGAAATAATCCAATATAGAAGATGCTGTCAAACAATAGAATAGACTGTGCAAGAGACATAATTACATGAATAATGTATTTGTTTAGCAGAGCGTTTGTGTTAAACAGACCAATCTGTATCAGCAAGGGATTTCAATATTGTACTGTAGAGGTGTGTTTCATAGTTTCTAAAACACCTTAATATTTGATTAATCTGAAGATAAAAGCCTAGAATTTATTTTCATGGAATAGTAAAATCAAGACTTTCATTTTGAAAGTATATACACTTTCTGATGTTTGGTGTCTAAATATTGGCTTAACTAGCTGATAAAACTCAATTTCAGTTAGGCCTATCTGTATCAATTTTAAGAATTAAAATCCAGTTCTTCTACTGTCTTTTATTGGCCTTTATTTTGTGAGCATTTATAACATATTTTAATAGAAGATAAGTATCTAGACAATATCTCTTAACTGTGCCACTAAATGGATTTTTAAGACTTTTCTAAAAGTTGTTATATATTAATGTCAGGCCCGTAGCAACCGGAGGGATGGGGGGGGGGACTTGAACCCCCCCAAAGATTTTGACCAAAATTTTGATTTCTAATAGACTTAGTGTTTAATAGCTAAAAACTGAAAGTTTTCAAACAATATAACTTAAAGTATAAAATAATTTTAGCAAGGTGACACTTTAGTGATAATAAATAATTTCATCAAGTTTTTGCTAAATCCATCAAGAAATGTATCTTTTAGAGTGTTTACGCGCTCACACTTGAAACCCTTATTAAATATTTCTCACCCCAAGTATCTTAGTCCCTGGTAGATTATCCCTCCTTATGCAGATTCATAAATCCTTATTGCTTATTTATGTTATAGCTTACAATTTGATAATTTCTCTTTTTACGCCTACATTATAATGTGGTTGTATATTGTCGTTACCCCTGTCCGTCCGTCGGTCTGTCCGTCCACAATTGCTTGTGAACGCAATAGAGGCTACAGTTTTTGTTGGTTTTGAATGAAACTTGCTGTGATCATTTATATTGATGAGATCTTGGACAAGTTCGAAATTCGCGATTTTTCGATATACGGTTTTTGAGTTATTGTACTTGACTTAGCCAAAACGCGTCAAAATTGGCCTGTGAATGCAACAGAGACTACAGTTTTCATCGGATTTAAATGAAACTTTCTGTGATCATTAATGTTGATGAGATCTCAAACAAGTTCGAAATTGGCAATTTTTCGATACATGGTTTTTGAGTTATTGCACTTGACTTAGCCAAAACGCTTTAAAATTGGCTTGTGAACGCGATAGAAACTACAGTTTTCATCAGATTTGAATGAAACTTGCTGTGATCATTTATATTGATGAGATCTTGGACAAGTTCGTAATTGGCGATTTTTCAATGAATGGTTTTTGAGTTACTGCACTTGACTTAGTCAAAACGCCTCAAAATTGGCTTGTGAACACGATAGAGATCACAATTTCCATTTCATTTGAATGAAATTTGGTGTTATCATTTATATTTATGAAATCTTGGACAAGTTTGATCGTGACAATTTTTGGATGAACATTTTTTGAGTTATTGGCCTTGACTAAGTCAAATTGCTTCGAAATAGACTTGTGAACAACACAATTAGAGACAACAGTTTTCATCTGATTGGAATGAAATTTGGTGTTGATGTCATCTTGGTCAAGTTTTGAGTTATTGCACTTGCACACGGCTTGTGATTGCGATAGACAATACAGTTTTCATCTGATTTGAATGAAATTTGGTGTGAACATTTATATTGACGAGAACTTGGATAAGACCTAAATAATCTTAGAGTTTTTGCCTGTGTTAAAACAGAAAATATATTTTTTTAAGTGGGCGTATCTTGCTAGGCAACCACTTGTACTAAACCTTATTCATGTATCCGTCTTTCATTTAAGTCATTTTTTTTATGACAAAAAAATGTTATTATTACCATGGTAAATGATGTTCTGTGGGAACCAGTATTCCTCTTATATATTTCAGATTTAGAAGCTTGTGAACTTTATTTTAAATATTTTATATTTTCAAACTAACTCCACAAGCAATACTCTCTCACAAGAGGTTACTAACGCCAACATACCTGCGCCTGTGCTTTCGTAACATTACTTAACTGTAATGTTATAATCCACAATTCCCAAGTTTGGGTAAAATTTGTGCATTCTAGAGTGTTTATGAGCAATTGTGAATGGACTGACAGACATGGGTGACATTTAATGTGGACATATTGAATTTAACCTTGAACTATTGAACTATTATTTACTATTATAAAAATTGAATTAGGAATACCATAGAAATGTCATTAAGAACAAAATAATGATATTTTTTATTATGTTGGTTACAAGCTGTTGTTTTAGATGTTCATCTCATTTTTTAATTCATCATTCAAGGGATATAAGTGTTTAAATATTTGCTAAAGAAATTTGAGCTATATTATGTGCAGTTTAAAGGCATGGTGACCAATTGAATATTTTCTGAATACCTATAGGAGACCTAATGGAAGAAATATGCTAAATTAACTCAAATAATTAAATATTCGTTCTAGAATTTCCTAGACCGAATCATCTGCCTTCAGCAGTAGTATTATTTAGAGTCAACATGTCGGTCTAAGAATTTCCTAGATAGAAATATTAAAGGTTACATACTATTTAACTTTTAGCTTAAAATACATATATTTTCATTGACTTTCTATTTAAAATTGTACTTTCAATAAAAAATGAATAACCACAATTCTGTCATACAAAAATTTGTAGACTACCCTCCTTTAAATTTCGATGATTTGAAAACATCCTCCAAATATAAGAGCAAAACTTATCAATAATAAAACCTATGCCTTATTGTCTAAAATCATTAAGATTGTCTTACTTGGTTTGAAAGTTTTGTCAGTGCAGCTGAAAACTGACAGCATGTGAACTATGAGAGTAGAATATGAGAAGCTGCATGTAAGTCATTGTAAAATATTAAATAGTTCCCTAATTAAGCATAGTGCAAATATGCACACGTACACAACATCATATAATCTGATTAATCAGATATATAAGTCATTCAGGATGTTTGATAATTAAATTTCAAATACTCTTACAGGTTTATTAACAGCATGCAAATTTCTTGTATGTTCTTCGTTAAAAGATAGTTCATACTTTTAGTCCAGTTATCTAATGTTTTAGAATGGTTAGCCAACTCATGAAATCACAAATGGATTGAACCAGAGTTAAACTAAAAGAAAATTTGGCAAGATCATAGATTAAGTGTAATTCAACCTGCACCAAAAACAAATCACATAGACTGTTTCATATTTCAAAATTAAGTGACGTAACTTGAACTTGTCCATGATCCAATGCATTTAATTGCCCACTAACAAATTTGATCAGTCAAATACATGTAGTTCTTTATTGTAACAAGTGGTTGCCTAGCTTCTATAGTCTCTATAGCGTTCACAAACCTATTTCAACGTGTTTTGACTAAGTCAGGGGTAATAACAAAAACTGTTTATCGAAAAAATCGTCAATATCGAAGATTTCATCAACTTCAATGATTACAACAAATTTCATTTAAATCAGATAAAAACTGTAGTTCCTATCTCTTTCACAAGCCAATTTTGACACTTTTTGATTAAGTCAGGGGCAATAACTCAAAAATCATTAATTGAAAAATCATCAATATGGAACTTGTCCAAGATCTCATGAACTTCAATGATCACACCAAATTTCATTCAAATCCAATCAAAATTGTAGTCTCTCGCATTCACAAGCCAGGTTTGACAGACAAGGGTGACGACCACATTATAATGTGTTTTTTTTTACAGAGATTCAATGCCTTTAAAAAAATAAATAGCTTCTTCCTCTTCTATATTTTTAATTTGCTAATATTATCATCGAATTAATTATTATTATTATTATTTCAAAGCATTTATAAAGCCCTTATCTAATAGAAAAATTACTCTAAGCGCTGAATTACTCCAAGCGCAGTAGGGTAAGGGTGTAAATAATAATAATAATAAAATATATATCAGAAATTTGGTTTGTTTCTTTATGACTACCTGAAAAAGTGTGTTTTATACACACGAAACTTTGGAGGAATAAATGGTTTATTTTGACAGAAGTTTTTTGATTTATAGTAATGTGGGTGTATAAAAATCAAAGTCATCCAGAATTGTTATGTTATATCAATGACTAAGGAAACTTAAAGGCTGTCAAAATATATCTGGGATATAACAATGTTCAGAGGTTTGGCCAAGGACCAGAACCTAAGTTGTTAACCATGGTAAAATTGTTGTAATTATTGACAAGTGACACTCAATTGGATTGTCAATAAAATGAAATTGGTTACATGTCGATTCTGAATCAGTCCTAGATAGGAACCATAGCCTTGAACTCAGAGCTAGGAATGTTCATTAGTATTCTAATTACTGAATATTAAAATTACAATATTGATAAACAATTGTGATGATAGGAAACTAGGGAAAAGTAATTTCCTTCTTAAATCTTTCCATCATCTTTAATCATTCTGTCAGAATTCAAATGAAATGGAGCTTTACACCCTACTGTTGTACAATTTTGAACTGAATGAAGATAAACTGTGAAATTGTGCATAGAATAAAAAGAAGTTACTTCATCATACATGTTTCAATGGTCATGTCGTCTGACATATTATGTTGATAAATGATGTTTTTTTTTAGATTTTTTGTTCCCATGAGTCAAAATCTACAGGCCATAGCTTTTACTTTATCTTACTTGAGAATATGATCATCCTATTAATTTATGTAATGAATTGGTATCTGAAAGAAGTGGGATTTTGGCATGAGATTGATTTTGGCACTATATATATGGTTTTGTCTAAAATTCTCATTATACGCCCACATGGAAATGTGGACGTATATTGCCGTCGCCCCTGTCCGTCTGTCCGTTCGTCCGTCGGTCCGTCCACATTTGTTGTATCCACGATAGAGGCTACAGTTTTTATCCAATCTTAATGAAACTTGGTATGTGTATATCGATGATATCTCAGTCAAGTTCGAAAATGGTAATTATCGCATGAACGGTTTTTGACTTATTGCACTTGACTTAGTAAAATTTTCAGAGGATTTTTATGAAACTTGGTGTGAGCATTGGAATTGATTATACCTCAGTCAAGTTTGAATTTGACAGTTTTTCAATGAACTGTTTTGAGTTATAGCCCTTGACTTTGTGAAATTGCGTCAAGATTCTATTGTGGTTTCAATAAGAAGCTTTAATTTTCAAAAGATTTTGATGGAACTTGGTGTAAGCATCAGAATATATAAGACATTAGTCAAGTTTGAATTTCCGACTTTTTTAAGGAATGGTTTTTGACTTAGTAATATTGCGTCAAAAATATTGGTGGGTGCAAAATAAGCTACAATTTTTTAATAGATTTGATGAAACTTGGTATGAGTATTGAAATAGATAAGATGGTGATCAAGTTTTAATTTGACGATTTTCCATGAACAGTTTTTGAGTTTTTGCCCTTGACTTCAATATCCATTTAGTGAATGTTTTTGAGTCATTGCTCAATTTATTTTTCAAATTCAATGCTGCCAGTGAGCGTATGTTACCTTGCCTGGCAAGCTATCTTTTTCTTTGATGTAGATCTAGGCTCATATTAAATTAGTAAAAAGGCAAACACACACATATTAAAATAGATTTGTAAAAAATGATAACTGAAAAATAAGTGAACACTTTAAAAAAAAATACAGAAATCTAGGTTTAAAACCACATTGCTGTTTAAAAAATATTGAGAATGAAACATGACGTGCATAAAATAATCTAACACTAAATGAGTTATGATGGATAATCATAGAATCTGTGACCTCATCAACCAAAATCAATGTTTTCCTGTAAAACAGCAGAATCTAGGCTACTATAATCATATTCCCAATAAAAATCAATACAAGAATAGCACAAGGGGTGAGCTAACTAGATGAATATTTTTTCCTGATGTGCAACTATTGCGTGTTTTCAGTCACCATGGAATTCAATCTCTTTTGTGTAAAGCTATGTGATTGACCCACTAACACTGGCCTTCTTTGTTGAAGAGTTTTTCATTCAAAACTAATGAAGGAAATCCATTGGACAAAATGTCTGCATGACAATATCTTTGGGAACCATAGTAACCAGTTTTATTTCTCGGTGTAGCTTTGTCTTGAAAGGCTCCAACTTTATGTTTCAATTGTTATAATAATGATATTATATCTGGAAGAGCCTTGTTTTTACTAAATAAAAAATTAATTCAATATTCTTGGGTCCATGATTCTATTGCCAAAAACCTTGTTATATTTCATTAAAGGAATAAAAAGGTTTTGAGAATTTTAGATCACTGATAATTAAAACTAAAAGCATTCTACAGGTTTTTGTTGTTGTTTTTCTATTTCTTTGCCTTTAAAACCTTACATCAATAAGAGGAAGTCAACATTTACCTTCATTGTGTTGAGAGCACTGGCCTAGGTCAAAATTATTCTATAAGATATATCATAGTGAGATATGACATCTTATATCTAGCATAATAGAATAGTGAAAAATTCTAGTGTGAGATTACTTCATAACCAGCTAAAGCAAAACAAGATCTGTTGTCCCTTCAGAATTTTTATTCAATTATAAGCCCAGAAATAGATTGCTGATCTCTTCATTCTTTTGAATAAAATTTTTTTTGAAACCTAGACATGTTCTGTTTGGCTAAGATGAGCACTTTTGTCATTGTTGAAGAAATTTGTGCGTCAGTTTTGAAGGGTTTAATAAAAAGGAATTTTATCAAGCTTACCAAGCTGACTATTATATTATATTTGATATTCTGAGCAAGGTATTCACATTACAGAAACTGCAGTGTATTTTGCAAATGTCATGGCTTTTGTTCACTAGAGACCATTATTCCAGTGAGCAACTGTCCATTTCCTTTGAAGGTTGCAATCTAGGTTTTTTTGTAGGTCTAAATAAAATTCATGATAAGTATATATTCCAAATATTATCAGTGCCAAAACTTAATTTAAAGCTTTGCGTAAACTTTTTTTAGTTCACTTTTTGGGAGGTGTTAGATTGAGAAAATTAAATCAAATTGTATCAATTAGTACACTCTATTTTTAATTAACCCTTTAAAATCTAATTTAGTTGCATCAACTAGATTCATTGATGTAAATAGCAAACTATTTTCAGGTATAATATACAAAGATTTGAAATATAAAAATTTTGCATACTGCCCCTTTAAAGTTACTACTATTCTGCAATATACGCAGATGACCTAACTAGAGCTAATGATTAAGCATTTAGAAAAGAGACAGTTGCATGTCATATTCTGACATCAAAGAATAAATTCAATCTTCTGTTATTCTTTTATTTGTAAATAACATTTCGTGAATTAATTATGAAATGATGCAAGACATTATTTTCATCAAACAAATCAATGTTTCAGACAAATCAATTTTGTCTAACGTTTGTCAAGTTTGTATTAGGTTTTCAAGACCCCATTTCAATCAATTCTCTATGTGAAAATAGTTTTGAACAAATTGTAAATCTCAATCAATCAAAACAACCTTTGTCCAACACCTTCCTATGGTATTTGCCAGTTGTATGTCATAATGCATCAACATACCAAGTTACCTACGGAAGTGCTATTTTCATATTCAACAGTAAAAATGAATAATATCAATCACAAACAGATGACTATATAAGGGTATAAGCAGACTTCTTTAATAAGGTTACAATGCTTAAAAAATATATATAAGGATACTATTAACAGATGTAGTCATCAAATGTGTAATTGCATTGAAACGTTATAATGTATTTTGTAACCTATCAAAGAATAAATGCTGAATACTGCTTATTCCATGATATTATCTTGAAAGTTGTAAACTTGTTTTCTCAATATTGGTCAAGTCAGAATGATAGGACTTTTTGAATTTGGATTAGCTTAATCCCTAATAGGAGACTATGTGCCACAGTGAAACAAGGTAGAAAAATGAACTATGTTGAATCTACTATGGTAACAAGAAAAAACATTAAATAACTTCACTTTGTGTCAAGACAGCTTTAGCACAATACAATATACAAATGTTTATCACAATAACTTTAATGAATATATCACAACTAGTAACACAAATCTATCACAATAACTGTCTCCATCACATTTTCAAATTTAATTAGTTAAAATATCCAAAGTAATATCACAAATGGGTACTCTAAATCATTCAAGCAAATTAAAATTTCTTCAGGAACTATAAAAGTTTATAAAATCCATCCTTATTACTATCTTTATCACACATCCAAAGATTTTGAAAATGTTTTTATTTCTCAAATGAGATTAATTATCACAAAAACAATTTTATTTTTATCTCAATGTGGAATTCTATGCTTTTAGCTTTTTCCTTAGTAAAATGTATGTTTATCACGAAACTAATATCTATCACGTTGATTATCTCTATCACGTTGTTGAATTCTGTATGAGGGTACACTAGTTAAAGAGTTAGTTGAATTCAGATTATAATAGTTGCCAGAACGCTGCATATCATCTCCATGTTCAGATCTGAAATTTGGAATACAACAGGTCATGACCCTACATGGTCTTCAAAATTTCTTCATGTATAATTAACAAGAATTTAATGTTGCTAAGGGTTTAATTCTGCTTTTTACAAGAACAGGTTGTTAGTTTATAAAGACTGAATGACAGTGGACAAAATCTTGTCTTGTTAACAAAATCTTGAATTTTTATCAGGGCAACAACTTTCAAAGAATAGGACAAAATTAAAAATACAAGTTTTAAATAATATTTTGAAAATAAGAAGCTGATATCTTTCAATTCTTTTGAACTCTTCAAATTTTTAATCTGTGACCTGTAATTCCACAATTTAAATTAAAGGATTAAGATTGATAGCCGACCTACCTTGAAATGTAGCGATCATCATAGGTATTTTTACTATCATTTATAGAATCTGACCGATCTCGTGATCTACCATACATGGCTTTTGGTACTATACTACTACTAGGCTTAGTGCTTATTAAACCAGTCATTTTATAATAATCTAAAAACGTCCTGGCTACATTTCTACCCAGTTTCATATCTTAAATAATTGTTAAGGAACTCAATAGTCCATTTGTCCTTTCTAATGAGGAAATCTTTTTCAAACTTCTATGCTAACATTTTATATGACATTCTTCAAATTTCCAAATGTAAATTCTTATACAATTACAAGCTGTAACCAACATCATGCATTCTTAAGAAAAACAGTTATAAAATAAGACTTGACATCCAATAGAGCTTTATTTCAGCTTTTCAGGATGTGCATGATAAGTGTTGTTATACATTCTATGAAATTGTAGACAAACTGGAATCAATATATTTATTCTATAAAAAGCTATATATGGATAAAACTCAGCTTTATCAAGATGATTACAAAAAGGATACAGCCATCTTCAGTATAGGGTGTAGCTTGGCTTGATGTATTAGTTTGATAACTAAAGAAGGAAACTTCTAATGTATAACAATGGGCTGAATCATCCAAACAACCTCCTAATGTCCTGAAAAGAAAATTATAGTATTTATTAGGAAATCATAGAATTTATAAAGTCATGCAAAGAAAATCAAAGAATTTAGAAAGGTATACAAAGAAAATCATAGAATTTTAAAAAGTATACAAAGAAAATCATAGAATTTAAAAAGTCATACAAATAAAATCATAGAATTTATAAAAAAAAATCATAGAATTTATAAAGAAAAAATCATAGAATTTATAAAAAAAACCCATAGAATTTATAAAAAAAGTCATAGAAATTATAAAGTCATAAAGGAAAATCATAGAATTTAAATGGGAATTCAAAGAAAATCATAGAATTTATAACGGAATACAAAGAAAGTCATAGAATTTATAAAGAAAATCATAGAATTTATAAAGTCTTACAAAGAGAATCATAGAATTCATAAAGGAATACAAAGAAATTCATGGAACTTCTTGTGCTTAAGCCATTCAAAATAAACATAAAACTTCTCAAAACACATAGAAATTCTTGTGTTAAAACAATAACACAAAGAATATTATATTACGCTTAAGACGCTCAAAATAGAAATAATTTTTTTTCATTTTTCAAACTTATAAAATAATATTTCTATGAGAGAGATTCTAAAGATAGATATAAGAATTCTTGTATTCCTGGGATTTTATTCTTGGAAACTTTATTTTTTAAAAATTTCAAAATATAACAAACATCTGATTGGACAAATAAATCGAATTTAGAAATCTATTTAGTGATTTAGTTTAGTATACCAGGAATCAGGAAGTTTGGGTCCAAATTTTGGGGGTGGGGCTTCAGCTTGTGAGAATTAAGACCCACAAATTGTCTTCTCACAAAACCTTTTTTAATTTTTGCCCAGATTGATGAACATTTTGATTTGGATTTTGGCATATGTCTTCGGGTTATTGGGTTTTTTTTTTTAATTGCCTAGGGGTGAGGAAGATTCAGGACAAAAGTGAAGGGTCCCAGGACCAATTCCTGGTGAAAAGGCTGAATCAATCAACACCTTGAATTAAGTACTATAGTAATTTTGCTAGTATCATTATTAGTAGAATGAAAATGGTATTATTTTAAGTCACTTTACAATTAATACTTGATAGAGATCTATATACCAATTAATGCCATTGTTCTAAACAATAACAATTGAAAAGAACATAATATCTGAAATCGTTAATAGAAAGTTCATGGTGTCAAAAGCTTTTATGTGTTTTAGTCGCCAACATAATAGAAAAGAAAAACACAAGTTTCATGCCAGCTATGGCAGGTATAAGGAAACAACCAGAAAAATTAACAGTTAAATGACATTAAGTGTTTGATGCTTGGAAAAAGGTTTTGTATGTATCCATTGATTTTTTAATACAATTATACAGAGTGAAGGCTTTAATACATTCTTTATTTTGAAAAGGTACTGTACTTTGAATTATAAAGTTCATGTGTACTTTTTAACTTTGTAGAGGAAAAAATTCTGAATTTCCTAGACCAATATTGAATTAAATCTGGATATAGCAACATTTGTCAGTCACGTTTGATTGACATTTGACAATGTGTGGCTATAAATTTGTTCTTCAAGAGATTTGTTATAATCTCAAGAATAAGCCAGTTAGGTTAAGAACAATCTCAAATTCTATGTTCTCTCTAGTTAGCGGAATTTACAATATTCTGGAATTTCCAATAATCCCTAGTCTTTACAAAATACCTTTTCTCTAAAAACTTATAGTTTGAGGTTCCTATAATGCCAGAAAAAAGGTAATGACATTATGATGTCATTTCAAAGTGCTGAAACTGTAAACATGGAAATGCCTTAAGAAAATGAGTTGGGCTTTAAATTGCAAAATCCTAGAGCATTGTGAAGAAATACTGTAATTTGATTGGATAATAAAACAATTTTTCATATCAATTTCAGTGATTGACCAATCAGATGAAAGCAAGACTTAAATCATCTTAAGTGAGGTTTATTAGGACAAGTCCCCTGGTGTAAGAAACAATATGGCAGAAAACATAACATGTAATATCAATCCCCTATATAATACTTTATCTTGCACAATATATGATTCATGAAATTCCAGAGAAATCAGAAAATCTGAATAATTGTCCAGAAGCAGAAGTACAAGAAGAATTAATGCTGAATTAGGAATATTCATAATCGAAACATCCTATGCTCATGTATAATTCAATTCATGATCTACCATATGAATAATATCTACACAAAAAGAGATAAAAAGATTTGTCCATCAGAATACCAAATCAGTGGAATTGAGGATTTATTGGTGCCACTATTATCAAGTGGTTTATTATTTAGACATAAGTGGTGTTATATGTCATTAACCTGACTGAAAACAATACATTTAGTTCGGGACAAGAGCTATCAATTTTAAAGTGACTAGACACAGTCTAAACATATTTATTCTATTATCTAAATTCTGCTTCAATTTTCTATTTTTGTCAGATGAGCCAATAGCTCAGACTTGGATTTTGGGTAAATTTTCATATTTTATGTCATCAGTTACCAAGAAATGGACAGAAAGGTCATGGGTTCAAACCAAAAAAAAAGTCATCGTATTGCGCCTTGATAAAAATTACATGATAACGTACATTTTCTGCAAGGAATAATCAAATTTCAATTCTAAATCACTTGTCAGTTAATTTGAATTGAACTTTGTTGTAACTTTATTACTGCTATTAAAATAATTCTAATTGAAGGCTGACATTTTATTTAGACAAACAAACATGTCTGGCAAATATGACAAAAGAATCAGCCCTGCTTTGCAGATTTGGTAAGGACATTCATTGAAATCCTCTGTAAGCTCATTACTTGTCACATAGCCTTGGATGTATTAGACTTAATATTGTATTTGAATGGATTCCTTACAAAATTCTGAAGATATTTTGACTAATGAAATGTACCGTCTCAAAAGCAGAAAATAACAATATTAAGACATTTCTTTGCAATCTTTGAAACAAATGTGCAATTTGAGCAGGTCGTAAAATTTCATTTGTGAGGAGACAGCTTTCTATATTTCTTTATATAACTCTGACATAATTCTCTTAAAGGAACTCTACAACTCATTACATTGAAAACAAAGACTCAGGAAACAAATTATTCCTTCTCTAATCATTCTCAATTGGTTGTCTGAAATAATTTAGGAAAGATGATTTATTGTCATGAAATTTTCTTAACCTTATATTGATAACCATTATTTTTTTCTTTAAGAAAAAATGGGGGGGGGGGGGCAGAAGTTTGTAAAACAAATTAAACTTAGACCATATTTTTTTATTTGGTCAAATGAAAACATCTAATAAATAAAGACAAATTTTGCTCAAATTGAAATGGGACCTTTCCTTTAAAATGAAAATCTTCTTAATTGAACTCTTCTAATCAAACGTCAGTCAAACAAGCAAACACTACTATTGATTACCTCTGCTCTTCCATGCCAGATGCAAATGAATAAAGGTTGCCATAGCGACAAAATACCAACAGACAATGCAATTGACTTGTAAATGAAGTCATTACGATTATGAATATTGTCTTAGGAAAAAAGGACAGCATTTAACATATTAGTCTCTGAACAATTTTGACAGGAGAGGGATCAAAAGATTGTGGTAATTTCCTCTGTTATCTGTCTAATTAGAAGTTTAGATTTTTGTTTACTGCCAAGTGTAGGTTATTATTCAAACTTAAACCCAACTGGCTGAGTGGAAACTGATGTTTTTTGGGTGTTCCTCTAGAGTTTTGAAATTCACACTTGTTGATTCTGAAGAATAACTTTCAGGCAGCCATCTTAATTCCCTTCATATCCCAGTTAATTGAAATATGTTTTTAGCATGCCTACAAATAATTAGCCTCTATAGGAAAATAAAAAGCCAATGAAATATACCACTGAAATGACTTTGAAAGCTTGGAGGTCAAACTGGAAATTAATTTGAATATATGGGTGTTTTAGAATTACAAACCTACAAACTAGCATACAAGCAAACACAATAAAATCACATGCAGAACAGTTCAAAAGCTGCTTAGATTTTAAATCATATAAATACCACAAAAAATTAAATTCTTAAATTATGAAACACTTTTCTTGAAGCTTACTAGATGTATAATCATGAAAAGATGCATGCAGTTTCATTAAGAAATATTCAACAATGAATTGAACAAATTTCACATCAATTTTAATATTTGCTGGACCCCCTCTGGTGGTTTGTAAAACTGTCCCACCTTTATTACAACCAATCAATGGAAGTTTTCTTGCTAGCCTCATATATTCACAGAGCAAAGAGTAGAGAAGTTGATGTGCTGTGCTGGGATATTTTGATGTGGTTTTCCAATGAATGACTCAACAATACAAACACTACAAACTCCATCCAATTAAGTTAAGTGAATAGCTTTGCCCTTTGTGTTTGGAATGACTTTAATATCATTAATGCCATGGCACACATAACATCACACAATACCATCTCTTCGACATGAAGATTTCAACACTTGATTTAATTTGTGATCAATTTTTTTGGAAAGGATATTTCATCAATTTTTTTCACATCAATATAAAGATGTCTGATGGTAGCCAGTCCATAATAAATCACACTCCTACAGACTGTCTGCTATATTAGATTTTAGAATAAAAAAAAATGTTTCAGGCCACCAAAAATAGAAAAAAATTCAATTGGACCAAATACTGACAATAAACCACATCTTTCATAAACATGTCATTCATCCAGACAATATTGGATTTTAAAAAGCGTTTCTTTTCTTTAACATTTAGATATTCTTATGAAAGCAGCCCAAGACCAAATAGAGTTCTGAAAATTCGTGTAAAAGCTATGGACATAATTAAAGGTTCCAAAATAATGTAAAAGCTATATTAGATGCCCACAAAAAATGCATTTCACCAAAATTTTAATAGAATTATAGTGGATCACAAATATTTAGGACTAAACTTTTAATACAAAAAGCCAGAAAATCAGTCCCAAAAGACATAAAAGCTTAATTTGCCTTCTTCAGTTTTTCTGGAAGATAACAAGTACTTGATCAATAAATGAAAACAGGACTTTCAAAGCTGCTACAAATAAATTGTAAAAAATTCTGACACTTGCTGCATTTCCAGGCGATCAATTCTATGGCGTGGAGTAAACTAAAACATGGTTCTGATGGTTTATTCAAATGAATTCAAGAAATACTGATGATTCATTAGAAACTACGACTCAATTGCTTGGAAAAAGCACAATATATGATTGCGTTGTGGTTTATTCTCAGACTAATCTATCAATAACATTAATGGATTGATGAATTTCTAGATGTTTTAGGTAAAAAAAATTTCATGAGCATGAATCACTATTTCTAAGTACTGAAACATTTTATTATCATATATTCTCATCTAAAACAGCAGGATTATTTGATGGAATAGCTAACATTTGTAAATTATGCCAAAATTCAACTGGACTGGGGTTCTTTTCTCCACATCCTAACTTAAAGGAATACTGCGTCTTAGAATGAACATAAAATTAAAAAAAAAGATGAGAGTATATATTTATTAGTACATGTACATATACCTGACATAAATAGCATAATAGAATCCTTATATAATCCGATAAAACCAAAGAACTAAGTAATTATCCATGAAAATCCAATTGATTATTGAATAATGCTTAATAAATTGATTAATATTTTTCTACAATTTTCTTAGTTAGCTTTGTGAGTTTTCTAGATTCTTGGGGTAACTTATGACACCATATATATACTCATATTGAGCTCTTGAGAACTTAAATTTATGTTTCTTATAAGAATCAGTATCTTTAATAAAAATTTAATCTGATTTCACATCAAAACCCAATTTCAAATTTATTTTAGTAACTGACAAATCAGATGACTTGAAAACTAAAATCACTATCAAGTTACGTTTACAAGAATGATATGAACTTCCCCAGAGAAATGAAAGTCTGTAGATATTAAATGTGACACTAAATAGTATTGCAATGAAATCAGATATCCATTAGATCCAGATTACTAACAAACGTTTGAAATAAGCTTACCTGCGACCTGTACCAGCCTTGACAGCATCTCTATTAAAATTAGTATTGGTCATTGAGAAGTCTTCAGCATTACCACATAATAATTTGGGGAATATAGAATGTCTTTCAAGTCTTTCCAGATCTTCATACACATTACCATACATAAAACCATTCATTAGAGTTGAGTGAGCATGGATATCAATGTAAAACTCTAAATTCAGACTCTATTAAGAAAAAAATATGCATATTTAACTGAAAGAAAAAATACCCTTTCTTGGGTATGAGATGCCTGACTGGGTAAACCATTCAGGGGCAAGAACTGTTTTCTTTACCTCTATACTAAAAAGAATGCAGCAGCAAATTTAACTGAATGCAATTAATTAAGGTTAAATGCAGAAGCGAAATTCACCAATTATGGGAGCCAAGTTGACCTTGGATGTCAGTTTCAGTCTAGTTCTTATGAATTTTTAATTGATTCAATTGCTGTGAACCATTTACAACCTGCAACTACCCTACTAAAAAGCTTAGGTGTATGATCTTCAAATATTCAAATGATAAGTCATGAAATAATCTGATTTGATTTGAATGACAATTTGTCAGTTTAATAACTCTTTCCAGCATATCAGTTAAGCAACTTCAATTCAGATCATTGCTCAATTAATTCAGTCATATTGCTTCCTACACCTCTGAGGAAAATCCTGACTGAATTGCATTTTGCCAGTCATATTAGTATAGTACCAAGTCTGACAGTCATAAATAGTTTTCGACTGATAAGTTTACTTGGAAAGCAGAAGCAACCACCTATAGACAAAGAAGACTGATTTCATATTTAATTGTGCATATCCCTCAATACCAAGCAGTATTGTCTGATAGAAGAATACATCAATTTATGTCACTTCCTTGGAAGTTGAAGCCAATATTCAGATGTGAATTATCTCTATATACTCTTATTTCAAGATCAGAATGTATAACCATGGCATCAAATACAAAATTTTCTCTCCAATGTATTAAAATAAGGCAATTATTTGGAAGCTAATAGACAGCTTATTTGGTTGGCTGTCTTAACCAATTTCCTATATTGATAAATATTTTAGTTCAACTTTTACCATTTTTCAATCTTAGACAAGTCTACAATATTCATTGTGAAATCCATTGAGTTCAATTTAATGAAAGAAAGGATTGTTCATTAAAATATTTTGTTTTCCCAATCGTGAGAAGAACTCATATCTTATATATAAAAGACACTGTCCTTGCTCAATCATCTTGACATTCATCTTTCCTGTAGTATCTAGTACCTATTTACAGCTGGGTTGATTTTAAGTAAGGAAGAAACTAGACTTATTCAAATATCACAACTAAACATTGTCACAACTGTGCGAACAATATTAAAAATTAGTGCGGTACCGTAATTTAAAAAATGGTCTAACTTATAAAAATTAAGATATAAGTAACAAAAATTTAAAAAAAATCTTACTTACTGGATCTCTGTCAAGTCCCATTAGAAGATTTTTAGCTGAATAAAGTGTAGGATGAGCCCATGGAGACGGTTCTTGCCAATGCCGATTTAAATCAAAACCCATTAGAGAACACCTAATAAAGGAAATGTTACATTAGTGGTTTATAGAATGTCAGAAAGAATTATCTTAAAACTCTATGAAATCTTGATTTTAACAGTTTGGGCTGTCTAACTTTGATTTTATACAAAAATTAGTTCTCAAGTCTAAATTGTTTTTTTAATCTTTAACAACTCAATATTCAGGAACTGATTTGTATTTCAAATAAATACACTGTCTTAATGAACTGAATAATAGAATTTTGCTTTATAATTTACTGCTCCACCTCAGGCTTATGAAGATAGTATTATAAAGGAAACTTTTAAAAAGCTGACCATAATGGCTGTCATTTTCTCGAGCAAAGTCTCTTGTAATTTTTTGAGGAAGTGACATGTTACAATTTTTTTTTTCTGTTGATCCATAAATTCCGCAATGTCACAAGACCATAGATCTGCTCTCAATAATATTCCAATTTAAGACATTAAATCTTTAATATTCGAAGCAATGTACAAAATAACAACAAATTGTACAAATATGTACCAAGTGAACACTACTGGCCAAAGCTATGCAAGCAATCACCATCAAAGCATTAATGTCAAAGAGTCTAATTTTTCAAGTCTTTTTTCCCTGTCCTATTATTTGCATTCTGTTGTCTGAATCGTCTAGGTATAAACAAAAAAAACATATTACACAAATCAAAACAAATTCAATTTCTGTTTTAAGACACAATGAACAGGCCTTTTTCGCAATTGTAAAATCTGTTAAAATGCCAACAGCTCATTTTTACTGAACAAATGGTGCTGCAATTTAAAAACGACATCTGAGCAGAACAATGACTGGAAACAGCATTGAAATTTGTGTAGATATTCTATTAGCATCAAAGCATATTTCAAAAGACATATGTTCAACATAAGCTTGCATGATATGTCAAAGACCACATAATGTAGCAATTTGCAAAGACTGTACATTGTTAGAAATGTCCTAATTTGACTGAATGCGTACTTATTATACCAAATATGGAATAATTTTTTTTTTCAGGGACCTCACCTTTTGACATGAATTGTCTTGTCAAGATGGTTTTAAAATTGATAATATCCAAAACATGTGTGTATGTGCCTCACAAGTCAAAACAAGAATATTGGTATCAAAAGTCGAAAACAGTTCACAATCTTGACATTAAGTCTATTATGCAAACCTCTTGTGGAAAAATATTTAATATGTCCCAAGAGCTTAAAAGGTTAATAGTTAAAATTGATGAATTCTTATCCCTCAAGACCTAAAACCATTTACATGAATACATACGGGCCAAGTATTGAAAAGGTTAGACTAATTCTAGATGCATTGGAAAAGATATTTGAGTATTAGATGTAGCTCAGTGATAATCAGAGGGGATTGCAAATGACATTTTGATTCATGTAACAGCATGCATATTGATTACTTCAGAGACACGTTGATGTGATACAAATCCTTGATAAGAATGAATGAATTAGACAATGAATAAAAACTATTGTTAACCTAGGTCCAGTTTTTGTATCAAATTTATTGTAAAAGTTAACCTACAGCTTATATAATCAATATTGCATTTTTTTCATAAAATAGAGAAGCGTAAAGTTGTTAGATAGTATACATGTATCTCAGTTCACAAAATTATGTGATTGTAAGATTTATGGAGGGATAAAACAAATAGGCAAGCACCTCTCTCAGTGGATATGCATTTAAATGGATTGTAAAAAGTTTTTCTAAATTTTGTACATGTATCCAGGACAACGATTGCATCAATTTGCACCATTCCAATTCTAAAATGTCTGTGGTTCCTGGTTCCTACAATTCCACTAAAACTAAGCATTTATTTTATGTGATCAAACACTTAGTTTTAGTGGGAATGCAGGAACCACGGACATCTGGAACAAAATTGGAATTGATCCTATATCTTCGTACATATAAAATATTTAGAAATCTCTTTACAATACATTTAACAAAGGATCTTCAATAGTAGACATTCACAAACTATCAAGTCCTAACCATTTCTGATAAAAATCATGAAAATTTAAACATATGAGACAATGTGATTATTGATCACTGTGATTCATAAAAATGGTGGTAGAATTCTGATGTTGAGTCACATTTACAAAAATTTAATGAATTGATCATCACTGGTAAGTTATCTACCTTGCAAAAAAAAAATGATCTTTAGGTCTCAAAAACCTGGAAGTTTAGGTCTCAAAAAAGCATAGGATTTAAGGTCTCAATAAAGTTTAGAATTTAAGGCCTACAAAATGTGTAGAATTCTAGATCTCAAAACTGGATGACATAAGAAATCAAGAGATAAAACTGACATCATTATTATAGATTCTGATTCATCAAGCTAATTGTAAAATCTAATAAGACTCTTCAGTAACACAGGAAACCCTTTGTGATCTACTATTTCTTGAACAATAAAAGCAATTTCATTATGGGTGAAATTGATTGTCAACCTAGATTGTATTGTGTAAACAATATAATATTAACAGAGATGGATAAACGATGAGATATAAACCGTGCTTCTACTTGCCAAGATAGCTTTTGTGTGTTTCCACTTGTTAAATTGCCGAACCATTACGGTCGGGAACCGAAAACCTCCCTTTTTGCGTTCGGCAATTTATCAGGGCCAAATGAAAGCTAGCTTCAAAGCCGGCTTTTTTAACAAGTGGAAACGCAAAAAGCCGGCTTTTTCTCGTTTGGCAATCGAGAAGTACTAGTTTTACGGCCCCATACGCGACATCGGTAGTCTTGTACATCGTGACCTGTCAAGAATGTGCCAATTTTTTGTTTCGAGACTAAAGTAGTTCGGGAACCAGATAAACTAAGTGGAAACACAGTGTGTTTGGCAATAAAGCTGGCTTTAAAGCTAGCTTTACTTCACAATTCCAAGTGGAAACGCAGTTATATATCAAAGCAAATCCAGCACAAAATTAACTCAGCAAAATATTGATGATACAAAAAGAATTGAGAAAGTTAATAATTCAAAATGTGCCAGAATCAAGCTAGACATTATTCAAGCAAAAACTCGATATTTCTAGAATTAAAAAAAGAAAGCAGGCAATGGAATTCAGTAATAACAACATTCAGCCACAAAATAATTATGCTTGTAAATAATCTTGCAAGGATGATTGTGGGAATTTTAAATTCCTGTATGAATTTATTATGATCTACGAAGCAACTCTTGAGATTTGAAGTTAAATATTGCTTCCTGATATTCTTTGGTAATTTGGTTTATATTAAGCATTTAATGTTAATTTCATACACAATTTAACCTAATATAGGGTTTCATGTATAATAAAATATTATCTTATTTATTACGTATATCGAGTTTGGTTGAAAAGGTTCGGGATGAGTTTGCAGACAAACTGGTAAAAGGTAAAGAAATCCTAAATCTACAGTCGATCTTAGAATAATTTCTTTTATCAAATTAAACAAAACCGGAAGTTTTATCTTTGACGGGAAGTGAGAACCAGAGGTTGAGTTTTTTTTGCTTCAGCAAGTTTAATTTCAGTTCAATTTCGACCGGATTTTCAGTTTTGAAAACGTCAATGTATATGTAAACTAACAGGTTTTATGCAATTCGCTTAAATCTTTAACCAACGATTTGCAATTCAATATTCAAGGGTCATCGGCAAAAATTTCAGACCGTTTAATATAAATGGTAAAATTTTGAAACTTTACCAGTTGATAGGCGATATGATTATAATTTTTGAGGAAAAAAGTTTGACTTTCGGTTTAGCCTCAAATGACATAATTAGGTAACTTCCAGTCTATAACAGCTAGGTGAAAGGTGAAAACTGTTTTATAAATAACTCAATAGTATTTTTGAATTATCCAAATTTCGAGTTTTTTCAAAATTAGGTCACTTAAGGTGTAGCCCACTTAATCTATGACCTTGAAGATTAGGTCAAAAAATATTCAATATCTTGTCTACGAGTAGGTATTTTTTTATTTGGCTTACTTCAAAAATTCATAGAGATAAGTGTACTTAAATACAGCTAAAATTGAAAATTTTCATAATTTCGCCATCTTTAATCGAACAAAGGTGTGACCTAATTATTTTATGACTTTGAAAACTAGGTCAAATGATATTCAATATATTGTCTAGATGTAGGTCATTCCAAATTTAGCCTACATAATGTTTTAAGGCTGTCGAAATACGTTCATAATTGTTAGCAATTCTAGTTTAGATAATCAATACCTTCATGCTTCAACCAGATTCTGATCAATAATATCTCATGCTTCAACCAGACTCTATTAATTATACTCTCATGCTTCAACCAGACTCTGATCATTAATAACCTCATGCTTCAATCAAACTCTGATTATCAATACCCTCATGCTTCAATCAAACTCTGATTAATAATAACCTCATACTTCTGATAATACTCTGATAATAATAATTCCTCATGTTTCAACCAGACTCTGATCTATAATACTCTCATGCTTCAACCAGACTCTATTAATAATACTCTCATGCTTCAACCAAACTCTGATTAATAATACTCTCATGTTTCAACCAGACTCTGATTACCAATACCCTCATGCTTCAACCAGACTCTGATCATTAATACCCTCATGCTCCAATCAGACTCTGATTAATAATACTCTCATGCTTCAACCAGACTCTGATTTATAATACTCTGATGTTTCAACCAGGCTCTATTAATAATACTCTCATGCTTCAACCAGGTTCTATTCAATAATACCCTGATGTTTCAACCCGACTGATAATCAATACCTTCATGCTTCAACCAGATTCTGATCATTAATAACCTCATGCTTCAACCAGACTCTATTAATAATACTCTCATGCTTCAACCAGACTCTGATTAATAATACCCTGATGTTTCAACCCGACTCTGATTAATAATACTCTCATGCTCCAACCAGACTCTGATCAATAATACCCTCATGTTTCAACCAGACTCTGATTAATAATACTCTCATGCTTCAACCAGGCTCTGATTACCAATACCCTCATGCTTCAACCAGGTTCTATTCAATAATACCCTGATGTTTCAACCCGACTGATAATCAATACCTTCATGCTTCAACCAGATTCTGATCATTAATAACCTCATGCTCCAACCAGGTTCTATTAATAATACTCTCATGCTTCAACCAGGTTCTATTAATAATACTCTCATGCTTCAACCAGACTCTGATCTATAATACCCTCATGCTCCAACCAGACTCTGATTAATAATACTCTCATGCTCCAACCAGACTCTGATTAATAATACTCTCATGCTTCAACCAGACTCTGATTACCAATACCCTCATGCTTCAACCAGACTCTGATCTAAAATAATATCTCATGCTTCAACCAGCATATTATCAGTTTTTTGGAGGCTTCATGTGAAGTTTTGGATTTGAAGGTCAATATGACCCCTGGTTGTTGTCATGGTAACGAAATGGATGCTTATAAAATCTGCTTGTATCTGATGTACGCTACAATTCATTTAATAAAATTAACCACTACATTTATTGAATTAGGAATACAATGTAGTAGGAAACTCATATGCTGGTATTTATTTAGTTCCATACTAATTCTCTAGAAACAAAATCACCCCTTCTATCTTGTTTGTACAGTTAACTTAATCTAATTAGTACTAATTACAAGACAAACATAGACATCAAGGTCTTCAGTTCTGTGCCTAACAAAATAACAATTAGTTTTGATAACTTTAATGTTTCCTTTAACCTAAAGTAATTTCATCAAAGTTACCTATGTATATTTCAATAACTCAGGTTTTTCAATTCTTAATATTAACTATATATAACAGAATATTCATGTCCACATAACCAATGTAAATGTTTCCAAATTACAAATTTAACTAAAAATCACTCATTTGATGCTCTATAATGCATTGAAATCACCATCGGAATGTCCCCTTTAACTTCTTTAAAAGTGCAAAGAAAGATAGAGGAAAAATTTAATTTCTGACTCCAAGCCAAATTAAAATCCGTTTGGATAGTGTTTTACTTGAATGTCTTGATAACCCAGACTTCATGATTTGAATCATTGTGAAGGAATAAGATGTTTATTGACTTTTTTGAATTTTGAATACTCTGATAACCTATTCAATGTTTTGATTGCTGAAGAAACTTCTACGCTACTAGACAAGTTCAGTATCTTGGTACTTTACATACTGTTTACAGTGTGAATATTAAACCATTCTATTTCCATATATTTAAATGTAACCAACAAAACATATTTATGCCTGGAGGCTAATTTTAATGAACACTTTACATCACATCTTGTAAATATTGTCTTAATTAAAATTGTTTGATGCAATTTCAATGTTTTACCAAACCAACCCCAAAATTTAAATGTACAACATATGATTTAAAAAATATTTATTGAATAAAAGTTTATATAAGCTTATCAGTTACAATGATTACACATAAAAAAAGGACCAGGCAAATGTTAATCGGTATGTACAATATATGATCAAAGTAGCCTGTTGAGTGGTGCTGCTGCAAGAAGGAAGAGTAAAAGTTTGCCAATTGGCCAGGGTCTGGATCAAAAGAAGAGGTCGACAAAGATGTATCTTCCTTCATGAATTATTTATTCTAAGGTGACGTAGGTGAGATGTATCATACAAAGTTATCGAATTCATTAACTTTCACAATGCCAATCGCCATTTTGAAAGCGCATTCGGGAATTTTGTCACATGACATGTTTAACAGCTACTGATTTGGTAAAAATTGAAAGCTTATTTAAATTTTGCTAATTTGAAAAACATCATCATCAAAATTTCTTGGAAAGTAACAGTTTTTCATTAGTTGTAATGAATTGTTGGAATTCAAAAACTATGCTGAAAATGTTTAGAAATTGGAGAAAGTTTAAGTTTAGTGAAATAGTAGGTCTGCTCTGCTGTATCAACAAGCTAATTATGACAATTCTTCTAAAAAAAAGAAATTTTTCAACTTCTATTCCAAATGGCTTGAACAAAAAAGGCCCCTACTTCGTTGAATATGAAACATGTACACAGATGATAAATCAAGCTGTAACTAACCTATAATTTCCTAAATATACTCCATCAGGGTTCAGCATAGGTATAATTTTAAAAACTAAATTTTCACGTAATACTTTAGCTATAGGATGATTACTGACCAGAAAATCTGTAATACCTACAAAAAGAATATAACAACATAAAACTTTTGTTATAGTAACTTTGATATGCTGAAAACCTTTGATGAGCTCAACAGAAATACTCAGCCTGACCTTGACATTCAACTATTTTAAAGACTGATCTTGACATTAATATATATTAAAAGACTAGGCTTGACATACATATATTGCAAAAGACTAGGATTGACATACATATTGCAAAAGACTAGGCTTGACATACATATTGCAAAAGACTAGGCTTGACATACATATATTGCAAAAGACTAGGCTTGACATACATATTGCAAAAGACTAGGCTTGACATACATATATTGCAAAGGACTAGGCTTGACATACATACATTACCTATACTAAACTTGACATGCATATTATATAAAGGATGACCTTGAAACGCATATATTAAAGAAAGACCTTGACATTCAAATAATAACAAAGACCGTTCTTGACATGACATGTTATATCAAAGACTGACCTTAACATACTCATAAAATAAAACGGCCTTTGAAAGACCTCAGTCATATTAAATGCTGATCAAGACATATGACTAACATGACCAACACTGACCTTGACATACATATGATGCAGGTGATTCACCGGGATGAACACGAGCTGTAATAAATACTAATCGCTGTTTTTCACCATTATTATCATCATTATCTTTTTTAAGATTTTTAGGATGTGTTATGGTGAGTAGATCCAATCTTCTCTGTTGCTGTTAAAAGAAATATCATCAAATCTTGAAGATAATACCTTAAGATCACTTTAGTTAAGAATGAATAGTTAATAAAAATCAATCTGAACTCAAAATTAAAGTAAAGGAAAGTACAATGAAAGGCTTATATCAAATTTCTGCGTGTGTGTATTGGGGTAGTCCATATGATCACTGGCCCTTTCCCTTTAGGTCTGTCATTCCAACAACTATACTTCAGTAGATTTTCCTCAATAACACTTCCAGAATACTTACCACTGTTAATGCCAATAATTCCCGATTGAAGAAATCGTAATTCTTTTTCTCTAAATTATCAAGGTAATTCTGTAGACGTGAGTAGGAATAAGGGTAAGAATATGAAAATTGATAGACCTCGTCTTCTCGATCAAAACAGAACGCAAATGACATGACATAGTTCTTCCTATGATCAGGACAACGGTAGTAATACACATTTTTTGTTGGAATTCGACTCCTGAAAGAGAATTACCAATATTAGTTATAAAATCAATTATCAACTTAATTTAAGCTTCTTTTTTCACCTGCCCGTATGTCCCTGGTAAAAAAAAAAATCATACGCTCATATGTTTTGTAAGCAATTCTGTGGTTATCAATGTTAAACACTGACAATTGATATTTGATAGAGAAATGGTTGAAGACAAATGTATCTACACGCTTAGCCAGTGATATGGGTGAAAGGGTCTAACATGACAAAAGTAACTATTTAATTTTGATAAGACAAGAAACCTTAAGCCTTTATATTAAAAAAAAAAAAGAAAATTCAAAAAATTCTGCTATCCTGAAAAACAGCTACCCTTGCATTGAGTTAGATTAGAAAAAAAATCTTACCATTTTGGTCGACTAGTAGTTTTTACTAAAGGGGTCATCCCTTCCCTGTATAATGACTTAGTTTTACTAAAGTTAACAATATTGAATATTACCCTCTGAAAATTAGAAAAAAAAACATTGAAGCTGTATAATACATAGAACTCAAATGGATTTTAAAAATTATTCATAAGGCAGAATATCTTTTCTTGCAAATCGAATCATTTAAATATATGCAAGGATAATGGAAATCCTTTAGATGATGAGGGTATTTCAGTGAGGTCAATAAGCTGACAGAGCTGGTACTCAGGTTCCCAAAATGAACTACAAAGTAAATGTACATCGTACACTAACTTTGACTAGACTGTCTAAATGTTTTCTTCCCTCTCCACAGATCTCAAATACAGATAATTTTGTCAACTTCAAAATTTAAAATTATGGCATCACAATCTCATAGACAGAATGGATTGAAATGAAGTGAAATCAGGAACCCTAGATGACAAATTAAAAAAAAAGAAAAAGGACCTGCATAAGCGTCTTTGAAACACAGAAGAGCAAGAAAATCACTTTCCAACCAATCTGATAAACGATTCAAAACAGGTTATATTCTCACCTGGTCTGATTTAACATTTTCAACAGTAAAATTGAACCAGACACGAAATCTAGGATTACATGTATCAGGTCTAATAAACAAATCATATTCTAAATCAGAAATATAATCCACTCGGCCTAAATTACCTGAAAAATATTACATAAATTAGTGTACCACATTCAGAGATAGATCAGTTGTCTGAAGATCACACAATGTGATTCTCTCAGTAATAACTTGTTTCAGGTTCGTTTTTAATTTCTAGGTTCTAGGTTTTCCTGAATTCTTGCAAATTATGATACTTTTATGAGTAAAAGATGTCAGACTGCTTTGCTTTTTCTGAAATATTTGCAAACCCTGCTTAAAAAAAAACTCAACCAAAAATAAAATTTTGCTGTTGATTTCATGGGCCTGCTCTGATCGCAAACACAGTCATTGAGTAATGTCTTGTTAATGAATACAGCTTTATCTTAATAAAAGTAACCGGTAAGGCATAAATATCTTAGCTCAAGTATAGGCTACTTACCACATTCAAAACAAGCATCAAAAATAAGATGTCCTTTTTTAGGTTTGCCAGAATAGCCTGATGGCACCACAGCAAATTTATTAACATTGCCAACTACATCTTCGGTACTGTCAGAGTCACTGTTCACTGCAATTAGATTTTAAGAAAATATCTTTAACATGAAGGCATTGGTTACTTAGGACACCTGCCTTGAAAACAGTGGCTTAGTGCCGTCCTGTGCTAACCAGTAATAGGCAGGATAGATCAACTAAATGGTGGCACAGCTTTACTAGTTTAAGTGGTTGAGATTAAAAACGTCAGCTCGGTGATGTTGTTTAATGACAGCAGCTACCAATTTCATGACTCCTTCACTCATAAGATAAGCCTCGCATTGAGTATATGAAATATGAAACTCTTTTGAAAAACTAAGACCTATTTTTTTTCTTAATATACCTTGCCTTTTCTCTAGGATGCACCATGGTACTAACTCTACCATAGGTATAACAGAAATTGTCTGTCTGCTACTTAACTAGGAATAATTCTAGTAGGCGTTCAGCCTTATTCATTAATTCTGATCTAAATTACAAATCTGAAACCCATTCACATTGTCATTCTCATTCTTCGTCTTCATTATAAATATAGATCTAGACCTAATTGATGATGTAATCTTATGGTACAATAAAATATTTTTGAAAAGTAAATTGAAATGGGTTAAGGGACCAATATTCGTCTTACATGGTGTTAAGATGATCAAAGATCTTGCAATGTGTGCACCTTGCAATCCAATTTTTATTATTATACCTTACCTGATTCTGCACGCTTGTCGGCCATTTTTGGCTTTGTTATTGTTTACCTTAGCTACTACGTCAAACCTCGACAGGTTCTCGCGACTTGATTGGCTAAAATATACCTGTCAAATATTTTGACCAATCAAGATTGGGCAATGATGAACTGCGGTAATGTAATGATTTTCCATATTCAGTGACGTCACACGGCATGTCACATAAATCGTATAGAAATATTGAATCGTTATTTTAGCTTTGTAGACACTGCATGGACAAAGTAGTGAATGACATCTCTGTTAAAGAAAGAACTTTAATCAATACGAAAATTCCTCTACTATTTTAATTTATCAACAGATATGGAATAAGTCATATTTTGAAGTGGCAAGAAACTGGTCTACTATTTCCGACTGAAACTGAAATAAAATAAACAGCTGTCAGCCATGACTCCGCTGTTGTTATATAATCCGTTGAATTTTCATTTAAAACAGACAATAACTTGAGTTTCTAATAAACTCTGGCATGTAAAATGTTTGATTAAACTTAATATTAATTGAATATCATTCGCAATAAAATATTTACAGCCCACTCTAGAATTGCCTTTATTTGTTTTGATCGATTCTATCGACCCGTATAAATACGCTACAGCATAATTTAACGATCTTGGGTTTTATATCGAAGGAAAGCTGTGGCGTGAGAATTTGGGTTAGTTAGGTTTTCTTCTTTCATTTGATGTTGAATTTCTGTCATTTTTAACGTTCTGGATATTTATTTGTATTGGCACCTTGTGTAGATTTGGTGATTTTTGTTGTTAAAAACATTTTATCCATTCATTATTTGTCGTTGACGGGACTGTTTTTCAAGCAAGGCCTAGCTGGGACACTCAACGTGAACCATTTATGTAGTATATATATAAATTAACTAGTTTTGATCCTGCTGACTCCACTTGGTACTATTGGAATGTAACTGTTTTGTTGATAAATATTTGATTATTTATTGAACCCCTGTCAGCAACATTACATTTTGTTTCTAGGACGTCGGTCAAACTATTTTTAAAAGGCGGAAGTGAAGATAATTTCGGACGGACGGATCAAGCACAGACTAACTCAAAGCCAAGTTAAGAGAAATAAGACGACGAAATCGAAGGCAGAATAAGATCAAGTCAACCTCTTTTTATGAAAGACCACACAAAATATAAGGTCTTTAGTTGAAATTTTAAGGTAGGTGACACATCAAGTTAACATTAATTGTGAAATATTGTCACATGTGTCCAATTGATGATCATTGGCAGGTCAAGGACGAACACAAAGTCACAATTTCCCGCCAAAACATGAAGTTTCCTCCGACCCGGACTGTCTTTTTGACCAATTCATTGGTTCTCTATTGCTGGTGTTAGGTGTTGAAACTAAAAGTAATCATAACTATGTTTGTTAATTTAATTATAAGCCCTTGAAGTTAAAATTGTATTCAATTTTTTCATTTTTGCAGTAATAACAAACCAAAAGATAAAATGCAGCTCTAATATTAATAAGACTTTATTTTTTAGTAAGTAACTGATTCGAGATCAGGGGTAACTGAGAAAATACGGTATATAATAACAATATGTGAAAAATTCTTGACCGTGCGTGTGTCATCTAAGGGGTATAAATTTGTGCCCATTATATCTAGTGGCATTATGATGTTTGATGACATCCGTGAACACTTCATATGAAATAAATTTGGATAATATTGAATTGCTCACTACTTTAAATTTGAATAAATTGGGAGCTTGCAACTATGTTTATACACCAAAGACATAATACACTCCAAAGGCCATATATAATAGTTTGAATAAGAACATTGGGATTGAAATGGCAATACTAAACGACCGAAGATCGTTTGAATTATTTTAACATTAACCGTTTTCATTGTCTAGATACATCTCTCTGTTAAATTTAATAGATGATGTACCGTAGGACGAATATCAAATTCATCTTACAAACATGCCTGGCACGAGCCGTTTGCCAACTTTGTTCAGGGTGGCACGTGTCGTATATCAACGTACTCAACGGTTGTTTTGACTGGATATTTCAACTTCGACAAACAAATATCATAAATATTAGATTTTATGTAGCTACAACTGTGTTTTAAAAATTTCAGTTGACACTTCAAGTGGCATCATTGAAATATAAATATACGGCTGTAGGTAGCATTCCTTTAAATTAAAATTAAAGATCAATAAGTGATCGGTAAGGGTAAATTCTACTAATACCGAATATTTGAACATCAAGGTACGTAATAGCCAAGTTGCAAATTCAAAGAAGCCTGAAATCGATTAACCGATGATATCGGAAAATTATAATATCTTAAAAGTAAGGACTTTGCCGTCTAACTCTATATGAAATATAACATTCGTAGAGTGAATACACAGGATTATAACGTAGAAAAAGATGCGTTTTGTCTTCATCCGTGCCATTGGTACACATAGTTCAATTAATTTATTTTGTACAAATTGTAGATATAAAATTTGAACTTTATTAATTTAAAAAAAAATACATTAAAGGCGTTTATTATAGGGAAACAATAGTAACTATGTAGTGTATATGTCGACATATGTTCCTGTGAACTTATTTAATTTCATAGGTATACCATCTGTCAATTGTAACGCCTTGGTTGTTGTACACGTTAAGTTGTTATACAATTACAGACGGGAAATTTTGCCAAGGGGTCCCAATTAGACCCGATTGGTTTACTTTAACAGTGATTAGGCTATTGTTTTATCGTTACATGTATACTCGGGAGTCTGAGATATTACTAAATTGATCGGAATCATTGGAAAAAGACGTTAAAGAATTGAGTTTTGTAATTATATCCAATCTGCTAGCAGACGATTGGCTGCGTATAATTTATATTGGAGCGCGTGCCGCTATTTATTCTAGGGTCATACAGTGAAGTCATCATTCATTTAGTTCTTTGACTACAAGAGGAATAGTTTCTATCTGCTTTTTGTTTCCCAAATTTTTTACCTTTAGTTTTTATTTTAGTGTATTTATTATTTTTCATCTTATCAAGAAAATGCAGGTATGTACTTTATATCATTCACATTTTTAAATCCTTATTTCTTTCAGCTTCGATTTTTTCCTTTGTCCCTCAACTGAGCGCTTATCATTGAAGTCGTCTGACATAGCTGTTAGTGCTATATTGGAGACAGTGGATGGTCTTCTAACAAAGAAACCCAACCATATCTTTCGTTTTTCTCCAGTAAAAGTAGCCTTACCATAATGTCACAGAGTATAAACCCATCAAATTTTGCTATGTGCACCCCTTCTTGCATGGTAAGTAATTTGTAAGAGTATCATTAAAATTTTGATGCCAATTATGCCAGCAATCGTCCATGTTCTTCAAAGCCCTGCTGTGTCACAGCTAATGAACCTTAATTAATTGGAAGCTACTGCTATGTGATGTTATTATGTTTAAACCTTGTTCAATTTTTGTGGAAGAAAGAGGAATGAGGTCTTCAGTCATGGCCAACTAAGACCCCAAAAGAGTTGCCAAATATGTAAAATCTGACAATAGAAATTTTAAGTAAAGTTTAAGTTTGGTATCTTCAGCTGAGCTACCTAAATTGATATTTAAAGGGTCTGTCCCATTTAGGAAAATAAAAAGAATGAAATAAAACATTTCAGATACGGTACATGATCAGAAAAGTAAAGATACATAACCTATCTGACTAGTGTTCAAGCTGGAATGATAATATGATCCACTTTGTTTAATAATATATATATAAGATTTCAAACAATATTCCATAGCTAAAGGAACTCAGGATGACCTTAAGTAGAACAACAGGATTGTGTCATACATTAAAATCAATAAATAATAAAAAAGATTCTTAAAGACAAAAATAAAATGAAGAGTTCGAGAGTTGAAAAATGGCTGATTGGCTATGACACATTTTAATGATTTTATTGAAAAATTGTGTGAGTCATGCAACACTAGGCTAGTCTGTCCTGTCGTGGAACTTGATATAATTAGATGCCGATGGGCTGCCAGTCGAAGGAATATTGATTAAAAACTTCGCTAGACAACTTGGTTGTAGTAGTATCAATATGGCGGAGTGATAGACAGGCTGATCAGTGTGGAATCATTTAATACATGCTTGTATAATTAGACATCCTATTATGGACTCATTTGAATAACAATGACATTAATATTCAGAAAGATGGATTAATTTAAGACATAGTGGAATATTAAAACAAAAACTGAAGGATTAATCAAAATTCGTAGCGATAGTGAAGGAATATGAGTAGAAGACTTGAACTGGCAAGTAGAATTCAATCAATAAGAAAAGCAGCCTGTCTGATTATTTATAGAGATAGACTCAACATTATTCAAAATGAATTCACTGACTTCAAAATTCTTTCTTAAATTTATTTGGGAATTGAAATGGTACCGTATGCTCTCTTTTGCAAAAATTAACAAAGCCAATAAGATAGTTTGGCACTTACATCAAACGTGACTGTCTATTCTATTTCGGGAGATCTTAATACTAAATAGATTAATATACTCTTTGAATTGAATTGGTTAACCAATTTGTTAGTTTACTGTCACAGCCAGCATTATGAATATTTTTGTTAATATAAACTGGTGGTATTTAAAATTTTAGTAGGGACTTTCAGCAAATTTAGTCCATTACAAGGATTGATAATCAAATCATTTAGCACTTGTAGGATATTCATTTGCTCCTTTAATGACACACTGAGTCATATTTAAGATATATTTGGTTAAGATAGCTTTATGATATAAGAAAGCTTTAGCAGAAAATGGCTTAACAGATAAAAATAGTTTTTTGCTGTTGAAAAAATAGAGAACATTAAGCAACAAACATTCTTTGGAGTTATTATTAGATTTTAATACTCTTTTATCTGAAAGGTAAATATTTTAATAACACAGCTTACAGGTTTTTGAAAATTCCAGCTGAGTTGGCCATCTTTTTGATGATAATTTTTAAATTTATTGATAATATTTCCCAGAAATTAGAAAATGTGTTTTCAAAAAAAAACATTTTCTCTCAAAAACTGATTAGCTCAATGTTTCTGATGGCAAATCAGTTGCCTATGTTGACAGATCATTTGCCTTTGTTTGCATATCTGCTCTGAGGGCACAGTTCTGCAGCTTTATGCACAATTTAAAACGCTTTATGTATCAAATGTTGTCAAAAAGTTGCTTGAATATGTTGAGCTGCAGCGTTATTAAAAATTGATTTAACTCTATGAGCACTATTTTCAATACCACCCACCCAAAACACAAAAAGAAAATATTTCTGTGTGGTAAAACTTAAATGTTGATTTGTGTTGTTTTCTACACCATATGATATGTCAGAAGTGTACTTGAAATACTAGCTTTTGAGGAAAGTAGATGATAAAGTATGGTACTTATCATTCCCAACTCACTGATTCCTGATAACTGTACCTTCTGAGAAAGTGTAAAAACTGATAAATATTTTTCTTCAATTTGTTAAAAGAATTTTAGTACATATATAAAATAAATAAGGTAGTATTCAACTTAAAAAACAAGTATATTTAAATTCATTCAGGAACTGAATTTTCATCATGTTACCGAAATTAACCTGGGAAAAAATACTTTTTTGCCTTCTTTCATCTTTTGTTTTAAATTGTTTTTGGAATATCCTTTTATAACATGAAATGAGCAGCATTAGATATGTCTGGGATGGTTACTTCAATAACCTAAAAACCAACTTAATAAGAATTCCATTTAATTTTCATGTGTCACAGGCAACTGTGCATGCATAAACATTAAAAATATGCATAATACAAATGAAAACGTAATAATTCATGATTATTGGAGATATATGAATATTAAATATGGAATAATAACCTTAATAAAATTATTTTGTTAAAATGATGACTACCGTACAATATGAAACGAGCAAAATCTTGATACCCGTAATTGAAGCATTGTGATTTCACCCTGTGCCTTATAATAGATGTTGGCTTATGATGTTAAGATCATTGTAGATATTAACTTGTTTAGGTAGGGCGTATATCGAATATAAATTTACATGACTCCTGATGTAGAATGGGAACATAGTCCAGACAGAAATTCTCTAAATTAAATTTATCGATAATTTATGGCCTGGGTTTCGTCAGACGCACATTTCTCTGGAGGAACAATCTACTCTTCCATTTTGTAGTTGGTATTCTCATTAGACAGAGATAACCAAATTCATCTAGAAAAAATACAATCTGAAATTCTTTTGGGGATTCCTGATTTAAAAACCAAGAAAAATCTCTATTGTAAATGGTTCAAATGAGATTTGGCCTTTATATTTCTGGCATGATAGCTATTGCTAAAGATGCTGGTAATTCTGTTATAAAGATGCTGCTATCAAACCCTTTGGGATGTCCTGAATTTTGATTGAACATACTAACACTACTGATAACTACTGTTTCTATAATGTACATGAAGATATTCCTATTTTTTCAATTAGAATTGGGTGTTGTTGGTAGTTCACTATAATAAATTGTCGAGTTGAATAAAAGTAACTTACAATCATTTCCAATGGGCTGAATGTAAGACAGACCCATGTCCTTGTGTATTGGGCTTATATCTAACCCATGTAAAATAAAGAGTTTATTATTATTTTAAAAAAAGTCAAAAATAGAAAATGAAATTGTAAATGGTGTTGGTTATTCATTTCAGATAACTTTAGGAGATGCTATGATGGACCCAGCGACACAACTGGGTTTGACAAATGGTGGTACAACATCTCCTACTCTTTCCCATGACGAAGATGGCTGCAGCAAAACCAACCTTATTGTTAATTATTTACCACAGACTATGACACAAGACGATATACGTTCCTTATTCTCCAGTATTGGTGAAGTTGAAAGTTGTAAATTAATTCGAGATAAACCCACAGGTGAGTAACTTATAATTCATGCCGTATTATTTGAGAACAGATGGTGCCTTGAGGCATTCTAGAACATGGACTTCATAGATTATTCTACCTGTAAACATAATAAGCTAGTTTGTACCCAAGTAACTTACAGTGAATGTATGGAATAAATTGAAATAACAGAAAGATAATTCTTTTTCCCATTGAACACAAATCTGACTTAAAGCATAATGTATTTCACTTTTAATGATAAAAATTGTTCTTAATTTTTTGGGCCAATACCTGCACATAAAAAGAGATTAGTTTGAAATCAAAGAACTCTACTGAAAAATAGTATCGTTATTCAAAAATTAATCATATCACATTAAATTTACACCTACTTAAATATGTGAATTAAGTCGAACAGTTTTTGAATTTTTACTGACAATGATATGTCTACCAGTATCTAACTTTAGGTACTTCTGTATTCAATTTAAGTTTTTCAAATTCACAGGCACCTGTAATAGGTACTGGAAATTTCTAGAATAGTTAATGTTGGTAGTTCACTGTGTATACAATTTTCTGAAAATGCCTTATCAGCAGTAGAGGTGCCAATATATATAATATGTGCCAGAATGTGCGATATTGATTCTATTTTCAAAATATTGAAGGGTTGTGATTATCATTTCCAAAACAGCAGTATTGTAAATCTCAACCTCAAAAGTTGTCCCTCAATTAAGTCTGTCTGCCTCCTAATTGTACCCCAAGCCTTGAGTTGCTGGTTAAATTTGAGCTAGCTTGTTAGGTTATAATTTCTAAAAAAAATGGATACCAAGACATTGTTTTCCATGCTAGGTCAATTTTTCCCTTTAGATTGTGTGATAATATTATTACGGGAGTAGATTATACTGGTTACCAGCAAACAGGAAATAAAAGTAAAGAATGATATTCTATTGATTTATAATAAAGAATTTGGACATTGAAAATGATAGGTTCTGTGAAAATTTTAGTTACAAATCAGTAGAATTGGGAATCCCATCTGTAGATTGAGAGAAGGGTAGAAACCTGACAACATCAGTAGATTACACATGTAGGTTTTCATTCTCATTTGAAATGGAAATACAGCATGTTATGACTAAAAAGATATCTATAAAATTTTCTCTGTATACTGGTATCTATATGGATATTGATTTTATTTTGTATTAAACATTCCTTTATTTCTTTTTACTATTTATAACTTATTGATGTATATATATCATACATTGACTTCCAGCTTTCATCAATATATAGTACAGGATTTAATTCTATAGATTTCAAATGTTTTTACTGTCTCAATTCCGAATTTTTTCAAAAACTGTATGAAATTCAAATATTAAAGTTCTTAATATAATGAATGACTACTTCAAATTGAGTTATTGGGCCCTTTGTATAGGCTTAATGTTAAAGACATGTCACTATTTTATTGATACGCCAACAGTAGAAAATTGAAAAAGCTTATCAAACAAGTATGAATTTGGAGATGGTGCAAGACTTTCACCGTGCCAATAACACAAAACCAGACACTGTATCTTGTCAGTTTACACCTTTCCCACGAAGTTCACAAATATGTTCAACATCCTAGGATTTGAATTCAATAATATGTTAAGTATTAAAACTGAAAAGTTGCTTCTGCCAATTTTTAAGGTGATAAGTGATGGATAAAGGTGAATTATCATTATTTTCATGATTGTTATGGAATATTTTGACATGTTTTGGTGATTATACACGCCCTTCCTGATAAAAACAGCTGATATCAGAAATCTGTGCACAAGAGATGTAAACATATATTCAGCCAGATAAAAACTGTTATGAAAATAAGATAATACTTCTGGTATAGTCTCAGTATTACATTTCAATCAATAAATAGATGGTTAGACTAAAATGTGAATGTCAGTTAGGATTTTGCCCAAAAACCTCACCAATAAAATACCCTAAAAATTAGATTCTAAGGTCAAAATTTACAATGACCCAATTTAATATAAAATATATTTGCACTTTGTCAGGACCCCTGAATAACCCATTAACTATGTTAGCCTTCAAATATCTGCAGATGTTTCAATACCATTCATAAATAAACAATAGATTTGAGAGTCCGCTTCTTTTATTATAGATAGGAGAAAAGAGTTTGGCTTGGATGAAGGTAATGCTTGAATGAATAGTGTTGATACCTTGACATTGAGCTTAGTCAGTTACACTGAGCAGCTGTCTCAACCCTTATTTCTATTAATACACGACACAAACATCTGTCTATCTAGTATATTATACCTTGAATATCATCTTTCTACCTACCAACGTTTTAAATGCGGACTATATTTTCTATGCAAAAACTGTTTTCTTAGTGAATATGTCACAACAACACAGAACCACATTTTGCTATGAAGAGAGGCTAAAATATGATTTCTCTAGGCCTTGAGTATCATCTTTTTATCTGGTAACTGTTCTAAATCCTGATAATGCAGATTATTTTCCGATCTTTGTGAAAATTAGTTTCATACATTGGTTACAATTCAAACATTTGTATGAGAAGACAAAATTTCATCAAATTATACTGCAATTTATTTTATTGAAATAGGTCCAAAATTTAAAGTTATTTGTTTTGAAGGTTTCAAATTTACTTTATATTTATAATAATATGTCTGTAAATTGATTTTTGACATAGAATTTTAAAGTTGTCAAGAATGGAAATTTATATTGTATAAATATTATCAACATTATGTTACCATATAGCATATATCATAACCTCCTCGCAGTACAAATTATATCAATACACACCGAATGATATCTTCTATACCAGTAAAAGTTAAGAAGACAAATAAGAAACCAAGATATTTCGGTACAGGCCTTAACAACATTTCACTGTCTAGTCTATAGAGTAAACCTTACCGATTTTTATCTTATCAGCACTAGAAGTCTGTAGAATACATGAAACCAGTTCATTTATACCTCGTTGAACATGAAAACTCATTTCGACTAATTTATCATTAGTTGTACCAACACCTGATTCTATACCCTCATGTAACACGATATTTTGGCTTGTTTTGCTTACCACAAAGTATAACTGATGCTATCAAAATATCTAGGTGGGGCTTTATGAATCAAATGCAGCATGTAAATATTTATGCAATGGAAAACTTCTTGCAGAAATTATAATGAGATACTGTTGTATGTTACCTATCTTCAAAGGTAAAGCACTGATCTCTTCACTCAAAATAATCACATTACAAATGATTAACAAGAATGGTTTCAAACAAACTGCAACTTATCTGAGCATGAAAACTTGTAAAGCAAATGTTCAAATTAAAAAAAAAAAAACAGTTCTTAAAATATCTTTGTCTCCAATTAAATTTTTTCCTCGTGCAAGACTTTAATGTTCTTTTTTTGCCAATAGCACGAAGAATGAATAAACTCATATACAATTCTACCTCTGTTAAAACCAGGAATGCTAGGAAATTTGTAAAAAATTGAAATACAAAAGAAATGTGTTTAAATATACTGGTACCGGTATAGGTTTTTAAAGCTTCCATTATTGTTTTCCCTTTCAAAGAAACTTAGGAGAAAAGAGGGCTGGAAAACAATAGCACCATCAATGATTTCAAGTAGCAGCGAGACAAGTTACTAATCTTGTGATTAAGGGATAACAGTGCCCAAGCAAATTTTCTGCTACACCAGCTAATTCGGGCATCCATGCTAATTTTCTTCAGCACAGTAGTTGGTTAATTAACATGAACATCTAAATTAACATATTTACACATCCAATCAGGTGTTTGACTATTGGCTGTGCAACATCTTGATTTTGGACTTTCAGTTCAATCATATTGAAGGTTACAGATCATGACCAGCAACAGAAATTACAATATGATTTTGAAATGAGTATTTAAATTGTAGGCTTTCTTTATTTCCATCTGTGGGTTGGATTTCATTTTAATCAAATAATCCATAAGAGAACATAGAAATTTAACCATAAACACAATGGCAACATGTGGCAAGAACCACTCAAATGAATCATGAATAATATATTACAATAATTTGTCCATGTGTAGTGTTAATTTTCTATTTTGAAATAATGGATATTGAAATATACTACAATAGTATATAGAGCATGTAATATGCTAAATGATCATTTTCATAAATATTATTCAAATGTCTTATCTTTAGTATCATTCACCAGCAAATAAAATTAAATTTCAGCTACCGGTACTTAACAATTTAAGACATTTTTAGTTTGGTTTCCAAAACTACATCAATACTTTACCCTGAGGAAAAATGTAAACTACAGCCAAAACCTTTCTTTAGTTCAATTAACTTAAAGATTTTGATTTTGAAAGGTGTTAGGCATGAAAAAGTAACAGCACTACTAAATTAAGCCCTCTCAGCTGATGAAGAAAGCATTAATTTACTAGGAGCTTTAAAACTGTAGAAAAGCGGATAATCAGAACATTTATTTTATTTAAGATGGCAAACAAAGACTGGGAGCTTAAAAACTTTACATAAGCAGATAATGAAAACATTTATTTTATGTAAGATGCAAACAAAGAATATGAGCTTTAAAACTGTTCATAAGCAGATAATGAGAACATTTATTTTATTTAAGATGGCAAACAAAGGATAGGAGCTTTCAAACTGTCCATAAGCAGATAATGAAAACATTTATTTTATGTAAGATGGCAAACAAAGACCAGGAGCTTTAAAAGTGTTTTTTGTTTGCCACCTTAAATAAAATAAATATGTTTTCATATCTGCTTTTTTAAGCAAGTCTTATGAGTGCTTATTTCTTCTTCAGTTTGACTTCTGCTCCACTGTGTAATATAAACATAGAAACCATGTATTTTCAGGTCAGAGTCTGGGGTATGGTTTTGTGAATTACAAAAGAATAGACGATGCTGAAAAAGCTATTAACACATTGAACGGTTTACGCCTACAGAACAAAACCATCAAGGTGAGTTGTGTAGTTTTTGTGTTATTTTATTTTTTTGGCGATACCATGGTAACCAGAGGTTTATAATTGTGATTTATTTTGGATTCTAGATTTCAATGGTACTTTTTTGTTAATGTCAATTTTGATTTTTTATGGTAATGGATATATTTGCTTGGAGATTTCATTAATCCACTCTCACAGTGTGACATATTATTTCTTAACTGATTTCTCAAATGTATCACTTATCATTTTATATGATTAATCATTTATTTTTCTCCAATAGCCTTTACTTACGTTTGATTTCATTTGAAAGGATCATCAAAGTTTATCAAAAAAAAAAATTATCTCCTGGAATTGGCAGCACATTCCAATTAATACCCTTCATTTTCATAAAAAATCTAATATTTCAGTGTTTCTACACACTCTTTGGTGGCATTACTAAAATTGCTTTAAATTGAAGTGGATTACATAGACATTTGAAAGAGCCAATATTTGTTTTAGTACCCACTTTGGGTGACCCGAACAAAGAATAATGTGATCCAATGATAAATTTTGATGATCAATAATGTGTGATTGTATAGAAGATCATAACCATACAGTATTAACATTTAAACAGATGACTTAATAGATATATTTTAGTCCACTCCCTTACTAATTCTCTATTTACAATAAACTACAATACTTTGAGAAAGGTTTCTTTTTGATTTTTAGCTTTTGGTATTTTTTTATTTTTTTGATATAAGGTAGATATCTTTTGAACATGTTTTTAAAATTTTGAAAGCCATCCAGAAACTAAAGTTTTTTAAGGTCATTTTGTTACTTTTGGTAAATTTGGTAAAATTCTAAAATCCATAAAATCAAAACTAGTACTCAAACATGATACAGTTTTAGCTTACAGTAGGCATTATTGGCAAAAAGAACTTCGAAAGAAATAGATAATGGAACTAATCCAAATCTTAAGGCACCAGAATCTGATGATAGTGTTGTGGTCTACAGTGGCCAAGGTCACATGAACAAACAGAAACCTTTCATGTTCTTCTATAAAAACTTATCTTCTTGAAAGACTTGTGCCGTTGACAGGCAATTATAATTATCAGGAATGTTGTAATTCAAAGCAATTTTATTCTCCACAGGAGATCAAAGATTGAATTGATTTAGTCCGTAACAATTGAGCTTCATAAATCTGCTGTTGATACTACTTGGGAGATTTATGGGCCATTTAATGGAGTGGTAGAATTTAATAGGTACAATTATTGGCTATCATTAAGTATTGGCCACACACACACTTCAACAAATCATGGCTTTCCCACTTGTGCTCTTCATAATATTTATAAGCAAACTGTTTGATTTGCCAATCTGCCAGTAGAAGTAAGAAATATTTTTAGGGGATTTTCTGCATCTTGGTTGTCATATTGGTATCTTTTAAAGAGCCCACATATTTGTTATAATAATTTTGAAAAAAGTGAAATTTGTGATCCACTATGCAGTTTTTCATCAATAAAAACGAAAGTAGATTATTCTCAAATTGTATTTTAAATCTCAGTGTAAAGTCAATCATAGTCCCCAAAAAATTATGGCAGGAAATATTTGTCATAATAAATTATATTGACAATGAATGTTGTGTATTAATAAATATAAAGCAGATGGTATTGTTTCAATAAAAAGATATGAAAATTTACCTGGGCCATAAACTGATAAATTATCAGCATTCTCTCTCCAGGTGTTCTAATAGTAAAAATATGGAGCCTTTTTGTCTGAATTTACTATGTTTTCTCTGTAGGTGGAGAGTTCTTGTATAATTTGATAGGGTTATACATATATATGTCAGTATTTTTTAATGTGAATTGACTCACTGATGTCGATAAAAGTCTAAAATTTCCAGAAAAGTAACCTAAGAATATATAAATTCACTATCTATATTATTAACTTTTATAATAAGAAACTTGACAATAAGTTGGCCCCATTTGCTTTGCACTTTAAGGTCCTTCAAAATAATGGAAAATCCAGAGAAGATCTGTATTTAATTTAATAAAAGTAAAACAAAAAGCTCTTATTTCAGTAAACTTTCACATTAAGATAAAAAAAAATCTAGATATGGGTCAGGCAGTCTAAATTATGTTAGATTTTCACACACCTTCAATTAGTGAGTGTGATTCTTCGTAACCTTATCAGCACTGAAAAACCAGTTTTAAATTTGACTGAAATTTGCCAGAAAAAGAAAAAGTTTATTATTGTATGAGTCTAAGGTGAGAAAGATAGTGTTTTTTAAGTCTGTCAGTACCAAGCTATAACGTTACATCTGACTCCCATCTTAGAACAGATGTTACCTTCAAAGACATTGAGAAGATCTAACTATCTGTTTGTAAGCTATCACTACCAGTATCCATTATCTCTCAGGAGGATATTTATTATGACATACGATGGATCTGCCCAAAATTGATCTGATTTGGACAAACAACTTTGGCATTTACAAATATTATTTGAAAAAGATGTATGGACTAAGCTTCTTAAAATATCCAGCTGGTTTTTGTTGTTTGTTTATTTCTGATGTTGTAGGATTAGATATTTTATTTATTTTTAACAAATTATGATCATGTTTGTGATTCCGACACAAACATTTTCCATATAAAAAAGTTTGATACATATACTATGACATTTAGTAATATTTTTAGATTTAATATACCGCCAAAAGATTATCTAACCTTGTATGTGAATAGGGAATCCTTCAAGCTTCAAGATGCACAATGCAAATTTTTTTTTCCAAATTTTTTAGTTCCAGAGTTACATTACAATATCAAATGTCATTCTATGAATGAATAAAAAATCTAATTGCAATAAGTTGAAGCTATAAATGTTTAAGATTCTATAAAGAGATCACAAAAAATGCTCTCAAATTCCTTTAAGAGGACTTCTTTCTCGATCACTTTAAAAAATGAAAACTCCATTAACTAATGCAAGTACAACATTGATCAGTTTCTTCGATTATGTTCATTGACTTCCTTTGTGAACCAAAGATATTGGCTAGGTATAAATATATTAGTACTGACATGTGTTCAACTGTAGGAATTTTGATATTTCTGTTAACTGCCAAGAAGAATTCATGATTTATTTTACCGTAGAAATAACAAACGTGGAAATGTACAAGGCAACAATATAACACCTCATTTAGATATCCAAAAAAAAAATTCTTGATCTTTCTTGACTTATTGTACAAAACCTGTACACACTGTGCTCATATTTCAAATAAATAGCAGGATATAGAGGTGTTTTTGAGTACAATCTGAATGCCACCAAGGATTACGCTGGCATTTGAACTGAACATATTTCCATCATGTGTTAATTGTAATCAAGTTCATGTCAGATAAACTGTTTATCTTGATAATGTTATGATATTATGTGTTATTTTACATACAGATTAAAAACACCTTATGCAGTGTTCATCTGTAGTTGGCTGAAGGTGCTACTCAAGATTAATAGCTCATAAAATCATTAAATAAAGATCAAGTTGGTAATATATCTAGCTGAATCCCAAGTTGTGCTTGATCACTCAAGTTAAGTAAATCATTGTTAAGTCACATGATTAGATGAAACCCAGAATACTCATGAAAATTGTTTAAAAAGTATGTGGTCCTAAGTTAGTAGTTAGAAAGTGATGCTTAGTCCTAAGGTTACTGTACTCTATTATTGTGTAGTAAGTAAGTGATGCTTAGTCCTTAGTTAGGTTACTCTATTATTGTGTAGTAAGTAAGTGCTGCTTAGGCCTTAGTTAGGTTACTCTATGGTGTATTTAGTAATGGCTCGTTTAGTTCAAAGGTTACTTTGTTGTGTAAATAAGTGCTACTACATTAGGTTACTCTGTTTAGTTAATGGTGCCTAAAGTTGCGTTACTCAAGTTTATTGATTAATCATTGCACCAAGTAAAGTATGTGTGTGTGGCAATATTTAATATCTAAAATAAATTGATTAAAACTTTTGGTGAACACAAAAAGATTTACAGGGAAGGTTCCAGAAATTACAACCAATTATTGTAAAGAACAAGAGCCAAGAAACCAACTATTAAACACATATTTCTGTTTTCATTTTATTAGGTTTAACTCTAATTTTCTTTCAGTTCATCTGCCAGTTTTTTCAGTTTTTCAGCCTTTTATCTCCTTTTCTATTATCTATATCTCATTTTCAACAAACAACTCATTTCTTCCTTTGCTTATATCTTTGAGTTATTTTGAGCATACAGATCTTAAAAGCTTCAAGGGAAAAAAAAATATGTTCATTCTCCTATTACACTCATTTGCATGTTTTGGCATACTTTTGTAAACAAAATTTATCAAAACGAAAGAAGAATCTCATAAATCTTGGCAATTAAATATTTAAAAACTTTTTTTTCATCTGCTACGCTCAACTTATGTTATGTTCTCTTGTTTTTTATCACCATTTAGTTTGCATTTAAGACTCTTTATTAATTTCAGGTTTCGTTAGCTCGCCCAAGCTCAGAAAGCATAAAAGGAGCCAATTTGTACATAAGTGGCTTGCCTAAATCTTTGACTCAATTGGATTTGGAGAAATTGTTTTCCTCTTCTGGAGTAATTATTACTTCAAGAATTCTATATGACCAAATCACAGGTACCTTAATCATTTATTGCAACTTGACGTCAAAATCTTTGACTAAAATTCCTCCGTACTTATTTGTAGGTGTCGTTTGCAAGGCCCAGTAGTGAGACAATCAAAGGTGCTAATTTGTATATCTGTGGACTGCCAAAGTCTATGGCACAAAGAGACTTGGAACAGGCTTTCTCCGTCTGTGGCAAGATCATAACTTCGAGAATTCTCTATGATAACAACACAGGTCAGAATACACTCTTTGAAAACTGTATGTATGCATGGAGCAAATAATTTTGGCCCAGGAGGTATTTTTGCAGGGCTCTCACACCCTTGTTATTTTGTTGTTTTGATTTTTTATTTCATTTTCAAACTAATCATTATTATTATATGTGAAATTGTTTATGTTTTTAGAGGTATTATTGTTACCCTTTCAAACCTGTTTAATCAGTTAATTTGTTTTTCATTGTTTTATTTTTCTGAATTATATTTAGCTCTGTTGAATTTTAATTGCATGAAATCGGATCATTTCCATATAAATATATATAACACGGACACATCTAATTGTTTTATGCAAAAAAGAACAGCTTTATATATTGTAAATGTTTGCCAATCCTATTAATTAAGTGTTACTCTGGAAAATATTTGGACTATTTTAAAATGAATTTCTGTGCTTTACATGTTGAATGGGTTTATTTATGCATAAAATAAACTAAATCTAATTGAAAAATGTCATTGGTTGCTAGGTGATATTTAAGATATGGTTAAAGTAAAAATGGTATCTCTTCATTGTTAATCAATATTGTATTTTCATTGTTTGCAAAAGCAAAACTACACTTTTGTGTTTGCTGATTCAATTTATAAACCTATAAAGAGTCAGTTTGAAATACAATTCTTGTTTTGTTTGAAATACCCAGTAAAATTCTTCATAAAGTAAATATATAATTCTTGATTAGGTTGAACTAACAATTCTTGATAGGTTAAAATACAAATCTTGTTAAAGTAAATATATAATTCTTAATTAGGTTGATTTAATAATTCTTGTTTAGGTTGAATTACAATAGATTAATTTCAAATATTATTCTTGATAAGGTTGTATTACAATTGATCGATTTCAAATACAATTCTTAATACGGTTAAACAACAATTATAAAGTTGAAGTACAATTCTTAATTATCAAATGAAGTTGAAATACAATTATTATTGAATTTACAAATCATGATATGACTAGGTTACAAATTGAGCTGGAGAAAAATGTATATTTTGATGTAAAGGTACTATTTGAAAATTGTCTAAATTTTTAACAGCTTTCATTACATCATTAGTGACTAAAGTTACAAATCTTCATTGAAATGTACATTTTTGGATTGCTGAGTTAAGGTTTTCATTCTGTAAACCTGCATTTTTTTTTAGGAAAACTGGCTAAAGTTACAAAACTTTTATGTTAAGTACAATTACATTTTGATTACTTAGGTTATATTGCTAAAATTACATTTATTAAAATCGTTATATTCCTTTTTGGGTTAGTTGGGGAAAGTTTTGCATTTCTGACTAAATTTTCCCCAAAAAAAACAACAAAAGACAATTTAAAATCTGTAATTCATAACTTTGATCATCTCCCAAGTAAATAATGCTTCAATTAGTTTTTTGGTTCTTCAACATGCACACATTCAGCCAAACTTCACCAAGCTAAAATGTAATTAAATTTCAACAGAGATGTTAAGTTGGTTTTATGTTGAAATAGATATATCTATGTGTAGGGTTTTGTTGATGTTTGCATGCACTTTCAAGTGTTCGAAGTAATCTTTACATACGAATCTTATTAGGAAAGTCAATAAAAAGTGTCTCAAAGTAAAAAAAAAACAGCAAAAATGATAAAGATTTCAAAATTATAAATGTGAAAATGGCAAAAATTATCGAAATAATAAAAATAATAATTGATATTAAACTTCTTTGAAAGGAAAACAAAATATCAGGCTTTTTAGTAATGCCTTGAATATATCCAGGAATGTTTGAAATAAGAAATTCTTGTCATCTTTTGTAGGTTTATCGAAAGGTGTTGGCTTCATACGATTTGATACCAGAATTGAAGCTGAGAGAGCCATACAAAAATTAAATGGTTACATCCCTGAAGGAGCTACTGAACCTGTCACGGTTAAATTTGCAAATTCTCCAAGTTCCAATAAAAATATGGCTGCCATGGCACCATTAGCTTTGGCAACTTATTTATCTCCAACACGAAGATTCTTTGGACCCATTCATCACCCAACAGCGACCAGTAGATTCAGGTATGTGTATTGGCACATTCTGCCTTTTTTTCGAATTTGTTTTTGCAAATTGTAACTGGCATATCGGGTTTATTCTGCATTATTTGAAACATGCCAATCAAAACAATCATGGCTGAAAGAAAAGACAGACACTTTCTACCAGACCTTTTATATTGATCTTAATACACTCCTGCTGGGCAAAAATGTTGTTAATGGAAGCGGTTGAAAGTTACAAATGTTTGAGCCGTATAATTGATAGACTAAATAACCTAGTCTACCCATAGATAAGAAACCAACATGAATGTGATGTACATCTGTCTGTGAAGGAAACAGGCTGATGTATGGAGTGGAATATATTCTATCAACCAGTGTTTGTTCAGCCATCAAGCCAAATCAAATAAATACCACAATTTCCAACATTTAGTCGACTGATAACGATAGTCTGAACTAGGAAGAATTGATTTTCTGAGATATTCTGCAAGTTTACAGACTGATTCCGGTGATAAGATACAGTGTAAAATTTGTTTACAATTGGTTAAATTTAGATTGATGGGAGAATAATTTGTTTTCATTGGCATAAGATTTCATCATTTTAAACATACCTGTCAGTTTGAGAACTATGAAGACAGGAGACTGAGAGATGAAAATTGATTTATAAACAGTTTGTGATAGTCAATCTTAGCATTGTAGTGTACAAATCATAAAGTCAGTGATTTATTATCATAACTTTTAACATATAGTATAAACTATCGTTATCATTAAACTAGTTGAAGTAAAGTTATTATGTGCTTTGAACTTACCTTGTGTTTCGGGTACATAATCTATGAAATGGATGATAACTTTGGAAGTGGTGCTTAAATGACCAATATGACCAATATAGAACCTTATGTAAGCATAATCAACAAACACCTATAAGTTTTAATACCAGCATCTATAAAAGAATTTAATTTTGAGAATACTCAGCTTTTTGACAAATTTATCCATGGTACACCTTTTATTGGCTCAATATTCCAATTGTTTTGTTTATCTACTTGTAGGTATTCACCTTTGGACCCTGGTCTTTTACCAAACACTTTATTACCCAGTACAACTCCAGCTGCGGCAACCACATCAGCTTCATCAACATCTCTAAATACCAATGGTACAGGATGGTGTATTTTTGTTTATAACCTAGCTCCTGATACTGAAGATAGTGTTTTATGGCAGTTGTTTGGACCCTTTGGAGCAGTACAAAGTGTCAAAGTTATCCGTGATTTCCAAACACAGAAATGTAAAGGCTTTGGTTTTGTTACCATGACCAACTATGATGAGACTCTCATGGCAATTCAAAGCCTACACGGATTCACATTAGGCAACAGAGTGCTACAAGTTTCTTTTAAAACCAACAATCGCAAGATTTAAATCTCAAGATCTGATCCTAGTCAAAATAAACTGTGAAACGTAATTTATTCAGACAGTGAACTATCAGACATAATATTTGTGAACAAAAAAAAAATAGAAATTGTTAACATTGTTACCAAATGGACAAAACCACATTACAAAACCACAAATTGGAAATTAATTTATGATACAAATCATAACATATTTACGTTTTTGCAATATCATTTTTAAAACCATATCATGTTTTTAAACAGAGGGAAAATCTCTTAAACCAATCGTTTGATTTGTTTTTTGCATTATAATTTATTTATTTTACTTGTTGACGTTATTTGGTGTATAAGTTATTCTTCATTATTTAATTATGTTTTGTGTTTTTTAGTATCTTACAGGAGGCTTTTTGTTGGTGACATTTTAGTATGTTGCAGGAGAAATCCATGACTGTGTAGTTTTAATTTTGTGTTTGCATTCAGTTTTTACTCTCATTGTACGCATAATCATGACGCAAGTATTTTAATCTGTGTGCTGTCTTTTTAGCACATTGTTTTAGACCGCTCAAAAGAATTTGTATTCAGTATTGTGACCATTATATTTTCATTCTCTTTACTTTCATTTTTTGCATATATAATAATATATATATATTTTGAGTCCACATTGTTTTATTGTGGTTGGTTACTATTAAATTTTTTGTTCAATTTATTTTCGTTGTGTTGTTTTTATTTTTCCTTACTTTTCTTTTATTATTTGCATGACAGCCGCGGATCCAAAAGTCTGGGTCTACACGGTTCCCTTCAGTTCCAGTTCTTTCATTTTTGTGTGTGTTTTAGTTCCATTACGTTTAGTCTTGTTTTTTAACACTAACATGGTCTTGTTTTAACACTAATATCACTAAACCAAGTTTTGTTTGTGCACTAGACCAAGTAATTCTGTATAAATCCTTAATTGGATTTTATCAAAAGAAGGAATCTTTTTGTATTCTTGGTTTGAAATCATAGTTTTTGGTTGATTTTGGTCTTTAGGAGAATTTCCCGCATAACTTCGTACAAATCATTATCATAAAAAATAACATTTATCACCCAATCATCAATTTATATAACATTTTTAAAACATGTTGATTTTAACTAACATCCTGCAAATATCGTGCAATAAAAGACACAGACATTCAACATGTTGGGAATATAGTTTACAATAAACTTGATATCAACCCATAACTTTCACTTTCATGCTAGCTGAATAATACTACATTATATTGATGTCAATGCAGATGTTGCTTTAGTAATAATAATGTTTTGATCTTCCAAAAATATAACTTGGGATACTGTTGATGTAAAAAGCGTTCATTAAATAACTACAGGGTTGTATTTATGCAGCAAAATCGGAGGTCACAAGGTTACAATAACATCCCCACATAATTTTGTACATAAAAGATGGAAAAAAATCAACACATTCAAACATTCTCAATTTTCACACTGCTTCTCTATCTATGATATGTATATATACATGAAAACAAAATGACTACACTACATTCCTCTTATATATTGATATTCATATGCTGTATATTTGATTTATATATATAGTATTTGAAATTCAAGTATATGTATATTTGTGAAATTACCAAGCTGTTTTGAAGTGGATATGAAACTTGTATTTCATGGTATCAAGCCACAAAAAAACTAACAGTTGAATTTCTAACTGAAAGAATGGTAGAGAACTTAGTTGCAATTTGTATAATTTTTATACATTTACAAACACTTGATAATTAGAGTATGGGGCTTTATATACTCCCAAGTTTTTGATAAAAAGGTCGTTTTGTCTACCTTATTGTCAGTTGTATTTTTAAGAACATACTAGAAACTATTCTTATATTCCTAAATACTTCCAGTTGACTTTTTATACAGAGTTAAGATTTGATAATCTATAACTCAAGCCTAATATATGCAAATCTTTTACACTAAAATATTATACATGGAGTTTGTTACAGTTACGTAACATGTCTTATTAATCGATCTGTCTTTTGTGGTTTTTATAATTAAGAAGTAGCCGTTTTGTTTCCATTTTTGGGCTATTTAGATATATTATTATTATTATAATTATATATACCAAGAAAATCATGTGCCAATTGAGTGTTCAAAAATATACAAAAGTGCTATTTGTCTTTTGACAAAACGGTTTATTTCGTTCCAACGTGTATGGTTCCGTTTCTTTTACGACCTTGGTAAAGTACATCATTGTTCTAGTGTTGATTAATTTTTACATCTCTGCACAAAACCAACCTAATTTGAATTCAACATTTTTACCATATATGAACTAAGTTTATTGAAAATATTAATTTGATTTGTCGTTTTGTACAAAAATTGTACGGTTTAACTAGGTTCAATATTCCTGTTGTTTTCTCACTTTTAAAACACTTGTTTTCATTCATTTTAATCCTTTTTCACTTTAATTATTCCTTTCCATAGATTTTTGAATTTCATCAGAGTTTTTTCAATTTTTGAAGTTTTCTTGTTAAATGTTCTATTTTGTGAATATATTATAATACTTTTTCATTCCAATATATAATTGATGTTTTTAGAGGACACCTTGATGAGTTAAAAGGCCCACGATTTTAATCAAATTTTGAGATGGCAATTTTTTTTTCATGAGTGATAATGAACAAATATGATAAACTGTGATTTTGTATAGATTTTTGTGGACTTTTTCTTACGGAATTATTTTGTGATCTGCCAGTAGAGATGTTTTGATATATACTTGTATTGAGATACATAATGTAAGTCTTTGCATAATTGACTTAAGCTAAGGTTATTGGCATTTCAAGCAATAAAGTTCATTGCTCATATTGTGAAGAAATCATTCTAGTCTAGTATTTCATGGAATTAAAGAGTGTATGTGGAAATATTTTAATGAAACTTTCAAGGCATTGCCAAGAAGAAATAGATGAAAAGAATCTCAAATCATGTTATCACTTATAATAATCTAATTTGTGGCTAATTTTTCATACTTGAAATATGGTTTGGCATCATATGGTTGCAATTTTCTTTATTAAATTACAGGTAAAATTTATTGCTAAAATCCACTCATAATTTTATCTAATATGATTTAATTTGAAAGGAAAATCTCTTTAATTTTCAAGTACATAAAATGCTCTTTAACTAGAGGTTTTACAACATGACAACAAGTCTTAAACATTCTTTACCTCATGAATGTTTTAAGAATTTTAAAAATTAACTTTCAAATTTTACATTATATCATTTCACTTGATTGGAGTTAATTTGATAAAGTTTCTCATAAAAGTAGTTTTGAATTGATTAATGTTTAATTTCTTTTGGCCTAATGATAGGAATATAAATAACAACAATGTTTATTATTGAATATCAGTTAATAATAATATGGATTATCAATTATATCATGACACAAAGATCTCAAAATATCCTACCTCTGTTTGGGTAGATATTTATATAATATTTATTTATTGCATGGCATGATTTTGACTTATCAAGGGGTCTACCGAATTATTAATTCTTATTATGGAGTTTTCATATTTTTAATTATTCTAGTCATTATTAATTGATCTTGTCTTGTGTGCTTTTGCTTTATGTTGGTCTCCATATTTATCATTGTTATGTAATCTTGATTTGATCTTGCTCACTCATATATATAATAATTATTACTCACTACACAAACCAAATCAAAATTTCATTTTGATCCTGAATTGTTCCATCAGACGTTTCAAAATGGTTGTTGTTAGACAAGACTAAAGCTACAAGCAAATTGTCGTTCTGTATACCCCCTTGTTTGTTTAGTTTGGTTGTATGGCCATATTTGTAACTTTTTACATGTGGAACAAATTTACTAAAATAAAGTCATGCAAGACAAATTAGAATGGTTTTCATTTCATACCAAATATTTGTCATAAATTTTGCTGAATCATCAATTTGAAAATTAATGACAGAATTCAGTATGTAGTTATCTAACTAAAATTTAGAGTTGCTTTTTGAAATGTGTGCATTTTTTAATTTCCTATTTAGCCAAATATAAGGTAAACCACTGGATTAAAGAAAATATAATTATGGTTAAGTCCCATTTTGTGGTTAAGGAAAATTTAGGAATTGATGGAACTGGAACTTCCCATTAGTTAAATATCCCAGGCTATCTTACCAGCCTATCAGATGGTTCTGGATTAGGGTATGTAAATTTTACAAGACCAAAGAACCCTCTCCCCTGTTATTATCTAGTAGCTGATGACCTAGCAAATAAATTGTTTGGTTGAATCAAAAGCAGTGTGCAATGACTTAAATTTTGTTAGGACAGCGCATTAGTCTTTTATTTCCACCGTTTAAATAACCTGTAGCCCACGGTCCTTGATTTATTGTCTTATTAGAACGGCTAGGCATTTTTATAAGGTGATTTCCACGTAAATTTACTGTGGCCTGTGTTTTCTTTTATTTAAGACATAACACAAGATCCAGACTAAAAAGTTACGAATGCGGTCTGAATTTGACGACATTTCAACTTTCAATGCTACTTGATTGAATAGCTGGAGAACAGAACGTCTAATTTTAATTCTTGAAAATAATACTGATAGCTAAAATTTAGCCCTATCAGCTGTTTATTTATATACTATATACTGCTTTAAGATACCAATGAATCATGCAAGAAACAAACAGTTGGTATTATGCTTGGTTAACTCCAACCTTAATAGCATAATAACATACATCAGGCCATGTTAGTTTTACAGACTTCTGTTCGTTTCTTCAATGGAAGAGTCGGGAACATCTGATATTTATGAAGCGAATTCGATCCGCCATCAAACTATAAGCCACGGTATGTTGCACTTAATTGAAATAACATCCATTTGAGTGGGTTTTTGTTGGCACGGAAAGCCAACTGAACGTTTTTACACAAAACTAACATGATACAAACTAGATTTAAATAGATAAGCGAAATCTAAACCGTTTCCTATATTTCGACCTTAGGTTAACAAAATGAATAGTTTTTTCCAAAGATGTGGCCAAAATATGGTACTATTTAACGTCAATAGGCGCCAAAAAATGGGTGGTATGAGAAAAATACAATTGTTGCTCTTCTTACATAAATTGATGCCAAAAGATTGAGTTCTTGTATCAAATCAGTTCAGCCTTCACAATCTCTTATGGTACCAAACGAGTTGCATACGATTTGGTAACGCTCATATTTAGACGAAAATATGCCTTTGCCATAATAAGCTGTGGTTGTGGGTGATGATACTGGAATATTAATGAATATTGATTATTTACAATAGAATAACATGTGTCAAGATATTTATCTGTTTTATTTCACACCTGGTGGTGGTGATAAATATTTTATTTCTAAAAGAAATATTCAGTTGAATTCATTAGTATAAAATAAACAGGCTGATAATAATATTATTTGAAATACACATACACAAATCGTTCAGAAGGTTAGCTGAGAATGTCAAGCACTAAACCATTCATATTGAGCCCTACTAGACGTTTAACGACCTGTATCTAAAAGCATTTGTTTCATAGAACTTAAGATGTTATCCTTAAAAAATGTGGTTTTATCTTTCGTTTGTCTGACGTATCAACTATCATTACGGGGTACTGCACAGAATGTTACAACGACATATCTGCATCTGAAAGCATACGTTTTACAACCGTCCCCCATCAACATTAACGATTCACAGAACTTTTGAAGACATTGAAAAGAGGCAGCTATGTAGCTTACTCCACTGACTTCGAGTGGAACCGCAGACACAAAATAATGATTGACCAACACGGTTTAGACCAGCTGGTAAACAGTACCCCCGAGAACTTGAGATGTAAGCTTTGTGGTTCTATCTTACTTTTATCTGACGTATCAATTATCAATACGAGGTACTACCCAAAATGTAACAACGACAGAATTAGCTGATCATTGTTTCCACAACCAGAAATGTGTCAAGATGAAATGTACTGATAGAAATCGGAAGCCAGAAAAGAGGTACATCCTCTAACCAAGATTAATCAGTAAAGCTAATACTATTAGCCCCAGATGTCCGATTTAACTATTAATTAGAATATATAGAATACCTTTTTACTCGTGGAATAACTATTAACATGTGTTGGTAGCTCAACAGTTGATATGTTTTATCCTCAGACGCTTTATGTACTTAAGAATATCATTAAGTAATCGAGCATATTGCATACGAGAACAATATTTACTCTTGGAAATAACCGCCAAGTTGACAAACCAAATCGCAGAGAGACATGAGGTGTTCTGGGAAGGTGAAGATTCCATACCTCGTCTGGCAACACTAGCCATGACATTTACATTATAATAGAGCTCATAATCAATAAAGTCTAGACTCAAAAGAAAAATGCCAAAGAAAGAACGCGATGGCACTATCCCAACCTAAGCCGTGATCATATTGTGGTAAAAAGCTCATAAACATAACAATAACATTTATTCTTCCAGCTTACAATCATAACAAAAATATGACTTTGTTTATGATAGAGATTCAAAGCAAATACCATTCTCAGTTTTACATGAAGAATATGATAAGGGAACCATAGCAATCTTTTCTATCATTGATCAAAAACTAGGTCACATATTAAGATTGATAAAATTCTGATATTTTCATATAAGACTGGGTAATATAATGTTCTCTTTAATTCCTCTACGGCAGAGACGATTACTTAAAGAAGAAATTGACTTTACATCAGCTCCATCAACACTTGATACCGCTCTGTGCATATTAAGTAAAATCTTAACTTTTCGACCTTTTCAATGAGTCCACACATTGAACAATGTATATGTCAACGTATAATTTGTTGTCCCTTGATATTGAAAAGTGAAAACAGCGATTTTCAAATCACAATATGTCACATTTCTACTTTATGGGGCTAAAAAGGAGTTCAGAATCTTCGTTTTCTCAACCATTAAGGTAACTTTTCAGGGAAAATGTGTGAACACATGATACATTGTGTAGTTCAACAACAGATCAAAGCCTATAAGGAATTTGATAACAGCTGAAATTCAATAGATCTTCTGATCTGGTTTAAGACTGGTATTGATAATGGTCTTCGTCTTTAAAGAGGTGAGGTCGAAATATTTTAGTACATTTAATATTGGATTATTGAAAGCTTTATGGACACATACAAATATTATCAATTCCAAGCAGAAGAAAACTGTCTGATAACATTATCACTCACAGCCATGGACATCACTTTCGTAACAGTAAGTTTTTGTGAATTCCCTGCATAAACTTGTATAAACATTATCGGTTTATATACTATCACCAGATCAAATTAATTTCATGTGAAAACATGATAAAATAGGTATAATAAAGCACTAATTTGTCTAACTGTTTCATTTTCACGTAAAAGCTGATAAAACATGGCTTTCCACAAACTTCTGTGTTTCTTTATCATGTAGCTTTCTCTATTTACTGTGTAAAATGATAGCATCATTAAAATGATTGAAAGCCTAACTGGTATTTATCTTCAAAGAATATTAAACGGTGACTCCCATTTGAAAGAATTCAGGCGATATTGATGTAGACTGCATTGACTGGTAAGCAAACAGCCATATTTCTATTAACACTATATGAATAAAATCTTAATGATAACATTTTTTTTTGCATCTAATCCGAAAGTCTCAAAGTCCTAACCGGAATTAACAATTCCTTCATACAGGTACTACATTTAATGAGGATCCTAGATTTTGAAACAAAATGCTTAAAATAGTGAATTTGAAGAAGTATTACTTTCAATTCAAAAGGTTTTGTAGAAAATTGCGTTCCTTATTGGTCCACTGGCTCGTAATCGACCCGTTTTGTCTCCCAATGCCTTGTATTCCAGTAAATTATAATCTGAGACTGAACCTAAATTTTACGACATTCTAAAATAACGTTATCCCTCTATTATATAAATTATCAGGGCTAGCTTCCTCACTTTTTTCAATATGGTGAGAAGCTAAACGTTTAACAGTGTAAATTACACAATAAATATTACCAGTTTGTCCTTTTTAAATTTTGAACCACAAATAATCAACGGATACCAAACGTTTAAATATTGCATAACATGGTAAGGAACATTAAAATTGAATGAACTCAAAAATGATGAATGTTTTCACCAATGTATATTCCATCATGTTTTTTATTTGCTATTTTTATACACCTATCTATAGATACTCAATGATATTTTAGGTTGTGACGTAAACAACAGTTTATCACCCTTGTCAGATTTTGTATTTTCATAATATTTACGGCATATATTCACTGGCACGTCAGATTCTGTTCAGCAATTCATCAAATACTTTTTTAGTCTACGTTTGGATTTTTATGTTCTAGAATATAAACCTATTCAGAAAAAATACTCCAACTGCAAAGGCCGTTTACTAACGATTGTTCCATTAACCGGCATTTCAGTCAAAAGTCTTCACTTCTGGTCGTTCGGCAACAATCACCAAAACAAACAATACCATCATCTGCCGCTGAACACTTTTATATCCACATGGTAATTGATAAGAGAGGCTATATTGTTATAGGCTTAATTAGCCCAATATGAAGAAAGAAAGTTGGGCTTAACACAATTCATTCAAACTTGTTATCACTAAAATCAATCTCTTTAAACAACCTTATGTTTTAAAATCAAGACTCCAACGGGAAAAAGCAATGACCTTATAGAAAACTGGCAATATAGACAGAATTCTTGAGGGGGTTGAACAGTTGAACAAGGCAATCAGTTACTGTGATTTTAATTGACCTATCGATCTACACAATCAATGAGATGTCTTATAAAACAGGCACCAGAGAGAAGGAAAAAACATGCAATATGTCACTTAGATAAATAGCTATGGTTTTAACTGTTAATCATTTATGCCAATATAGCAATTCAAATCTGACGTCTTCACCACATTTATAACTCAATCATTTTGGTTGATTTCAATAATGTCACAACCATTTTCAACTGACATCACCTATTATTTAGTGCTTTATAACAAATGTTTTGCATCTCAAAGATATGACTTTGTAAAGTCTATAAATAGGCTATTTAAGCGGTAAGGGGTAAGCGTTTTAGACAAGAGGGTCATCTGGAATTACAATCAAAATTTCTTTCGATCATCATTTAAAATAGCTGTCAGATCCTTGCAAACTGTATATTGGACTCAGCTATATGGACAAGACATCATTGCAATTACTGACGTCATTTTTATAAATCAAATTTTCAAAGTTTATAATCGACAACGTGATAATATAGATGAACGAACCTTTGCCATGTTTTGCACTGAGGGAATAGAAATCAAATATTGTCCAGACTAAATCATATGGATTTTGAATCATTTCTAGTTAGGAGATAACCGTATGCTGTGCAAGTTCGGAGACCCAACGGCAACGATTCGGTTGAATCTATAGAAACAGTATCACACTTTGTCCCACAGAGAATCGATCCTAAATCTTATTAATTTCATTTACTGACCAAACTTAATCAGTTTCTAATATGTTTGATGTGAAACACGTATTGCCATTCTAATTTCGGTTGCTAGGCAACGGGATATTGAAGATTTTCCTAAAATGAATTAAGTACAAAAAGCGGAAGTTGCACTTTGTTGAAAGTTTAAGTTAAACTGTTTGTTCATGTAATTATTATAAAAATTGTTTTAATGAAATTGAAATAGAAATAGCTATTCTTTTATTTCAACTGATTATGGTACGATCAATTAGATCCAAATCTGTTTGAATAGAGACGAAAACGTAAAATTAACTATAATGGGCCTACGCTTGAAATGTGAATAATGCAAATCAAATATAACATGGAACTACTCGATAAGAGCTGCAATCAGACTAGTACGAATTGATTGCTTTCAGTAAACTTAAATACATTGACCTTAAAAGAAAGTTTATTTCTGTACTGTAAGCTAAATTTGGACTGTTCTTTGTTACATTGTAGGTACGATTCTGCTTTGTTATGTATAATATTGCTAAATAATTACTGAATAGGCTACTGTTCTGTTCTGTGATGTATTTACTGTTTTGTAGGCAACTTTAGTACTTCCCTGTGTACTGTCCTGCTCTGTATGAGTAGAATACATGCGATAACGGTACTGTTCTGTATTGTACTGCACAACATTAAACTGTTTATTTTCATATTGTAAAGGGTACCTGTATAGTTCTGTTCTGTATTGTATTGATGGATAACTGTATACTCTCCTGTTAAGTATTGTATGATAACTGTCTATGGTCCTGCTCTGTATTGTATGATTACTGCATATGGTGCACTTTGTATGATGAGTTTTATGACTTATTCCGTATTGTAGGATAACTGTATACGTATATCTAATTCTGCAGTGTATCGGAAGGTAACTGTATACGTCCTGTTCTATTCTGTACTATATTACAAGATAATTTCATACAGCAGCGTAAGTGTATTGCAGACCAACTGTACTGTTCTATATTTTATTAGTATTCAATTTAAATAATGATTCTGATTTTCCAGTTCTATCGATAAAATATATGGAGGCAAGAGATATAAGTTGTAGTACAATCAAGTAATATCGAACTAGAAGATTTGATTTGAGGTTTGACATAGTAGTAGGAATAAACGTGTAACTGATATTTCAATATTTGACTTGGTATTTTATTGACCTTATCTCAATCACTATCATTCTATTAAGACATTATTGACTATTTAATCTAATCTAGTACCAGATCTACAGTTCTACTCAAGATTAGCTGAAACATTAAAGGGACTATGAAAGGAAGCAGAAATTCAAATGTAGTAACTATACTGTTCTCAAATTTAAAATGATAAAAGTTCTCCATATATGCTTCGTTGCCATGAAACTGGAGATCATATAAACAATACGAATTATCAAGATCAATTTGAAAAATGATTTGCATGTCACAAAGAAAGTTTTTGTTGTAAGAATCAATAAAAAATTTATCACGTCCTCCATAAGAAATGCCATCTTCGCCAGGTCAACAAGTTCAGATAACAACTTTGCTCGTTATCCCCATCAATTCTGGGTAAAGTAGCAACCCATTTGGGATATTAAATCGGTAATATCTTTGGCATGGGTGTGTATCTATCATCACTCATTTACTTAGTATCTTCTTGTGGCCATCCAAGACGATTGCTATTTCTATTGTGACGATAAATTGGCGAGGCTGATTGATGCCTGGTAATGACGTCACATGATGTTCTAACATTCAAGTGGTGATTGCGTCGAGTTACACTCGAAAATCTAAAATATCAAACGATCCACAATTCTTTCTCAGAAAACCAAAATGGTAAACCTACATTTTACAATAGTATCGAACTCTCAAAGGTTACACACAATGCTAATAGACCTGAAAAATGTAATAATTCCAATATTATTAAATCATAAGATAATAATTTCCATAATTTATGCTGAACCAATTATTTTTGTGCAACTTTCATAATGTGCAATAATAGCAATGCACCTGTTACATTATTTCCCTCATATCCACACAGATATTTACAACTTTAAATGATATAATTTCCATACCATTCCTGTCTGACAGCATATAGGTGTCGACATAATTTCAAAATAATTATTATATAAATGAGTTTTACGTCCCACTTTTTAAAAAAAAACTTGAATGGGCAAATGAAAAAGAGACAACGCCTATAGCAGTGTGCAAATAAAAACTCTTTGTCGGGTCATTAGCATTAACCTTTTTTTTAAACTTCAACTGAGGTGATCTTTTGAATGTGGCTATCAAGATGGTGTCTCAGCTTCTTATTTATGTGCCCTTAGACCTACAACAAGTAGGCTATAGGTGAAAACGGGCCTACCTTGATGATGAGCAAAGCAATGTTAAACTATAGATAATCCAAAATGAAGACTAATAAATGGTAATGCGAAACCTTTCCTCAGACCCCATGGATTATCAAATTACAGGATGAACTATAAATATTATGTAAATGTACGTAACGATATACGAAAAGAAGAATATACGAAAACATACATTATTAATTTCACGGAAACAGTTCAATACACATTTATATCTTTATTAATTTACCGTTTACAATTTTATAATTGTTATGCGTATACATTCATAGCATCGTTGGATCTCATCGTATAAAATGAATACTGATGATGTCGATATCGGAAAATTATCATCTTAAATGATACCCAAGATAATTCCTTACAAACTTATTATTCCAGGCCTTGCTGATTTGCATGACATGAATATTAATGGAACACAATAATAAAATAAAAACTGTTTTTTGTTTAATTTAAATATTCATGTTTAATATGTACTACTTAAAATATCTCATTCCGAACACTTTTTTTCCAGTGGTTGTATATAATGTATGTAGCTCAAAGCAACTATTAGAAATATTCTGATTTCCTGCGCGAAGTCATAGGTTGAATAACCTCACTAATTAAATTTGACCAATTCAAATACCATTATATAATTGGACTCTAATGGAATTAGTGATAATGACGTCATCTTTCTCGACAAACGTACGAGCGCTTGGTAAAACAAGGTGGCAGGCCAGATTCAATTCAATAATTTAGATTGGTAAGCAAATATACCTTCTGATATATTCGGATAAGCAAGGGGAGATAAACAGGTTCAAGAGGTGTGATAAGAACACATTTGTTATAAATATTTGATCATGATAACACCTCTGTTATTTCATGATGTCTGTTAATTCACAGATAGTAGGTAATAAACTATATAAATAATGTAGAGCTTAACATTTCACACTTAACATCGGATTCATTCTTAGAAACCTAAATATTAACCCAAATATTGAAAAGTGGTGAAAGAAGCTTTATTCAGACTATGAACGTATTATATATACTTCGAAAGTAGTCAATTTAAATTGAAAATTAACCCCTCTTAATGCTCGGAATTGATCTCATGCCATTTGAAATCCGCTAACCACTGGAACCCTCTGGCAGTCCCCAGACCCGCGGAATCATACATTCGCCCCTCGCCGCAGAGAGACACCTCTCCTTTGCCCCCCCCCCCCCATTCAGGCATTTTCTAAATACGCTCCTGGTTGTGGCCTTAGACAGGTCTGAAAATCCAAGCAGGCCATGAGTTTGAGATTGTAGATACAAAACATAATAGAAACCAAGTGAAGTACTTCGTTCATTCGCCTTTTTAAAGTTATTGTTTCGGTACCATACCTAAATAAATCCAGCAGTACAACCTTAATATTAATACATTGTAGCCTGCATTTCTCATATTAAAAACGCAGTTACCTCCCTTTATTCACAATTCACTATAACAAAGTAACATAATTGAGCTTACTATCTACTAACAGAGCTATTGCGAAGCAAGTGAAGATCTTATTGAAATGGTGTTCAAATAGGATAAGCAACTGAGTCTCAATATTTACTTGCCTTTTAAATACATACAACGAAGCTGAATAATAGGGAAAGATCAATAACGGTCAGGATCCTACATATAAAATATTCTATCTTAAAATATTACTTACCTCCCTTCAAACGATGAACGACATTTAGAATTGTTAGTTATGGCTTTATAGATATTGACGCTACTTCTGTTACTTAATTATTTGGTTAACATGTACACCTACAGATAAATTTTGTTCTAGATTCTAGAACTTTCTTCATACCCAAAACCCATATACAATATTTAATTACAGAATCTGTCGAAATGGCCAGAAATAAGCATTCTAAATGTTCTAAGACCTTTTCCTTATCATTCTCCAACGCAAAGGCAATTTTTTTTATCCCATTCACCAGTTAGATACTTTTTTAGTTTTAACTAATTGCAAAAGATATAGGCCTTCAGATAACTGGAATTCTGCTCTAATGGTTGAAACCATTACTAAAAAAAACCAGAATAAAAGTATATGTAGAAGAAAATGGTAATAATCAGAAAGCTGTAGGTAGATAGGCTATATAGGAGAAAATAATTCTTTAGATTTCACAAATCAATGAAATTTATATGAAAAATTTGAAATGACCGAGACACATCGCGTGGTTTAACTTAATTACATTTCCACAACAATGAATTTTTAATACATCAAATTGATGAAATGTAGATTAAATTTTACTCTATTGAAATTATTGATTGGTAAAATATAGGTTGAAATATCTGCTTTATCAATCATTTATTTATCTATCCTTTATTGACTTTTTAATGGATTTAACTCTTTATTTCAATTATATCAAAACATGCCATCTAATTTTAAGTCCTGTCTACACATTGAATTTCTTTCCAGTATTCTAATCAAAATCATCAAGCTGTATACTTCAATTCTGTATTACATCAATTATATAGGAAACTATGCATGGTTCTACACGACAAAATCTTTTTTCAGCAATGTTGACTAATTCTTTGTATTATTTTTGAGGCATAGTAGGCTCTTCAATTTTTTCATTGGAGATGAATCGTACATGGGGATTACAGCTTGAAAAGTAATATGGGTTTAGCTGAAATTCCTCCTCTTTCAGCAAATATTAAGATTCCCTCATGATCTTATGGCAAAGTTCCTAAAGTAACAATGCATCATATTATATTAAATAAAAGCCTATTATACATGTAGTTAAAGTATGACAAAACTGATATATACCTATCCAAATGGCTAAGTTTTGCTATATTTTAAATAATGATAGTTGAAACCAGTCCTCAATGTAATGCTGATTTCTAGAGTATAATTATTATAGTTCAATATATCTATGGATTTGTACATTATCCAGGATAATATTGGTGTATATCAATATCTGTTTGTAATGGGTCTATTATACTCAACATTTTAATGTGTCTATATTTTTATTTAAATAAATCTCTCTATATTTGAAAATAACCTCTTTTTTACCCATATAATATGTTTTCAAACTCTGTGATAAAGTAAATGGTGTCAGTGTTTCTGTTCTCTGATTGGTATGATATATCTGACATTATTTCTGTTTATCTGTTCTATATCCAAACAGAAATTCTGTTACTAATGTTTGATTATATTACTTGTGTCACAATTTCTGTCATCTTATTAGTACAATATATCAGGCTCTAATTTTCTGTTCATCTTGTGGATTATCTTATATCTCAATTTTAACAGTATTTCTGTTTGGATATCTATCGCCTTTGTGATTATATTAATGGGTCACTATTTCTGTTTATCCTGTTGATACAGTACTTCTCATATTTGAATGGTAATATTATTTCTGTGTATCTTATAAGAGGATACTGTTTTCATTCACATTGGTTGTATGTACTGTTAAAATACTGAGAATAAAAAATTAGGCCATTCAAAGAAGTAAAAAAAATATCGGTTAACAATTTTAGTCAACACTGTAAACAAGACTAATATCTCAATGATATAAAAATATGTTGTGCCACAATAGAATTAATAAAAAAACCTTCAGGCCAGAATAATTCTACCATTTAATTGGGAGTCTGGGATTATTTTTTCAAATTCTTGAAATATTTCCACAGGATATCTCCATTAATTAGAATTTATCCAGAAGTATTTTCAACTCAATTTCTCTTCCCTAAGTTAATTAGATAATGAGTTTTGAAATTTCGTGGCTTCAGGACACAAGCTTTTTTATTTCATTATAAAATCTCCTCTATTCTTCTTTTTCCAACTTTCCTACCAAGTGAACATGAAATTAAATGTCTTGATCATTTAATACACATATTTTCCCAGGGCAACTGTAATTACTTTGTCTGGCTATTTTCAGACAATGTCCGGACTGAACAATGATGCTAAAATAAATGTCTGATTTTCTGCTTAAATACTAAAGGCCATGGACTATATTATATTTTCTGATATATATCTTGGAAATAGGAACTCTTTAAAATAAATCATTTATCTTTCTATAAAATATTCCTGATTTTTGTAGATGTTTTTTATGTATACAATGCTCTTGTACATTGTATTCCTTTATATTGGTAACAAAGCTTAGCCTTTGATGTTTCTTGATGATATCTTGCATCAATTTTTAAAGAGATGGGTTAAACTGATCAAATCTTAACTTCAGTAATAGTGCGAGCCAATACACGTGTGTCCAAAGGATAAGACATATATATAAACAGAAAGTAAAATATCTTGAAGAAAAAAAATCTGACAAAAGAATCACTAACTTTTATTGAATGAATGAAACATGAATGAATAAGTGAAACAACATGAATAAATGAAACATGAATAAATGAAATGAATGATTTATATGTAATTGAATGAAACAATACATGTATGTATGTATGGAATGGATAAAGATTTACTTATTTTCTTACCATTAAATCCACAAGACCAGCTTTTTAAGCAGCTTTTAATCAGAGATAAAAAGGCACTAAATGACAAGAACATTCTTCAAGAATCATTACAAAGCTGTCACAATTCTATGCATTAGCACCATCTTGTAATAAACAGGCCTTAGCAATTGAGCTGATCCATACAGCATAGTACATAGAATGCTATGCATACTGTCCAAACTTGAAAGCATGCAGAATGAGCTGGATATCAAAATCCTTGTTCACCTATTTTCGCAAAGATCCCCCTATAAATTTATGTTTGTTCACCGGCGTGAGATTCTTGGGCTTTTAACATAGCTTTGATAGCACGAGCCCTCATTTCTAGTTCTAATAACTCCATATGATTTTGAGTTAACATGGGAATCAATTCAGCAGCATCCCTCTCTGTTTTTGGGCCAGGGCTACACTCCCCTTCTTCAGGACTCTCTGGGATTTCAGGATCAACGTATGTGTTTGAATCCTCCGTAATTTTCTCCTCTTCATCTACAATTTTGTCCTCGGAATCAGGTGAAGGTCTGCCACCAGTAGCTTCTTTCTCTTGAGTAGAATTAGAAATTTTCTTTGAATCATTACCCTCCTTGTCTTTATCTGCTAGATTCTACATAAAATAACAATTTACATAAATATATCCTCCATTTTCCTCATTAAGCCACATTTGTAACATTCAACTTAATCCGCTCTTGAGTTCTTTATTGATTATTTTATGTGGATACTTGAAGAAAATATTAAATCAGGATTAAGGTCTAAACCATGCTCAAAATGCCATCTGTACTGGCTTTAAACAGCCTTAAACTAGAGACTGAGTTATGCAAAAGTTAGATTGAAACCTATGTAATTGTGATGAGTAAAGTAAAGAAAAGATTATGGAATGTTGTAAGAGGTTTAAATATTTATTGAATATTATAGAAAGAAATGTAAAAGATATCACAGTCAAATACAATGTTACCTCTATTGGAGTCTTATCTTCATTTTCATCTGGTATCTCATTAGTTCTATAAATAAGCAAATATTCAATCAATTTCTATCAAGAAACATTTCTTTCTTTTCCAAAAGAATGCCAAGCTAAATATATGCATGTCTTTTAATTTCAAAATATTTCAAATTCTAAGAGACATTGGTTCTACCCTGTTTTAATGTCATCTTTCGTCTCTTGATTGGGTTAAAGAATTATGTTTTACTATAGGAATTGCCTTTCTTTTCGTCATTTCCAATTATTTTCGGATCATGCAAAGTCTCTAGTTCACAGAGTTTGGGTTATTTGTCTTAAATTCCTCTGTAAAACCCAATGCAAATTTCAATTTAGCCTCAAACATTTCAAATGAATATACTCAAACCAAGAAACTGATCAAGAAAAAAAAGAACGGGTATTTTATTCCTTATACCCTTTTTTGTTGCAAGAAAAGGCATAAACACCTTTGAGTATTTTTGATGCAATTAAATCTAGATTAAGAAAGAACTTACTTTTTGAAGTCAGAAGTAGAATTAGATGTAGAATCAGCAGCATGTTGGTTTCCTTTACTGATACATATACCTGAAAAATTAACATTGGAAATGTTGGCGCCCTCAAGTTTCATGTTGAAAATCTTATGTCAAGACAGTAAAATATGGATCAACTTTTCAATATACACTGAAGGCCAAAGAGCTCAACTCTGAAAGTCTCCTTTTCTACAAATAATTCAAACAAGAACAACTCATTATTGAGGTTCTTTCTGAACACAGACATTAACATCTGTCTCGAACGGCTTTACAAGAGTAAATTTCACAATTTTCTTCAATTTTGTTTCAGTATAATGAAATCAGACATAAATTGGGATACTAAAGTCCGTAGATTTTGTTTCTAAGCCTGAAATATGGAACCTTAATCTACGTTTTAATATAACCTATTAGACTTGGACTTAAAAACTTTATTTTATAATGTCCATTTTAACAAAGGAGATCTTGAGGCTTTTACAAGCCTAATTACTATTAATATATAGTGAAATGTCACCTTATCAGCGACTTAGTGGAAGAAAAACTCAATTTGGCATTCTAGAATCTTGGGTGTCAAAATGTTAGTAAATACTGTATGACCAATATAAATAGAATTTATCATGGAGAGAAATATATAATCACTTTGAAAGTCTTTAGACTGTCGAAAGGAATTGCTCACTTTTAAACATGTCTATGCCTAGCTTCAACTCAGAATGTCAAATCGGGAATGTGCAAAAAAATTTGCTGATACATCTTATTCAGTTGAAAAACACATTGAAAAAATAATTGACAACTGTTGCCAAATTTTGACCTGGATGAAAAATCAATTTTAATTACTGAACCATATGATAAGGAAAGGAAATTACTTGTGGTTATACTTCTAAAAATTATTGGGCATTAAAGCCATTTTTTTTTTGATACACTTGGTCTTATTTTGTGGATTTGTATTAAAAACAATATGATTTATTGGACAAAAGCCTATGATTCTGGCATATACTTTATATATAAGTTTACAATGTTCACTCAAATTTTGGCTGAATGAGGAAAATTCCATGACATTAAAATCATATATGGAAACCTGCCTTGAGGAATTCATAGAATAAAAATAAAGCATCTTCCTAACCAATACACTTGTCACTTCCCCATATTTAATTAAACAAAGAATTATTCAGTTTAGATGGTGTACATATTTCCCATCATGCTGTAACAATTAAGAGGTCAAGGACATTCATGTACATCAGAAACTACACTACATGACTCTTTACATTATAAAGTGACAGTGTCCGTTTAACCAATATGGGGCTCTATTGATTTTGTATAATCACTTGTTATTCATTTTTCAATCTCGGACATAATCTACTTTACATTGAATTTAGACCCATAATTTCATAGGACACGTCACTGAGATATTATAGAGAAAAATCAATCGTGCTTTGTCAAAATAAGTCGTATCTAATCAATGCTTTTGTTAGTTGTGTCTTCAGTGAAAACCAACCATCCCATAAATCATATACAATTTGACGCAAAATTAAACCTCTCACAATTGTGAAAAAATAAATAAATCTTTTTTTCATTAACTTTTCCAGCAATTTGGAATCATTATAAAAGCAATAGAAATTTTTAGAGCCCATTTAGTTCCCGTGAAATATCGAAAAGCATGCATGTAATACTTTGAAATTAACAAAAGTTCTCTTCAATTGGATATTGATTCAAGCACTAAATGTTTTTACAGATTTCATTAAGTTTGTCATTTCAATAACTTTAATCGGCTTTTACTCGAGTCGTTTTAAAAACTTGTTATTGATTTTGGTTTCCAGTTTGAAAAAAGACTGGTTATTTTAAATGAATAGCCAACATTGGTTTTTTAAAAGACTAGCATTAAAGAGAATAAAAAAATGTGAACGCGATTTGAATATTGAAATTGAAATTACATGAAAATGATTTTACTATTACGGAATAAAATGAGTCACGAAAACTCTTCAAATGATTAACCCCTTGACAACCAAATTCTCAAGTACTTAATTCACATACATGCTTCTTGTATTCATTTTTTGTAAGATAATTTCTGATGGCAATGCTTGAGTAAAATTGTTAGACAACAAACACATACATGTATACATTGTATATGAAATAGATGAATACTGGTATGTAACATCAAACAGCTATTTACTTCATTATAATTTTCGAATACATGTATGTAACATCAAACAGCTATTTTCTTCATTATAAGTCCCAATAAGGATTTTCTTTTTGGAATTTCAGTCTTTTTAATTGGCATTAGAATGAAGAATGCACCTGAATAGACTGAAAAACAGATTAACAATCAATGCATATCCATTTAAAGAAACCTACATAAGATTAAATTTATTTTTCACTAGTCCCCAAAACTGAATTTACAGTTTGATAAAGCAAACCTTTAGAGCTAAAATACAAGTGGACCAACCAAAAATGCAGCTTTATCAGCTGTTGAAAACAAAAGCCCTTGGTTTTAATGTATTTAAAATGAATTGGAGATTTTATAAACCTGTGATTAAAGTTATTGCCTGCAGACTTGAGATTTCCACCTGCTGTTTGAAATCTTTTATGTCAGTCAATTACACTTGTACATGTACAGGGAGAAAAATTGCTTTGTTTTAGTTTGATTATAAGAGAAATGCAGACTATCAAAGCAATTCATGTCATCTGCATAAACAAATGAAAGTGACAGACTTATTTTTGAAATGCGAAGTCTTTAATGAACGGTTAACATAGTTTTTGAAGTTTCAAACTTTGCTTTATATTTCCTTGTTTTGATAAATGACAAAAAGTAACAAATAAATGTTGTTTTTCTTATTAATAAATCTAAATGGGAGCCAAAACCAATTTCCAAAACCAAAACACACTTTCTGCTTCTTATTGGAGTAAAGAAGAATAGGGGATTTTTAATCTACATACTCTGTAATTTGTTCTTTTTGGAAACTTATAGGAGTTGAAATTCATCCTGATTCTGGCCTATTTGACGAGAGGAAAGATCTCATTATTCATTTGAAAACTGCTTGCGAGGGCAATGAAATGCTTCTTTAAGACCTCAAAAAGCGAGATTTTAAATGTACCAGTACATATATGTGCTGTCAAATCGTATAAAAATACTCTTTCCTTATGATTTGGCTGTGTGTACATCCTAAAGTACTTGTGTATTTTTAAACAAAATGTACGTTGAAGTATTGTATATTTATGTGGTCATGTACTTGATCGCCGGAACATTTGATGCACATGTACTTGTGTATTCTAAGACAAATTGTATATTGAGATATTGCGTTTTTTTTTTGTTTTTTGTCCAATGTATTGCCCCATTGGCTGAATGTTAGACAAGACCATGGCCTTGTGTATTGGGCCTAATTCTGACCCCTGTTAAATAAAGAGTTTATTATTATTATTTATCCCTCTTATTACCTGCATCAAAAAAAAGATTGATAATTAATAGAATCTAAACTCTAAAACTAAGACCTAAAGAGGTTTTAAGTTATTAAAAAAATGGCATGGTATATGAATGTCAGGTATATGCTTACTAGAGCCCGAAAAATATTATAATACCTGAGTTTTGTATTCCTTTAGAACAAAAAATTATTGATTAGTTCTCAGACATATTAATATTTATTTCATTAGTCAAATTATCAGTCACGCAATGAAGTCACCTGATCAATTTACTTTGAGCTTTTTAATTTGATATTTATGATAAGTTTATAATTCAAATGCACAATACAAATACAGACTGTCTAATAAATACTTCTTTTTGATATTCAAGTTATTAAATGAATATTTATAGTTAGCTTAGAGGTTCTCTAAGGGGTTATTATGTAACCACACCCATTCATAATATGTCTACAAATTAGTTCATATATTGGAATTTAACACCCAACCCCATTTCACTCTGCTGTCCAGATAATGAAATAAATGTATCTGTATAAATTCAGTGTTGGCAGCAAGGGATATGCTCTAATTGAGGCTGAAGAAAGGTTTTGCAGGTTTATTTTAATTGTATCTGTGCCATTTATGAATTCCTTTTGTATCCAATTCTTTATCAGATTTGTATGGTTTCTGTATATTCCTGTATTACATTAAAAAAAACTGCTTAAATATCTTAGGGTACAAGAAATAAAAGACATCTCGCTGTAAAATTGAATGTGCAAATAAATACACTCTATGTCCTTAATAAACATTAAAGGTTCACAAAAAATCTTCCGGGTACATTTCTCTCCTGTCAAGCATGAGTTCTCTTCAATAATCAGAAGACAGAATGAGCTCTATTCAAACAGAGTTAGCATAGTCTGTTTCCCCAGCAACACCAACTCCACATATTTAGGTGAACAGGTCAAGAAAACTCTGGAGATTGGAGTAAAATATCCGGAGACCTTTTCAAATCGCATCAATTCATGAATTGCTTTTTAAAAAAAATTTCTGATTATTTTTCATTGGCCTTACCCTACACAAAGGTCTTAGGACATACACAAAGATTTTTAATTATTTAGAAAGATAATCATCCTTACAAAAAAAATAGACATAACTTTTTTTTTATTAAGTAACATGTCTACATGTAGTGAATTTTTATAAATCTGAGTGACATATGTATCAGCTAACTTCAAAAAACCATGTTAGTCCAAGACTTGACAAAAAGAAAACAAATTAGTTGAAAAAAGTGAAAATGATTTATAATTTAAGGTTCAAAGACTGAAGTGTCTGGACAAGAAGAAAAACAAATCAGAAATATGTTAATTTAGTGGTTGATTTTTGACATGTATGTTAACAAAGAAGTATTTAAGACAATATGTCATTGTCAGGCCAAACTTAATCTCTAAAAAAACAAACAATCCCCATTTCAAAATTTGACAGATTGTGGTTGAACATGATTTTGAAAATAATGGCAACCAGTTTAAAAGGAAACTTTAGAAATTTGAACTGCCTGTTTTTGCGACATTGGAGGATTAAATTTCAAATTAAGCGATGCAATAGAATGTTAGCAGAAAAGTGGTTTTGTCAAATTGACATAATTGGAAACCTTAATCTGACAGCATGTCATTAAATAGTCAGTGCTCTTGTTACTAGTATCAGATATCCCCCTTCACTGTTTTATCCCCCTTCCCCCTCATTAAGCAATCATTCATCTTATGACTGTTTTCTAAAGAACTTATAATATCCGACATATTTTTCTTAATAATTCTCTTAAACAAAATGTCCAGCTAAACTGTATTGTTGTCATTACAAAGGTTGTAATTCACTGACGGTGAAAGCACATAAAAGGCCACTTTAGTCTATTTGAAGAAAAGACGGATTAAATGGCGACTTACAATCCTAAAATGTCAACAAAAGATTACTTGAGGCAATAGAAAAGCTGAGAAAAGAATGGAGAAAAGATGAATATTCCTTCGTTAAGATCTTTTGAACTTTTTGACAAAGTGCTCATCTATTTTGATTTGCCTTGCGGGAGGTAAAAGCTGAGTTGAAATTAGAATAGTATGACTTACACCAGATAAATACAGTCATTTTAAAACTATCTTTAATACTATTCTGACTCAACTATACAATTTTTATTGATTTGGGTTATTTCATATCATATTCACTGTCAATAGAAACTAAATAAAATTCCATTTCAATTTTTGCCAGTCCAATTTATTAAACAAACAAAATTTCAATGGGATTCTACAATGGGGTGAGCAACTTCAAAAACCTCTTGAATGCTTGGTTTTGATACCATTTGGGATGGAAATGACAGAAGCTCAAATGATTCTAAAGCTTTTGCTTTTGTTCAAATTATGCCAATTTAAATTACAGATTCCAATTACCAGAATATTTTCTTTCTATCAATATTATTACAAATGAAGAATGATCTACTTTTTCCAACTTTTCCATGACACATAAATGAAATGAAATAAATGGAGTTTTACGTCCTACTTTTCTGCACCTTAAAAAGTCATATATATTCTTTAAGTGCAAAAATGAACTATTAAGGCCATGAAACAAAAGCAATTCTTCAGGTACTAGAGAATTAATAGAATTCCCCAAACCCTTCAGCTTTCAAAATACAGAAAGAGACAATGGAATTTTTCAATAATATATACAGAACATATGGAATTTTTTTTCAATTAACATCATGGAATTTTATCATTAAAATGAACAGGATGATAGAATTTTTCAATCAAATGTAAGTTAAACCATATAATTTTTGAATAATCAAAACTTGAGTCCATGTAATTTTCAATGAATATAAATTAAAATAATAAATGAAATTTAATTATTCTAATTGGATATCGAAAAACAACACTGTAACAGCCGATGTTATCACATTATAAAACGCTAAATTCATACAAACGCACACAAATCACTTCAACACTTGATTATATAATTTACCAATAGGCTTACTATAGTATTAAACTATCAAAACACTTGTTAAGAGTTATCCCCCTTATATTATAGGATTAACTCCTAGTGTGTCTGCTTTCTTCTCTATCCACAGGTATCCTATCTGTATGTAATCACACACAATGGTCATTGTAGACCATGACTGAGTAACCATATAATTTGCTTCATATTGACTTCTTCAAGTGACAAGATGATAAGGTGATAAAGGTTGATGTCATATCAACAAGTTAAAGCATATGTTGGTCAAAATTTGAAATGAATAGAGATTTACGTCCTACTTTTCTGCACCAAATGGGCATAGAAACATGCTGGCGCGATGAGGGAAATTTTGACAGGACAGCAGCATTAGCCTATTCGGTTTGCAATTTAAAAATGTCAAGGGATGTTTAACATGCATAGCCTTAAGATGCATCGGCTTGGTTTTTTTGTCCCATCTGTCTGGACACTATAAAAGCCCCTCAGACCTATCACTGTTTTGGATTTTAGATCAGGATTCAAAATAAATATTTTATCCAAGATTCCTTTACATCACCACCAATAAAATAACTAACACCATAAGGCTGTGTGGAAGATATCTAGCTGATAAATTTCAAATACATAGTACTGGTCAGGTTTTAACAAGCCAGGCAAAAATCAAACAGGTTTTTTTTTAGCAATTAAACTAACCAGCCTTTGATAATAAAAGTTCAAATAAAAACTAATTGACAAGCTGTACAGATCGATCAATTTTCTCCTCTAATAAAACATTGAAAACTGACATTATAATAAGTTTTAAGATGAAATTTGAGATTATTAATTTGTCCAAACTTATTATCTTTTGTCTATTAAATCAAAATCTTCATTTCCTAGTCATTATTAATCTAGGCTCATTATTCAGAAACTGAACACTCCTCCAAGACAGGAGAATCTTTCCAAAATAAATTGTGTGGCGGCAGTAAATAAAACTTCCAAATAAATAATGTATTTTCTAAACAAAACAGAAAAGAGATCTTTACTCTTTTTGTTTTCAGTTTAAAAGAATAAAGCTCCCAAATATAGTTATGATTCATATTACATTTAAACAAATATGTTTGAATTTTTTGTAAAGAAGTTGTAAATAAGCTCGACGAGTTCAGTTCTGTAAAGCTTCACACTTACATGAGTTACTAACTTTTAATTAAAGGTTTCTTATGCATTCAATGTGTCAAGATATTTGTTGGAAAACAAGGGAGAAATGTGTTTGCTTCAGGCTGGAAAGTTCAATACATAAACTTTGGAAGCTGACAGTTGGACCTCTTCTTATAACAGCCGAGAATAAATATCCATTTTTATCAAAATGAGTGTATGTCATAGCATTCAAAACTGAATGTGAACAGACAAACATGAGGGCTGACAATTATAAAAGCCAAGCTAGGACAGAGGCATTCATGACCAATGGCTCTTTCCTATTTTATCAGGAGAGTGAAATATATCTAGTATGTTTGTCAATTTGAAATAAGAATAAAACAGTAACCCTTACAGCTGGCAGTTTAACATAAAGAACGTTGACCAAGACCATAAAGAAAACAGGTAAGCCTTATAGCTAGTGTTTGTGTTGCTATTTCTTCTGACATTTCTTCTGAACATCCCACGTACTGGACGAAACAGCAAGTATTGCTAACAGGTATAAGCATGTCATTCAACTTCCTGCAACCTACTAGGTCCACTGTCAAGTCATATTTTATTTCATGTCATTGCCTTAAAAGGCGTTAGAATACACTCGTCCTACGGCTTATATTTGTGTTTCATATTGACTATTAGTTAAATAAGTATGCATCTCACACTTTACCAAATTTTAAAAAGCCACAATAAAAATATATTCGGAATTTTAAAAAAAAAAGTGAGCCAGCGACGATTCCATTCAGTTTGAGAATAAAAGCGTCTGGTAAATCAACGCTAAAACATCAATGTGGAATTCAACAGTAGGGGTCAAGGACGCGTGAAAACCCACATGTTAGAGTTACTTCCCTTTACATTTACACGATTTGAAAATCGCTTGATGGATGGCTCAAGCGTTTTATGATTAACTACTTTATTTTGGGGATTTATCGGATTTTAGAGGGATTTTGATGTATAGGTAAGTCCACTTATGGATATATACTGTTATTGTCCAAATTTGAGTGAACTTAAAATTTTATGTTCGTTCTAACGCCTATTATCCCTTTAAACCATCTTTTACATATTATACCAGACATTGAAACAATAGTACGTCATAGAGAAACTATAGAAATGTCAAACAAAATTCTATACAGCAAGTTTGCTCCTTTTTTCCTAGTTCACTTTTGAATACGTATATGGTTTTACAATTAAGTGAAATCGATATAGCAATTAACATATATTTGTGTATATATGTGTATGCAAAAGGACTACATTCCACTTCAATTGTTATATTAAAAATTTGCAACAATTCCTAAAAGGTAAAGAGGATCTGCAGAGATCTCTTTTAGCAGCACTCTTTCATTAGAAAAACATACAATGAAACCAAAAAAACTAGTTTCTTAAACAGCATCTTACAGCATGTTTACAGAAAATGGAAGCATTTCTCCATATCGCTGCATTTATGATAGCACCAAACCCAAAAGATGGACATATATAAGCTACATCTTCTGTGGTTCTGGTTCTTGAAGACACAGTTTTACGGGAATTATGTGTAGCATAGACTGAGTCTTGACCACTGAGGTTAATACTCACTAATTAGAACTAGACCCAGATCAAAGACCAACAAGAAAGATCTAAAGATAAGGAGATCAAATTTGAATTAAAATTTCTACAAGAAGGATGATTTAAAATGTGAACAAAAGGAATATAATTTGTTAAATTGAAGAAATGTCGATAGATGACGAGACAGGCCACGTTATTTTAACCACATGAAAAGCTGGAATAATGTATTTTTGTTTTGTCTTTCTTAGATTTTCTAATTTAATCATTTCACCAGACATTTTATTCGCAAAATACAGACACATTTGGACATTGAATGACAGTTCACTATAGAAGTAAGAGACATTAAGTTGGCTCCTTTTTTAATTTATGAAAACTTGAGAGTCATAGAAATACATATTGTAGTCTAGTCCATTTACATAGATAGTAGGTAACTAATATCCTGAACTAATCTTATCTTTCACATTGAAGAGCACCCAATTTGCCACCATATTAAAGATGACAATGTGTGGTAACTATGTTGAATAAATCACTGTCAAATCTCAAAATCAATCTGCTATCAAGTTTGAAGTTTCTGTAAAATGTATAAGCTTATCTCAAGATCAATTTCAATTTTGAAGAATGGTATATCTCAATGTTTAGTTTTTTACAAATGACATTAATTAAGAAAAGGTTTTGAACAAGGGCATGTATCAAGTTCCTAAAAAAAGAAAAGAGGTAATATATTTATCCCCCGACCAGGCCACTATTAAACCACAAATTTACCCCATTTACACCAACAATATAACGAGGGTGCCGAGCACGGTTCCTAAATAATAATATACACTATACACTGTTGACAGCTCTCTAATGAAACTCTTCATGAAAGAGGTAATTATAACGTCCATGTAACCCGAATGTAAGCTTCGGTTGATGATCAAATTCCACTGGAAAAGGTGAAGGTCGATATATGTGCATGCGCAGTTATTCGCGTTTACACTACAACAATTTATCAAGAGCAGTCTGAAAACCGTTCTATATCACCTCTTCGGGGTGGGCCAGAATTGGAACCCTCTGAAAACGTTCAACTGTTTACATTACACAAAATTCATCCTTGCCGTTCTGAGAACCATTCTAAGAACGGCTAAATTTTGTAGTGCAAAAAGGGTTATTGAAGATTAGTATATCTGACAAATACATTTTTTTTCATACCGTAAGTTTGAAAGTTTTGAAAGAACAGTATATCATAATTTTAAATATTTCATGAGGAAGAATCTAAGATCATGAGAGGTTTCAATTTCAAAATGTTGATATTGAATACAATGTAAAATATTCACAATATTATTTTTTTTATCTGGAAGTCTATTGATATAATAATTTGAACTTTCAATCAATAGATGCTATATTTTTCAACCATTTGTTTAAAGTAGAAAAAAAAAACATATGGTTAATATAGCATTGAAATTTTAACCGATGAAAATAAGATAATAAAAATTCTGCATTGTTAATGCAATAAATAATTTCAAAGAGAAAACTGCTATGAAGTATTGATTTTTAGTACTATTTGACCATAAATCATTAGTAATAGTACTGATTAAGTTACTAACATTCAAATATTGATCCAGATACAAAATGACTTTAAGGGATTCATTCTTCTAGATTAGAAATAAAAGCATCCACTACAAAAAACATTCCTTAAGGTACCAGTGTAAAAGGCAGATTCTGCAAATGAGATTTTCAACAACGCATCAGATAATAACCATACAAATAATATTGCCTATATGTACATCTTTTGTGTGAGAGGTAATTTAAGTTGAACCACTGAACACAAGTTTTGTCCACTAGGCATTAAGGCATTAAATTTCAAATCGAGTTTTTAATAAAGTCAAATTAAACATCACACTGTGCTATGTGTATACTAAATTATGTTTTCACAAAGTTAAATTAAAATAGCCTTGAATCTTGCTGTGAAAGAGTTCAATCTACCTTAAACCTTGACAACCAGGCAACTGTATCACTTTAAACACAGTGTCCAGATGGGACTTGTGATCATGGGCATTGAAGCATTCCGTTATAGCTACATGCTTCATTATGTCTTTTGATTTGGACCAACCTTAACTTGTTCAAATATTCATGATAGCAAGTCATTGGTGTTTTAATTGCAGGCAAATTTAAGGATTAAAATTTACTGAGTTCACTAAGTTGACAATGGGGGATATTGGTAGAACATTAAAATTACTAGTAAAGTTTTTATCTTACTCCAGAGAATAGAGTTTAATATCACATCAAACATCTTCTTAGTAACCCAGAAACATTTATTGCTTTTAAGTCTTTACACTTATTAATCTTTTAAAAAAAAATATCAACGCTAAAGATTCTGTCCTTGATTACTATATGCCACAAGGAATGGCAGAGGTGTCTCCAAACCTGTATTGTTTGGCCCTTTATGTGCATATGTAGAAGAAGGCTGACATTCCAAGAAGGCAAGAGAGGCAAACAAAAACCAGCTAAGCAATGCCAAACCCAGATTATTAAAAAATATATTCCTAGACAGCAGGGACATGGCATTGTCAAGAACTACTAAGATTATAATACCAAAAAACCAGCATACTCAAAGGTTAAAAACTCAGCAAATTTTTAAAGTGGTTGCTTTAGAATAGGCCAACTTATAATAAATTACCAAAAAATATCTCCTTTTATTCAACAAGACTTGTTTTGGGCAATTCAAATCATTTCAATGTCTTAAAAGTTAACAAAATATATGGACCATGAGCAAAGCAAAACATAAACAATATGATTTCTTGAAATTAAGTATAACATTGGGGCTAATAAATTGACCATTACATTGACCACACTAGTGGTAGGGAAACACCTACAATTTAAAACCAGTAAGCCATATGGTCTGACTGAAATAAAAGATTGAAAACAAAATTAAAAACATCCTGACACATGAATAACAATGTAATATAAAAAAAAAACCCTTGAAATCAATAAAGAGGGGATGAATAAATATAGTACGTGGACAAGACAAGGTAACCCATGAATAACTTGAAGATCAATTGATTAAAGGGTTTTGGCATGTTTCTTTCAATCATAATTCAATATGTGAGCTTGGTTAGTGCTTAATTGAGCTTTTGCACTCTAAATATATCAAAATTTGTCCTAAAAGGAAATGAAAGCCTAATTCTATTTCATTTTCTTCTGATGGCTTTTTGATCTGGGTTGAAATGTTTTTCGTAGCATTTTCATATTCAGTCAATCACCATGTGCTTTTTCATGCCAGAACCTCTAAACTTCACATTGAAAAAGTAAAACTCTGTTGATTTAGGCATCATTTAGGCAATGTTGTACTGTTGACTTTGAACACCACCTCATTAGAGACATAGACTTAGAATACACTTATCCTATGGTTAACATTTGTGTTTAATAGTAACTACATGTATTACTTACATATTTATGCATCCAAACACTTAATCAATTTGTTTAAAACTGACCATAAAACTATATTGGTCTAAGAGTTACTTCCCTTTATAATTACAACAAATTTCCAAGACATGCAAATTGAAAAACGTGTAATTAATGTACTAACCATTTTATAATTAATTACTTTGAGGATTTATCAGATAATAGGGGATTAAGTATGTTGACTGATGGATATATACTGTTATTGGCCAAATTAAAGCAAAATTAAAATTTTATGTTCATTCTAGACCATCTATGCCTTTAAGTAGATAAATAGCACTAAAATTGAAATCAATATTGGTAGCCAGTGACATTGAATTTCATAGAATGATAACTTGTTTGCAAGCTGAAGCAAGCTTGCAAAAAAGAAGCCTTTTGAATATTTCATATAACATAGTAATGAATAGTGACCATATTTATATTCATGAATAAACATAGAAATGTCCTGTAGAGGGCAGATTACATTGAAATGTGACATGCTTTTGATATAACTTTATCTTAACGAGCTAACAAGAAAACCCAGGAATCCAAAAATAGAACAAATATAGTCTTGCAATGGCTGATGTTGACTAGATGGCAAGCTTTCTGAAGACAAACTTAATGTAATAAAACAAAAGCATGATCATAAATTAACATAAGTGACTTATAGAATAAAAACATTACAAAAGGTCGGTCATGACTTTAAATGGTCAACATCACAGATCATATATCTTGTTGCAATGATCTTAAAAAAAAAGAAAAGCAAAGATCTTAAAAAAAAAAAAGAAAAGTTAATGTCCAAAAGAAAATAACTAACAAAAGCTTAACAAGGGGATTAAAATGTCTACAGTGACTGTATTTCAAGGGTCAACACCACTGACCATATGTCTTCTTACAATGATCTTAAAACAAAAAAAATTTTCATGATGAATAATAAACCAAAATTACACACATTTTTTCACAGGCGACATGCATGTTTAGTGGTCAAAACTGACCATATGCCATGCTGCAATGATCTCAACAAAAAAAAAAATTAAGTGAGGCATAACAAATGAAAATTTACAAACTTAAACAAAAGAATAGAAAAAAATGGTTGTCATGACATGCATCTCTAGTGGTCAAAACTGACCATATGGCATTGGTCATTAATCTTACCCAAGTCATTGTGTATGCGTAAAAAGTACTATAATGAGATTTATAATTAGTATGTCATCCGGCATTGTAAACATCATTTATTTCACAAGCAATAAAATTTGTTGGGTCTCTCTGGGGACATGTCCGTTATTGTGATTGATTTTACAATACATAAAACTTCATCTATCTCCAGGTTCTAGTATGAATGAATTTAATTGGAAAGTTGTTGATAAGATCCATTAAATCCCAAACAACAATGGCGGCCATGTTGTAAAATGATAACAAGTTAACAAAGTAAAGTGGGATTTGTTGTTTTTTATGTGTTAAATTTTCTATAGATAGTCTTTTAAAGTTTTTATCGAACCTATTTCAATGTTCTAGACTTTCAGATATCAAAGAGTTCAATTTAAGCTTTTAACACTGATTTCTAGTTTAAACATATTTTTTCAAAATATCGATTTCTCTGACATTATATCCCAAACAAGTGGTTCCTAGTAAAAGCCATTACCTAAATGGCGCTGTGGACAGTATAGTTAGTTCTTCTATGATAACAATTATTTCCAATCTATTCTATGCATTAAGTGATGTCGCAATTTGGGAACCCACAGGGATTCCTAATTACTAGAAAATATACATTGAAAAATATAGAAATCCACAATTCATCTGCAACCGGGACTAACCAATAAATTTTACTTACGACAATATTTGGGGCACCCAACCTTTTTGCAACTGTTTTGAAAATGCCATTGACCATAATAACATTACAGTCATAATCTGAAACAACCTCTGAAGAAATACCAACAAATTCATTCTGCCTTCAATGAGACAAAAAAACTTAGACAAATTTTTCATGCTGGCACATACAAGGTCACCATCCTGGGTAAAGACCTCAGTATACCAGATTATGATAAAGTATACTTGAATTCAAAAGTTCTTAAAATCCAATTAGTATGGGTTTGAAATTTCAATTTGGCGAGTGTCATGCATTCAGTATATTTTAAGGTATTCACGGTCATGATCCTGCCTCACTTGAATCTTAAATCAACAATTGCCTTTTAAACCAGAATGTTCTGATTGAACACATAGACTGTATCAATAGGTAAATAGATTATTTGAGGACACCCTCAAGGGAAATGTCAAGGTCCTACATCATGATGTTTTGGAGGGAATGGTATAAGAGGGTGAAATACGACACTGACAGATTCTCAGAAGCACTGGCAGAGGCATCAGAATTTTTCCTACAACAAGAAAAATTCAAACCAAAAACGACCTACGACCTAGCAGATGACAATCCAACTTGCTAAAGACTGATAAATAGGTAAATTCCAAAGACATAATTCCCAGGACAGATCAATGCCATCAGACATCGCCAAGAACATGCTAGAGAAGTTAAATTATTTTTCTTGTAAAATATGGTTTGAGGAGAATAATCAAATCCATGGTCTTTTAACAAAATTAACATCTCATAATGGAAAGAAGTTATGATGTAACCGAGCATAAATTATATGAAGAACACTTAACCACCATTATTGCAAAAGCTGGATACAATTGAGCTTTAGTTTGAGAGATATCTCAATGTCTAACTTAAAATTAGACTTCACTATTTTCAAGTTAATAAGTTTTGATTAATGTATATAAAATTGTGTCTTAAGAGAACATGTATATGCATGTTGTTGAAGGATGCATTGCCAAAAAACATGTCCAAACTAAAGTAAGTTCATGTATATCGAATTTTCACAGGGGTCATCTGAGGTGACAAAAACTGTTTTCACTTTCAAAGTTCAACCTTTTCCCTCAAAAATGAACTTGAAAAACTTTAAAATTGTCAGAAAAACTGAATAATTTAGAAGAATTTTGGGGTGAAATAAAGAACACTAAATAAATCATGGTCATGTCATGTTTAATATTTCAAACTGACCTATTTTCCCAGCCTGCTAGCTGGACAATAAGTGGACAAGAGTGGACAGTTGAGGCCACTTTCTTTTCATAATATCTGCTATATTATTTTCTCCACTTAAACTTTAAGCTAATATTTAGCTTTCACTGTGTCCATTGAATTGAGCTGGCCAGCATATTTCACTGCCCGCTGTTGATTTTAATACTGGACTTTGTTGGCTTTTCATCCACGGTCAAATGTTTACTTAAATATGCAAATATTCGGCCTTGTCTTTCTCTATTGTTATACTGACAGGTTGAAATTTGTTTAAACTTATCTTGTTAATTTTTCACATTCTTTATCAAGTAACCATTTTTGGGAAAGTATCGACCTCCTTTTAACTTTACTTAAAGTTGCCAAATATTGCTGAGGAATTTCAAATTTGAGGTAGAATTAACAATCAAACACCTACTTCGATTGCCAAACGGGAGTAAACTTAACAAACTGCTGTTAAAGGGACATGAATTATTGTTAGTCTCCACTGCTTTATCATGAAGTTGCATTAAAAATGTGCTTCAAAACACCAAGTTATCAGCGACCTTGGAATGGTTTAAAGAATTTAAAAAGAAAATTTCACAGTTAAAACTACACGAAGTTCTGTTCTGACATTTGTCATTCATATCAGACTGCAGCTACAAATGAAATGGGGGTAATTGTTATTCCACAACCAAATCAGTTATACCCATACAATTTCAATAGAATAAAACTTTGTAATTAGTATACTACATTAAGTGCTCTGTCTGAAATGGAAGCTAAATTTACAACCCTTGTTGCAGTTACATGAGGTGTTCAGATAAGTGAGCAAGCCTTGCTCCGTTAGTGCCACTTGTCACAGTACTTATTTTTAAGAATTGAAATTAAATGAAAAGAATGTTACATAGTAATAGACAAGTGCAATGCCATGCAGTGTGCAATGAAGTGAATTTTGCCAAGACTGCAGCATAAGCCAACTCTTTTTGCAATTTCCAACTGTGGACTGATCTTTGATGTGCACAATCTGAGGCACACAGGGCCTCAGTTTATATTCCCATCTGAACGACGAGACCCTTCTTTTAAGTCAGCCCCATCAGTTCACCTTGACCTTTGGTGTGAACTGAAATTCAATAAAAGTTAAAAGTTTAATACATAACTTTGAGAACCTCTTATCCATCAGAAGAATCAGCAAAAATAACAATTAAATGTTGATCAAAAAAAGAGTTTCCATATTTCAGAAATATCGAAAGATATTTGGCGCTTCTAAGTTGAAATGATCAATCGGTTAAAAAGATACTCTGCTACAACCATTTAAACTCAAGTATGGCTGACAAGAAAAATGTACAAACCATACCGAAATTATATGTTATTTTTTAATCAAAATCTTAGGCCATTGAGGGAATCTGTAAGTTAAATTGAGAAAAAAGAAAAGATAAAGCCATAAAATATTGAAGGCAAATTTAATCAAATACCCCAACAAAAACAAAATTTAACCATAAACATGAAACACTTATTCCATTTCAACGATTAAGTTCCAATTTAGAACTTTACACAGAAATATGATTGCATATAAATCTTCGTTTAGTCCCAATTTTAGTGTTAGACAAAAACGATTAAAGATTAAAATTGGCCATGTTTTGGAAATCAAGTACATTCTGTGATATTATCTTTCCAAGTCTGAGAGAACGGGATTTTAATTTGACAAGTTTCAGGACCCAGGCAAAGCAAACAAAAGTTTCAATCAAGTATAATTACTGTCATCCTAGAACTACTAGGAAATAATATCAGAAATTACACATACAGACGTCAGGCAAATTCCAATCAATGTTTCTACTGGCCCTCACCACTGGCCAACATAACGGCTCAATTTGCCAACACAATTGGTTGAAATCTCTTTGAATTATTGATCGTCCTGAGAATCTATTACACTCAAATTTCATTATCTTATGCAGGATGTTGTGATTTAGTACTAATTTGATATCTCGATATTTCACAGAGAATGTTAGAGATTTCAAAACTAGGGTTAATAGGTACACACAAGTTTATTTTACTTTCTGATAAAGCTGGTTTGTGATATACAGAAGTATTACACCCAATTCTCCATTCTGGTAGCAATAACTTGATATTTGTTCTTGACATCTAAGAAAAGAAATTTTCACTGACCATATAATTCACCTATTTAAAATGTACTCCTTTACTTTATTTCTGAAGTGAATGTGCTTTGGTCCTCGAATTGCACAGAAGAGCCATTTTTCAAAACTAGACCAAATGACAATTAGGCCCAGAATGTAGTACGCATCTGTAAGCTTCTTTTAATCTCAGTTAAAACAACATCTGTATTACATACTTGCAAAAGTCTTACTTTACCAAGCACTGAGAAAAAATAAGCAGTTTTAATGCTGACAGATGCTTAATATAACAAGAATGATGTCAAAATTCAAAAAAGGTATTCCGGATAATCAGTGACTGGATTATGTCTTTACACATGGAATAAATCTTTGTCGAGTTTGGACCTTACAATGCATTCAGACGACTAAAGTCAAGTCAGCTTAACTATTTAATCCGTCTTCGGGCCTGTTTTTTTTCCGTCTTCTGAATGCGACAGTCAAACTTAAGCTAACTTTACTTGCACCTACTTCCGAGGTGGCTTGAATATATTTAAGCTGCCTTAACTGTAGAACACCCTATTGGTGTCATCCCAAATTTCATTTTTCCTGTTTACAATTATGTTTTTTCAGAAATTAGGGAAATTCCAATCATCTCCAGAAATACAAACCTTACATCTCCTTTAATATAGCTTACAAGGTGGAAGAAAAATCTTTCTCATTATAAATTATTAATGTGTGAAATCTTCTTTCTATTTTTTGATCCCATCAAACCTGTGAAAGTCTGAGGAAGAGGTGAGGAGAGAAAGATGATTGCTGGTAGTTTTCTGTTTGTAATTCATACCCCTGGGATATCAAAGCCATGCATAAAATTCAATTTGCTGCACAAAATTTTAACAGAAACTTCTTTGTCATAAACAATTTGAGAGTGAATTTGTGAAATAAAAACATTTACATTTGAAATGTTTCGCAGCAATCGTTTTTAAGTTAATCAGGACTGTTCAATTTAGAGAGGAAAAAACAAGGAAATATTTAGATCAAAGCCAAATTAAATTGGTAAAACTTTTTAAATTAATTATATTTTGAATTATTGAAATAGCTTTCTATTGATTTGGGCGACTTTTTTGGCTAATTTTTAATTTCTACAGGGAGAAATCTTTCAGTTTAAAACTTCCAATAAAAGTAACCTTCATAGACATGTCTTGAGGGAGATTTCTTTATACTTCTAATTTCTGCTCGAATGCTTGAATTTTTAAAATCTTTCAGCCATGTTTCAATAAAGTTAAAAGCATAAACATTCAACACTCCTGTGACAACAGCTTTTACTTCTTTCCCAAATAACAACAGAAGCAAGTAGTGTTTAAACCTTTTGTGCAGGTACCATATATGTATCTTATATGTTGTATTTTTTCTCTCCATAAATTTGAGATTTTCAAGAACTCTTAAGAAAATTTGTTCAGATCATTGGAATGCAGCTTGTACAAAACATTTAGGATTGTTTCATGTCCAAACTTCAGTTGGAGAGAAGCATTGGTATCTGTCTTCTGCAAGCAGATTTGGGAGCCGGAGGGAGTTAGACAATTGCTCGCTGAAGGTCAAGGGTTAAATTCTGGTGAAGATTCAGATAATTTCAGTGGGGTTTCCCCTTTTCACTGATGCAAGTTAGTGGAACTGACAGGGATAAAGTGTCTTGTCAATAAACTTAGACCCCATGTGTTACAGGCTCCGCAGGTTAAAGCCTCCCTCAACATTTAGAAAGCAAATAGATGTAGGCTAATAGAAGTTCAACATGTGCACTAAGATTTTTTTTGTTAAGTCTAGAAATTTTATGATCTACTTTTTGCATTGAATAAACTATACTACTTCATAATGAGATCCATAATAAAAGATCATTTTAAAAAGTGGACAAAGGAGTGAAAGCAAAACCAATAAATCATAGCTTAAACCACTTCTTATTTTACCCTTAAATTCACCCACAAAACAACACGTTTTATGGCCAGCAAAGTGTTCAAGTCAAAAGAATAAATCATTCACAAGAAAACATTGTGTTGAAATATGACCATTCATCACAAAAAGTCAAATTAAAATGGTTTTTGTATTTTGAAAATATAGAAATCATGTCAAGACTTGATCAGGTTCAACATTGTTGAAGTCAAGTATTCAAAACTTCAACTATTCACCTATTCAAACAAATTTCACAGAATGCCCTTTTCAAAACGTATATCAAAAGACTAGAATATTAAAATTAACTCCATGACTACAAAAAAATAGCAAGAAAAAATCTCATTCAGACGGTAACTTAAGGTCAAGACTGAAAGGCCTAGAGATCAATTAAGGTGAAAATTAGAATAAAATCAAGTGGGCTTTCTGAAAATTTGCAAGTTTCGATTTAAATTTTGGACAATGAAAAGAATTTATTACAATAATTTAATGTATATATCTATTCACATGTATTTCCATAAGAGATCAATGACACCTTCATTTTATTGCTAAATGGGTTTTCAATCAAAATTTTTCACAAGCTATCTTAAGAGTGTTTTCCAGTTTCAATTTTGTGGTTTTTGTGTAAATATCTACTACTGTTAATCAATAAATACTGATTGTAAATTGGGAAATCAGCATCCTAACACTACAGATTGTTTTAATAAAACAACGTGTTGATAAGCATGTAATAATGGGCACTATCTTAAATTTTCAAAATATTCCAATTTACTTAGACAAATAAATTTACTTAAGAAAATAATCAGCACTAAGAAAAGTGGGCTTACTATATCAGATCTAAGCATAAACAACCCTTGTTCTGATTTTCAGTCCTACTCTCTCAACAACTCATTGGATTAAATATTATAGTATGTATAGATATATTTCTTATGTTATAGTTTTCACCGTTTATTGATCCAGAAGCCTGTTTGCCGTTATTCTTTAATAAGCATTTTGCATGTGCACATTTGTGATAAACAGCATCTGAACTTAGAGGATAGTGCAAATAACTTGGTGATCAAGAACAAATAAAAACTCACTAGAAAATTTAGTTGGAACATCTGCTTCATCTTCTGTACCAGATGATGATATACCATCAGGTTCATCTCCTGGAAACAAATTTCACAAATACAGTAACCAATATAACATTATAAGAATCAGATCATTTACCATCCCCCAACCCATGGGTTTCAGAATTTATACTCTAAGTATCAGATCAATTATTTATTATATGATTATATTCCTGGAAGTGCCGGTAATGAGAACATCTTTACCATGCAAGTCCTTAACTGGTTTGTGTTTTGAGTAATTTAAGTTGATATTCCTTTGAATAGCTGTATTTTTCTCTTATTTCCTTATTTTGATTTTGAAGTTTCATTAGCATTTAACTCCCTTGTAGCACCTCATCTATGATAACTTGGCCAGTACTATTAATCAAGAAGGAATACAACATGTTATTTAGAATTAGATTTCTATAAGAAACATTAATTTTCACCAGTATCTCATAGTGATCAACATATTTCAGAAGCAATTCAATTTGAAAATAATATCTTCAGGCTGCTTAATTTCATTATCTGACCAGAGCTAAAACCAATTTCATCTCAGTATATAATATTGATCGAAAAACACTCTACTTGACCCAATCTTTAATAATTTCAAATGAACATCTTGGTGTCCAGACTATCTTAATAGCTTTGTCCCCCCTTTAAAGTTTCCAACTTATTTCCAATTCAATAAACGGGATTAAGTTGAGGACAAAATCAATGAGGTCTTGTACTCTAATACAAGTGGAACTGACCATTATTATTAGACTTTTATTATAAATTTTACATTAGCACAACCCATGCCATTTAGTGTTTCACTTAAACTACCAACTTGTAAGGCCTCAGTCTATTAGAAAGTCTTCCCTTTTTAAAAGTCAAAAGTTAGGAAAGTAAATTAGTTTGGACTTGAAGTAGAAGACCCTTGTAGTAGTTGCACTGGACACAATGGTCATCAACTGACATGATTCAACTTTGTTTGGCTTTCTGTCAAGAAACTTGCACTTGATTTGCATCTTGGACTGGATGAACTACATCATTAAATTGTGTTTTGAATATCCTACAAATCTGTTCCTGATTAAGCTAATAATGAAAATACAATAAATGCAGTTTTCAAAATTTGCTGAAATCACATTAACTCTGTCAATTTCCTATCAAGAAATCTTCATTTTCACAGATTCTGAGATTAAATTAGGGTTAAGACAAAAAAAAATCAGTTTCAAAGCAAGTATTTCCCAACATATTTTCAACATATGGTAGATTTTTATCAAGTCAGATCATCCTATTCATTTGTATATTTAGGACTTAATTTCATATCATAACAGCAGTCTATTATGGCCATATTCCTCATGGTTTTATCATGTAAAAAAGCCAAAGTGTGTGACCCAAGAGGAATCACTTCTCATTAATAAGATTGAAATAGTGTGGTAAACATTTGTTCTAAGCTTGCCAAGCGAGACCCGAACCCCATGATAATGTTTTCTCAATAAAGGTGAAAATTTTCTGATTAAAATGTCACATTATGATATTCTCTTCTCAAGTCAATTACGACACTAACAAGATGGATTCTCTTTCACTCCAATCTCGCCTTCAATTTCTACACTGCCGTACTAACATGTAATTTTCCATGTTCTTAAACCAATCTAGAAGTTAACTAATCAAATTAAAGAGTAGTTCATGACGAAACCCTTTACACTTAATGGCATCTGACACTGATCATTTGTTGTTGCTTGTGGCTTTCACAAATTCCATGGTATGAAAAGAAAGAAAAGTTGAGAAAAATACTTTGATGAATAGAGATATTCAGCTGGGAGTTTTTACCAAAATTGATAATATAAGTGAATATATAATACATCCTTATTACTTTTATTAATAAATGCAATGTCCATCTTTGTCATACATAATTAGATTGCCTTTGGAATGACGGCAATAGATATCAGGTGAAATGGATGTTTTACGCACACTCTTAAAGCAGTAATGTAAGTTTTTCATTGTGCAATGAACAGAAATGGAAATTTTGCAAGACAAATTTATCTGTTTTCTTTGTTGTCTAGAGCCTATTACTTTTGTTTTCTTTTAAACAATTATAGATTTTTTATCAAATCCATGTCAAACTTATATCTGTTACAAGGGAAATATCTGGTACCATCTTTATCTACTCTTGGTTTCCTGGTAACCTGCATTTTAATCACCTCTGCAGACAGTGCATGCTAAATACATGTACCATTTAATCCACTTTAACCTTCATCAACAAGACAATAGCCTGACGATCTTTTTTTTAAGCATCTGTAGCATGTTGGTCAAATTCAACTGAGTAAGGCCAATGATTTTCTCAAAGCATACTTGAGATTCATAAGAAAGGTTAATTGGGGACAGGAAATAACATATGAATAAAGGCAAACTTAGTATTGCTAGAGTTGGTAATGAACAAGACCATTTTTATGTATATACACAATGCATCAAGAACAAATTGAAAGAAATTATTGAACTTTACTCGACAGTTGATAGGAGAACAGAGAGAAAGAGGAAATGAGGAAATAAATAAATGATTGAATGAGTACAATGAATACCAATCAAAATAAATTGGTCAGTTTAGATTTGAAAATTGTAATCAGTCAATCACTGTTATCAGTAAATCAATTACTATACATGGTAGTGCGACTGACTACTGCTGCTTTATATATCAAGGTCAATAATGTACTAACCAACAAGTCCACTCAAAGCCTGCGCAGCTCCTTTTTTACATGGTTGTTTGGGTGGCACAATGTGTTTATTACAAATCTGAACAGCTTCATTTATACCAGGTTGTTTGGGTGGCACAGTGTGTAAGATGTTAGTATGTCTACAGATCTACTCCAAGCCTACACAGCTACTTTTTTTGACCATGTGTTAGAACTAGATACTTGAACAGGTGATATTTTAATTTGAAGATATCACCAATGATTAGATAATTAATTTGAATTAGATGTTTAAATTAATTATTATGATTAGATGTCAGTCATCTCTGTTACATCTTCACAGAACAGTAATAGTAAAAATCAAGGCCATTGAACTAACTGTTAAAATTTTTTAATGTGTCAGATTTTACTTTTGAAAAGTGATACATTAATTTTAATCTTCTGACAAAACCAAAACATTGACTTCCTCTCTAGTTAAAACTGTAGTAAAAAGTTTTGTCTGATCATTCTTTTTTTTCTTTGCTTGGTTGCCCATGGTATGATTTCCCAGTTAAATATATAAAAAATTTAAATTGGTAGTCCTGGACACAATCAAATATAGACATCTAGCTATAGACAATTTTAATTTTGTTCTCTATTGAACTACACTTGACCACACAACAAAAATGTTAAGAATTTGAATTCAATTAAAGGATAATCGAGGGAAAAAAATCAATTGTAGACAGAAAAATATAATGAGAATATAAATTTCATCAAAAATCAATTCCACTTGAAGCAAATTTTAATAGATTTTTTTTCCCATCTCTTTGGCTGTTGATTTCAATAATTCATGATTGGAAATATGAAGATGAACACATCACAAATATTGTCAACTTAGACAGTTCAAGTGTTTACTTGTCTTCCTCTTAAATATGGTTTTTAATGTACAGACCTTCAGTAGTGCGTTCTGAATGTTTTGTTTTAGTCTTACAGCTGCATAGCTCACTTGGTCAAATTTGCCCAGAAGGGTGAGCATAACCTGCCACACTAGTTACACTGCCACAATGCTTATTATAGTGTTTAAATGTTATTCCACCTGACCAGATCTAAACACTTATCAACTACATGTACCAAACCAACAGCACTGAATCAACAAAATTGAACCAATCCAACCACTAGTTACTACCTAATTTGTGATGTCACCATTTGTCTTTCTTGCCATTTACCTACCAACCAACCAGCCCATTAAATTTTTATCATATTCTATCAATCCTTTCCTCTACAAGGGCTACTACATGGTAATTAATACTAAACCGTTATAACTTATCAAATGTCAAGATCAAAAGAGAAAGTAGGATGGTTGACTTTGTTTTATTTTAGTTTATAATAATCATAATAGTTAACTGGCCATTCTGGACTCGAAAGAGGGGCAACAATATATTCATCTACTCAATCACCCATATAGTCATTGCTTAAAGACTGCTCAAGCTCATCAGTGTTTAGTTCATTCAAAACTACAAGAAATCCTCCAAAATATTTTCTAAACCATTACCAACAAATCTATAACTAATAAAAAAAAATTGTTTTGCAGTTGTCAGTGTATTCATTACAATATAACTGCTTTTTAAAAATTTGCTATCTTGGCATTGAAATTGTCCGTAAATAATCCTTATATGACCACTTTTGCATAAAAATCTTCAGTATTAATCTTTATTGGTTTCCCTTCAACATACGGTACTCAATCTCTTTAATTTCTTACTAATAGACTGTAGTCTAACTAGGGTAAACATATACATTTTGAAGTACCGGTATATGATATTGTCCATGAACAGAGGTGAGAAAATAAGTATTTGTGTTTCTGGTCTGTTAATTACAGGTGTGGCAATTTATAATTATAGGTGTCATCAATCAAGGTCAATCAATAAAAACAGATCTAATTTTCCTGTTTTATATAATTTTGTAACTAATAAATTAAAATTTATTTCAATATTATCAAGTTATCAATATATCAATCAATAAAGAAACACCTTTTTTCCCATTTAGTCTTTGCAAAACCTTATGGAATAATCTGTTCCAAGACAGCTGGAATTAAAGTAGAAATATATTTATTCAAAGCCTTTATTGGGCCTAATTCTGACCCATGTAAAATAAAGAGTTTATTATTATTATTAACCAACCAAGAATAGAACCCACCATCACTATAAGAAATTACTTCATATGGACTACAGCCTGTTATCAAACAAGAAAGAAACAAAAGAGATGCCATCTAACATATTTTGACAACAAATACAAATTTGCATAACAGAAACTGAAAAATCTGCAAAAATGTATGTGTGGTAAAAAGTTTAATAAATGGACATATTCCTTTAATGAAATAATAAGTCAATAGAAGCATTTTTCTTTTCAAGCAATTAAACAGCTGAATATCATTAATTTTATTCGAGACGAAAATTACTTAATAGACGCCTTTAATAAGTTTACTATTCTAATTGTGACGAAAATTAGAATAATAGCCACTGAACTTTTTCTAAGTTTGGTTTTCTATATCAATTTCCAAATTTCAACAAGACATTATAATTTCCATAATTGAGCGAAAATTAATTTTTCTAACAGGGTAGTTAATATTGACCTTTATTTATGAAAAAATTAATCACATTATATTGTGCATATAGTCACGTACTAAATGGCTCAATTAATATTAATTAAAGGTCTAAATATTATCAAGACATTTCAGAAATTTGAATTTAACGCCCATAATAATTACATTTTACTTAAATAATGAAAAAAAAAACATTTAAACATTTACCAAATACGTGTTTTTTTGTTGACTGATTTCAGTACTTTGTCATTAAGGTAGCATACTGTACATGCATTTCTGACTTCAAATTGATCAAGATCATCATCAATTTTCATCAAAGATCCGAAAGCGTCTTTAGCCCTATCATGTTCTACCCGATAACATTTGAGATGTTTATTTTATTTCTCAATATGCCTTCAAATTCGTGGACACCCTGTTATTGATTGAGTGGTATAAGAGGTGAACACAGCATTGTAATAAAGATCTTAAGATCCTAGTAATTAAAGTAGCCCACAGAAAATAGATGAATCAAAATACTTTGCATTTAACTTTAAAATTATTTAAATTGTAGTTTAATATCTTAGAAATATACTTATAAAACAAACATGACACATCAATAAATTAACTTTCAAAAAATTCCTCATCCCATTTCTCTCTTATTAGTCTCAATTATATATTTTTAATCCCACAAATATGTCAAGCATGTAAATTTTGAACCTAAATAATCGTTCAAAACTTAAGAAATTAATCAAATGGCTAAAATACACCGATCAAATTTCTTATCACTTAATTACTTAATCACCTTTTCTTTCCCATTAATTAGAAACAAATATTAACATATCTGTCAACTTTTCTTAACTTAATTTACTCTTAAAGTATCTTGTAAACCACAATCATGGGATGCCTAGAGGTAAGCAATCTGATTCATCAAATGTGTATGAGTTAAGTTGACTCTTGATACAACAAATTTTTTACAATTTTAATCATTAAACAGTGAATTCCTCTAACCATGAACAATGGATTCCTACAAACATCCTATAGCTATAGTTGAACAACAAACAATGATTCCTGTAACCATGAACGAACAATATTTTCTGGTTACCACGAATAAACATTGGATTCCTATAGCCATTCTACATCAATGAATTACTGGAGCCATGAACAAAAAATGAATTCCTGAAACCATGAAAAACCAATGAATTCCTATAACCATTTCACAAAAATGAAATCCTGAAGCCATGAATAAACAATGAATTCCTGTAACCATGAACAACCAATGATTTCCTGTAGGCCTACCATGAACAAACAATGATTTCCTGTAACCATGAATAAAAAATGAATTCCTATAGCCATTCCATAACAATGAATTCTGTGAGTCATTGGTGAATAATGAATTTATGTAACCATGAATAAACAATGAATTCCTGAAGCCATGAATAAACAAAAAACAATGAATCCTGTAGCAATGGTTGGAAAAGTCTTTTTCAAGCAGTATCATTAGCTTTTTGGTATGCTTTTTTATGTCCACATGTTAAATATTGGTATGAAATTGCCACTTTAACTGATTAAGGTATCAAAAAAATGTACTTGAGTACTTGATGACATATTTTGAAATGTTATTGAAAGTGTCAAAATCAATCCTAATATTTTAATCAGTTTCAAATCACCGTAATTAGTCAAAAACTAAGCTAAAAAGACAAACAAACTCATCAAATTTAATGTCAAGTATTTCAAGTATTCATCAACTCATGATTCAAGATTTCAGTAAAAACATAGAAAATAAAATTAGTCTACTAAATACTCATTAGTCATTTTTCTTCCAGATTTAAAAAAAAAAGTAATTTGATTCTCCATGAGAAAATTGCTATTTAACATGTAAATAGTGCGTCCAAAATCACGAGATCTCAAATCTGTCTTATTATATTCAAACTACATTTCTGCCACCTGATAGTCACCGAGCGGCAGAAAAGTTTTGAATTTTCCTGATTTATTGGAAATATTCATTTCACTAACAAGCTATGGAAAGAAATATCAAGTTTTGTTTCCATTTTGAACTAAAGTTCTCAAATAAAAGTTTTTGATGCTCTTCCATTATGATATTAATGATATTTATCACAAAAAGAGAAAAAATCCATTATAAAAATGAGAGGAATTCAATAAAATTATTAGGAATAAACAAGAGAATTGTAAAAATAAATGAAAAATGTCATCCTATTAAAAAAAATCAATCATTATTTGTGTCTATGATAATTAATACATCAAAGCATTTTTTTATGTTTGAGGGTATTAATAAGTTTTCCAAAAAGACTACTAAAAATACTGCCAATGAAATTAAATGAATTTGAATTCAATTCCAATTTTGGATTCTGGGAATTCTGGGCTGTTAATGAAAATCAGCACGATGACTGAAATAATAAAATAGCTCAGTATGAATGCTGAAATATGCTAGATCAGCAAGGATACTTAAGTGAGATCAGTACAGATGAGATAGCTCAGTAGAGGTACTGAAATAAGTTGGCTCAGTACAATGACTGAAATGAGATAGCTCATCACAATGACTGAAGTGAGATAGCTCAGCACAATGACTGAAATGAGATAGCTCAGCACAATGACTGAAATAAGAAAGAATAGCACAATGACTGAAATGAGATAGCTCAGCATAATGACTGAAATAAGATAGCATTTCACAATGACTGAAATAAGATAGCATTGCACAATGACTGAAATGAGATAGCTCAGCATAATGACTGAAATGAGATAGCTCAGCACAATGACTGAAATGAGATAGCTCAGCACAATGACTGAAATGAGATAGCTCAGCACAATGACTGAAATGAGATAGCATAGCATAATGACTGAAATGAGATAGCTTAGCACAATGACTGAAATGAGATAGCTCAGAATAATTACTGAAATGAGATAGCTCAACACAATGACTGAAATAAGATAGCATAGCACAATGACTGAAATGAGATAGCTCAGCACAATGACTGAAAAGAGATAGCTCAGCACAATAACTAATATGAGATAGCTCAGCATAATGACTGAAATAAGATAGCATAGCACAATGACTGAAATGAGATAGCTCAGCATAAATACTGAAATGAGATAGCTCAGCATAATTACTGAAATGAGATAGCTCAGCACAATGACTGAAATGAGATAGCTCAGCATAATGACTGAAATAAGATAGCATTTCACAATGACTTAAATAAGATAGCATTGCACAATGACTGAAATGAGATAGCTCAGCACAATTACTGAAATGAGATAGCTCAGCACAATGACTGAAATGAGATAGCTCAGCACAATGACTGCAATGAGATAGCTCAACATAATTTTTTTTTTTAAACAATATTTATTCACAAATGACAAATTATACATACATAAAGACTATGGTTTCAGAAACAAGTCAAGACTTATATTAATCTGTTACCATAATCTGTCAACATAATGACTGAAATAAGATAGCATAGCAAAATGACTGAAATGAGATAGCTCAGCACAATGACTGAAATAAGAGAGCATAGCACAATGACTGAAATGAGATAGCTCAGCACAATGACTGAAATGAGATAGCTCAGCACAATGACTGAAATAAGATAGCATAGCACAATGACTGAAATGAGATAGCTCAGCATAATTACTGAAATGAGATAGCTCAGCACAATGACTGAAATGAGATAGCTCAGCACAATGACTGAAATGAGATAGCTCAGCACAATGACTGAAATGAGATAGCTTAGCACAATAACTAATATGAGATAGTTCAGCACATTGACTGAAATGAAATAGCTCAGTATGGATACTAAAAATGAGCTAACTCAGCAGAATGATAGAATGATAGCTCTGTAGTACAGAGTCTGTACTGACACTGAAATTAGATAATCATCCATTCATTCTGAAATAACATGATCCCAACAATAACTTCCAATAATAGTGAAATGCAGGAAATATTGCCTCAAAGGCACAGATAAGTAAGCCATATTGTTTTGTGTTTGCACACAACCTTTGCAAGGTATATTCATTGCCAACTGATAGCAAGTGTATCCTCATAGTGCCAACAAAGTTTTACGACACAGTGCCTTACTTCATAGTCAGTCAGTGTCAACTATATACAAGTGGACAATTATGTTTCTGATGAGAAGACATTTGTTAAATGATTTCAGTCTACTCCAAAGATGTTAAAGATATTCTCTAATAAATATTCTTTTTAAGTCCGAGTTCAGACTTTGGCAGACCGATTTCCTTGGAAAATCTTCGGCTAAAAAATAATCTAAATGCTAAATGAAAGAGAGGGTGAACTATGAATATACATAAATATGATAAATTCGGCTGTAATTAGTGGAAAGTTAAAGAAGCTTCATGTCAAGACTAATCCTCTCATATTTAAACTCATGAATAAATCAGATTGAGACAAAACGTCAGACATTAATTTCTACACAAATCAATTGGTTTTAAGGACAAACATCATGAAAGTCATTTGTCAAACAACTTGAAATAACCATGAGGAGAATATTCTATTTTTTTTTGTCCAATGTCTAGCTACTAGACGGGTTTATGTTTTGATGAGCTGATGTTTGGACAATTTTCTGGTGGTTAGTGTCAGACAATGTTTATCATATCATTAAGATTGTTATTGGGTATTGGAAGGGTCTGGTATCACATATAAATTGAGTTTAACATGAAAGAATATGAAGAAGACCTAAGCTTCACACCTTATTCATTCACCAAGAATGTATATTAGACCTGAGGTACCAAAATGGGCTCTAATTTGCCAGGTTATCTGTTTCGGTTGCATGTTTTATAAGCTAAAGGAAAACACAAATTTTGTTTTTTCCATTTTTGAGCCATTTCTTTTAAAAAAAGATCGATTCACCTTGAATCTACAAAAAATAGAAAATCTCTCAAGCATCTGTTTCAAGGATCCAGCACAAGATATACCGGTATCTCAGATAAGATGTTGTAATATACAAGATATCTTTCAACTGAAACACTAACCTGCTAATATTCTGAAGATTCTCTTTCTGGACATAACTTCTAAATGTTCTAAACATTGACTCTTTAATTCCATTATGTCCATATCCTGAAAATCAAATTAAATTTCCTTATCATTACATTACAATTAACAATGTTAAAAAACTTTCCCAACAAGGATCTGTGTAGATTTTTAGCCTATTTCAGAACATCCAGAAAATAGCTTCACAACATTACAGCTTCATACCCAAACACAATTGTAATGTGTGTTAAGTTTTTAAAACATTAATATAGCATTTATTGTTTGCTTGGCTTTTTCAATATTCAAATTTTGTTTAGTTTATGGAGAGCTGACAAGCCTCAGTTCATATATATAGTTTGATAGCAATTCTTGCTTTGTAACAGATTCTAAAATGTTTTTCATTTCCAGAGCAAATGGTGGCTGTGGGTTTTAAACTCAATCGCTGTGTGAAAGTCCGCTTACTTTGAATAAGTCATCTATACTCATAATTCCAGTTCACACAGCTATAAATGGGTACAGATAATCCAAGAAAGGACTAGCTGGTAGAAAGGATCTTAAACTGTTATCCTTGTAAAATCTAGTTGTTTTTTTTCTCTTTCTATTTCATTCCAAATAATTTCTGTGTCAGGGCCTCAGGACAACTTACTTATAATTTTAAAGCAAAATCTAAAAGACATTTTACTTTTTCAGGTTTCATTTTTACGTTTGTTCAAGACTCAAGGTTTCAAACTTCATTTTCAAGTTTCATTACATCATAGTTTTTAGCTGTTTTCTGGTTTCATAATGTTTTAGGTTAAAAAAATAATAGGTCTCTGGCTTTTTTCAAGTTAAATACATACCAAGCATCTATAGCTAACCTATTTATCTGGTTTTGTTTAGAGCAAATAACAGGTAAGAGACAATTTCTTACCCTCGATTTGTGAATTGTATATGCATTTTAAAGCGGCCCAGGCTTTATTTGTTTCGGACAATCATCGGACAGCCTCAAACACATGAAATCTTTTGGTTAGCTAATCAGAAATAGTCTACAGAGCTTACCTTTGAAATTTTAGCCTTCAAATCCATGTGTATCCAAAATTATCCGTGTTTGAAAAATCATAATGACTTAATTAAGAAATTACGAACATCCCGCCATATTGGAAAACGGTTCGTCTTGGTAATCTAAGAGTTATCCTTCCCGTCGTGCAATAGCGGTCAGCTATGTAAACAGACTACAACGCATTTTTCAATTGTAGACTTTGTCAACAGGACACACAATTTTCAGACTGACTGGAGACCAGCCGCGTACAGCACGGACAAAAAAATGAAAAGTGAAATTTTTTGTTTGAGGCATATTTCAAGGTATTTTGCGATTTTCTCAGAGCTTGAATATTTCTAAGGACTGTTTAAATGTAACAAAGGCCCAAAACGACCCCTAAAAATTAAGCCTGGGCCCCTTTAAGTAAATTGAAAGGGCTATTCGTTTGACCAATCGTACGTTAATCTCAGGAAACCAAACTATTTCAGCTAATCTAATCAGTATAACAGTATTCTTTGCTAACCTTCAAAAGTTAAACCTTCAAATCTCTTTGATAATTAAAATGACAAATCTGCAAATATGAAATTCTCATGCAGTTGTAGTATTTCTGAAGAAAACTTACATTTTCAAGACCCAAATGAACTTTATAAATGGTGAATCATGACCTTTAAAAAACATACTTTATTTTCCATTTTTCATTATGTTTCAACTTGAAAACTTTTATACTTCATATATTTATATTCACTACAAAATAACTTATAGAAACTTAATATAAAGAAATAGTTGGATGCAACACATTCAAACTTAATTTCTATTGCATGTTTTTGTACAAGTGGAACAAAGGAATAAATTTGAATAGCGAATCAATTTTTGAATCTGAACTCATGCCAGTTTTTAAGCCAACTTACAGAATTTAAATTTACAAATACCCTGAATCACATCAAGACAAGAAATTTCCTGAATTTTTAGATTTCAACTTAAGGCATTATGAGAAATCTATGCAAATTTATTGAAAACTCAAAGAAAATTCACAATTAATTGGATTTCTTTCGTCTACTCGGCTTTCAAATTAGAAAATAAGAAACTCATTAATAGGAAATTATGTGAAATAAAGCGAATATGCCATAGACAGAATGATATATGGCCTCCTTAAAATGCTAAAATTTATTGATCCATGCGACTAAAAGCAAAATTTGTTTTTTTAGTCATCAAATGAATTTTAACAAGCTATTTGAATTTGTGATTGTGTTTGGTTGGGAGTGTTTGTTTGGCCGCGATTGTCAGAGTAAAGCTTATTATCAATTGTTTCAATCAAAATCAATCAATAATTCATGTGTTGTTTTAAAGGCAAATCAGGTACAGAATAATTAGCAAATCAATAAAGTTGTGATGATTTGTTCACTAATTCATACTTGACAATATATTATGGTCAAATTAAACAGCAAATATTAATGGCCAGGTACATTTCATTCAATTACGCCTTTTATTTTCTCAATATTGATTGTTTCAAATTTACTTCAGCTCTTAATTTAGATGAGATTGACAAGCATGAAGCCATATTTCTTTTCAAATGCTTCAAGAGCCTTGAGTGGAAGTAGAAAATTAAATTTCAAAAGCACTCAAACTTTGATTGTTTCAACCAATGTTTACTTCAAGATTCTACTTTTGATTTCATTAAAGCTTCATTTTCTTTTTTATCCTAACCGATCAACCTTTTTAATAAACCAAGACAAACTTTCTCAATCAAGTTTCATGCTTGATGTTTTCTCAAATGTACTTAAATGTTTGTAAGATCTTACAAAGGCACAAGAATCACCAAATGAGGAAAGTTGGTTAAAGAAATGTTTCATCTCAATGCTTTTTTTATAATTTTAAGTACATATGTTAAAATTACTGTTTTACTGTTCTCCATCCTTTAGTAACTCCACTGTATTATTACTCATAGACAACTTTATAGTTGTATTACTCATAGACAACTTTATAGTTGTATTACTCATAGACAACTGTATAGTTATATTACTCATAGTTGTCTTACTCATAGACAACTTTATGGGTGTATTACTCATAGACAACTTTATAGTTATATTACTCATAGACAACTTTATAGTTGTATTACTCATAGACAACTTTATAGTTATATTACTCATAGACAACTTTATAGTTGTATTACTCATAGACAACTTTATAGTTGTATTACTCACAGACAACTTTATAGTTATATTACTCATAGACAACTTTATAGTTGTATTACTCATAGACAACTCTAACACTATAGTATGTTGTATTACTCAAAAACAACTCTATAATATGTTGTATCACTTATAGACAGCTCTTTAATATGTTGTATTACTTACAAACAACTCTTATAGTTGTATTACTCGTAGACAACTCTTTAGTTGTATTACTCATATACAAGTTTATAGTTCTATTACTCATAGACAACTCTCTAGTTGTATTACTCATAGACAACTCTCTAGTTGTATTACTCATAGACAACTCTCTAGCTGTATTACACATAGACAACTCTATAGTTGTATTACTCATAGACAACTTTATAGTTGTACTTCTCATAGACAACTCTCTAGTTGTATTACACATAGACAACTCTCTAGTTGTATTACTCATAGACAACTCTCTAGTTGTACTACACATAGACAACTCTCTAGTTGTATTACTCATTAAAAACACTATAGTTGTATTACTCATTAAAAACACTATAGTTTTAAAATACACAAGATATATGGATATACTACTTCTAAGTATATTAGAACCTTTAAGTAGTATATCCATATATCCTGTGTAGTTTAATGCTCATGCTCCCGCTTCTATTTGTTTTATAAAGAATATCTCTATAGTTGTATTACTCATAGACAACTCTATAGTTGTATTTTTCTGGATAACTCTACAGTTGAATTACTCATGTATAACTCTATAGTTTTATTACTTGTATTACTCAGCCCTAATTTTGGAATGTATGTATTTCAAAGGTAATCCTCAAGATTATAGGCAGAATAATGACCTAAGAGAAAAAGACAACTCCTAGTACTTTGATGTGATATTATAAAATTAGACCTAATGGGAGTCCAAATGACGAAAACAAACAACGTACCACAATAAGACAATATAATAAAAAAAATCAATAAAAATTACTCCAAATCTTAAAAAAGGCCAATACTTTTTTCTTAACACTTCAATTATTATTCAGTTTAGACAAAAAATAGAAGACTAGACAAATATACTCAGACATTTAAATCACATTAAATAGTCAATAGTTGAATTTATACGGTCTTAAAATTTAATGTCATTGAATAAAGAATTTAATAACAGAAAAGAAAGTCTTGGAGTGATTGGTCTCTCTGGGAGATGTTGGTAGTTTATATATTCTATTATTAACAATACATTAAGAATAATTCAATTAATATTGACAATTGATTGCTTTTAATCCAATTAGATATTCTACAATAAATGTTTTAATTCTTTATTCCCTATCCTCAGAATATTATTATTCTTTATTCCAAAAGTGAAGTCGGTGATCCTGACTTGTGTGGCCTAAAAAGAATGATTATGCATTTAAGATGACAATTTAAACATTAAGTCATGTACACCTCCTATATTTCATTTCCAAATGCATTTCCAAATGCATCCTAAGAATCGACCTCCCCCACTCAAATCTACATAAAACAACCTTACCACTGAATGCTACTGCATCCCTTAGAAACTTCTTGCCCACAGGAAGTTACTGCATTCCTCCAAAAGTATTTCCCAATTGTATGTTACATCATAACCAAGAAACTACCTTCCCATTGAATGTTACTGCGTTCCTTGGAAACTACCTTTACATTGAATGTTACTGCATTTCTCAAAAGCTACCTTTACATTGAATGTTACTGCATTTCTCAAAAGCTACCTTTACATTTAATGTTACTGCATTTCTCAAAAGCTACCTTACATTGAATGTTACTGCATTTCTCAAAAGCTACCTTAACATTGAATGTTACTGCATTCCTCAAAAGCTACCTTTACATTGAATGTTACTGCATTCCTCAAAAGCTATTTTTACATTGAATGTTACTGCATTTCTCAAAAGCTACCTTAACATTGAATGTTACTGCATTCCTCAAAAGCTACCTTTACATTGAATGTTACTGCATTCCTCAAAAGCTACCTTTACATTGAATGTTACTGCATTCTTCAGAAACTTTACAATGTACATTACATTGTGACCAAGAAATTACCTTCCTATTGAATGTTACTGCAATCCTCAGAAGTTTTTTTATATTGTGTTACATTATCCCTAAGAAACTACTATCTCATTGAATGTTACTGCATTCTTCAGAAATTTTATCCCCATTGTGTTACATCATTCCTAAAAAACTACCTTCCCATTGAATGTTACTGCATTCCCCAGAAACTTTTTTCGCATTGTGTTAATAATCCGTTACTGCAATCCTCAGAAACTACTTTCCCATTGTGAATTTTTGCCCCCCAACATGCATTCCTCTGAAAGTACCTTCCCATAAAATATTACTGTATCTTGCCGAAACTGTCTTTCTATTGAATGCATTGATTGTTACTGCAGTCTGCTGAAACTACCTTTCCAGTGAATGTTACTGCATCCCTTATAAAATTTGTACTCTCTTAACAATATCTAAAACGTGGGGTGTGATTTCAATGAGCATCATGCCAATATTAATCATCAATATTTATTAGATGCATTTGTTATGAATGAAAAATATCTTTAAAATTTCAAACTGCAAGCAAAATGATTCCTATTGTTTTAACAAATAAAGTAAAAATGTATTTAAAGCCATGTTTATACGATTCCAGTAAATGGCCTCCAGTAATTTCATATTTGGTGTCAAGAAGTAAGGTGAAGTCAAGTGTTCAGGCCAATGTCTTATAGCATAATTAACAGAGAAAAGCCATATATTGCCCAAGGTGAAAACAGTTTTAATGCACACTTCAACACCTCTAGACATAATTATGATGTCAAATATTGTTAGAAAGCTTTTTTTGTCATTTAAAGACAGAATGTGAAAAGATCTAATGACATATTGTTTGACATGACAATGTGGTGAACAGTTAGTGTGACAATTAGTTCAGGCAAAAGTAGACCAGTCTTTCCAGTAAATAGATTACTTATTGCACAGCAACACAACACTTTTTGACATGTCACAGAAAATCTTTCAAATTTGAGAGAGGGGGTGTGTGAAAACACTAATCATGGCAACAGAATTTTATTGTAACATGAACAGTCTAATTACTTTACAGCTTTGTCCAGTTCTGGATCAGTATGGGTGTAAAAGGGACTTAAGGAGCTGTAGGGCAAAAAAATTAAAAAGCAGAATATTGTTTACATGGTATATAGGCCTACTGAAATAAAAGGATCGTCAACATTAAAACTAAAGGACACTTTTCCAATATAAAAGACAGCCTTGCCAAGCAAGGTGACATACGCCCACCAGCAGCTTTGATTGCGAGTACAAATCATTGTTTGTTGTCCATTCTCATTTGGTTCAAGTCAGACACCATAAAATGGATAAAAATCATTGAATCATCATGAAAATATATAGGGATCCTCTTCATAATGATACTGTTTCACAATATAATAATCAAAAGAATCCATAAAGAACCTTAGTGTGTAGAGTGAGCACGAGCTGCACCCTATGGGTAATGGGGTGAAAAATGCAAAGTCAGACACAATATTTCAGTGAAAAATCATCTGATCATCACAAAAATTGATAGTTATCATCTTCATAACGCCACTGACCCACAAAATAAAAATCAAAAGAATCCGTAAAGAATTGTAGCCTGTCAATTGAGCACAAACAAATGTGAACGGACTGACAGGCCAACGGAGCGATTACAATATGCGGCCCAAATAGATTTGTGGGCATATAAAAATCATCAGTATTGTGAAAAATTTCATGAATTAGACGGTTGTGTGAGATATATTTTTTAAATGAAAGACAGATTCCAGAATGTATTTTAGAAATACTGCCACATTTTTCTGGTCTGCCTATATCTATCTATTAAGAAATACCTTAAACTGATATGATAACTTGTTGCTCTCTGTGTATTATCTTTAAAATAAACTGCTCCAGACATTTCATATGATCAACTTTAATTGCATTTGCACTGTTCATGAATTTATTATCCAGTGTATTTAAAAGGATAACCAAAACTTTATCTCATTATGACGTTTTAACACTTGGGAAAATTGTGTAAAAACATGCCTTAATGACGACGGAATTTGGTTGGTTATCTGGCCGCTATTTGGTAGTAATGATTTCCTATCCATAAACCGCCTGTATCAAGCTGTTGAATTTCTGTCATTCCCAATCAGTGTTTGAGAAAATTAAATTTCATCTGAGCCATTCAGCAATAACGTAAAATGACAGGATCCTAATTCGTGACATGATTCATTTGTTTTCTTTAGTCAGTGCGTCTTCTCTTATTTCTTATTAGACTTCACACATCTCAACAAGGCACTTAATCAATTTTTAAGTCTGTCTCTTTCCAAACCAATATCCTTATGAAAATTTTATCAAAATTATTGATGACGTGGTCAAGATTGGAAAATATCAGGTTGACAAACGCCAGGTCAGGGTCAGACTTGGATAATTACCTAGACATCCTTAGATAAATATAGACATAAAAAACTCAATCACTTGAATAAAGCCAGTAAAAACTATGTTAAATTATGGACAATTTTTACAATCTTAGAAACAATATTCACCAATACAAAATCCAAATAAAGATATATGAAGTGTGTGCTGAATCATATATTACTGGAATTTATATATTCATATGATCATTAACTGGATTATCAAACTCAACTCCACAATTCCTCATCCTGTACTTTCTTTGACCATCTGACTTGGTTACATCAGTCCCAAAAATATCCCACAGCTGAACTTCTATAGAATAACAGATTGTATCATATATACATAGTTCAGAGTCACGTCCAACAGTAACAGAGTAAAAATAAAACTCCTGCAAAAATGAAACAGACCAGCCTAAAGACACATTGATGATAGACATTGTCTTCAAAAATGCAGAAACCCTTGCAGTGTTAAGGATCAAGTATCACTATTCCATTGTCTTTTTTGTCTGAAACCTGAACCTGCATCTTGATTTAAAATCAAAGTCAATGTCTAATGCTATTGAAGCCTATGAAATTTGTCTGAATTTAATGCTGGCTTCTGATCAATAATAAAACATAACACTTCTATATTTCTGTTTATACCAATCTTTAGTCATAAGCTCCAATTTTACAGGAAAATATACATTTCCAAATAAATTGTGAAAAACACACATAACAATTATTCTCAATTTCAACTAAAAGTGACCAACCTCCTTATCAACAGAAAGTCAGAATGGTTTTTTTGAGTAAACCAAAGCAAAAGCCACAACCCAAGAAGCAATAGATAGCATGCAATGGTTTTATCTATAAACAAACAACCAACACACAACCATTAAATTGTGAACATGGTTTTATTTTTAAACAAACAATTATAATCCTATCACTAATAGATTGTCTGAACCAGTTTCATTTGAAACCACAAACCAAGCAAAACAATTAAGTCAGCTTGCATTTTTTTTTGGTTTTTCAATAAACTGACAATCAAAACATCAAATTTATGAATAAGTTCAATTTCATGAAATGGAATGAACGCAGTGTGCAATGCGGGAAATTTAGCTGAGACAGTGGCATAAGCCTACTCTTTTTGCGATTTCCAACTCGAATTATTGTCTGGTCAAAACAACTAGACGCTCTTTTCCCTTGTAACCCCCTCCGACCTACATCACTGACAGGAAACTGGGTTGAAATTTCCAAAAGTTCACCTTTGCCGAGATTGAACGCTGGACCTGCAGGTTAGTAAGCAAGCAGGTAACTCTCTGAGTTACTGTGGCTCCAAGGTCTTATGTAAACTAAAAAAACAAACAACAATTGTCAATTGATACATGTAGCATGTATTGTTTTTGTTGTTCACTAACCACTACATGCACGGTTTAGCATGTGTTAACTAATTCGTGATTTAGCTGATCAACAAATCATCAAAACCATAATCAAAATCAATTAACAGATCAGATCAACCACTTTCCAATAAACACAAATTCTTTTTTAAAAAAAATGATGACCAAAACACAATCATAAAATAATTTGAGCCACACGGTTTGTTAAGCAACCATTCAATTCATTCTGGTAATATGGCATCAATACTGAAACACTTTAAATATCTAGATCATGTCTTTCTCCAAATGTATCAAAGGAAAAACCTCGGAGGCATCGTAATAAAATCATTTAATGTATCCTTTATTATTTTAGAATTCCAAGTCTGTGGACCATAAAACAGTCATTCTCTTGGCTTAGATTTGATATTCATAGAATGTTTTCAGACACCAAATTGAAATGAATAAAAACCATTTCCTTTTTAATCATTTGTGACTTAATCTATCACTTTGTAAAAATACTGAGTATATCATTATAGGCCAAATATAATAAATTACCAGTTATGTTCCCTTATTGACATCTATGGATGTTGACATTTATCACCTTGAAGGACTGTTATTGAATTTTAGAAATCCTGAACTATTGTATTTTAGGCCTTGATTTAACAATTCAAACTGAATAGGATTTAACTTTTTAAGATTGTCTCAACCACAAATTATTGTTCTGCATTTGACAAACCATCAATTATAAGCCTTTTAGCTGTCTTCTGTTTCAATCTTAAGAGTTTGAAATCAAATTAAAATTAAAACAAGTTTATATCACCTGACATGCCTTGGCCATTGTGCTAGTCAGCAAAGCAAATTTATTTGATTTTGGTTTTTATTTTACGTGGCCTTTCCAAGTCAAAGAACGACCAGACGCTATCTCAGGGTGGTAAAGTTTTCAGGAAGTGAGAGGTCTGGATAGAATAATATTTTGTTTGAAAATCTCTCTATTGTTGAGTCAATTTGAATTGAAATCTTTGTTATGTCTGTTCAGGAAACCCACCTAGAGGACTTTGTTGGGAACAGATTGTTAACTGAACAATTTCAATATCTTTTTTAATTGTGAGAAGTACTATAAACAGCATGTTTTGCAATTAACTTATATAGAGTTCAAACAGAATTCTAATAAGAATTTCAAATAAAATATTATGTATATGGCCATCATATGACATAGTGGCTTATGGGATTTAATTGACATTCTTTAGATTTAAAAATATGTCATTCAGTACGAAGCTTCATTCAGCTAGCTAATTTTGTTGACAAATCAAAAACATTTAAATACTGAACACAGTGCTCATATGAATTATGAGATCATCCTCAAAAAAGACAAAATCTCACAAATAAGTCACAAGTCAAAAATGTAAGTCAGCTGAAATTCTAAAGATTATCTTACCATTAAAACTTCAGGCAATATCATGTTGAAACTTGAACCCTGTACTGAGTCAAACATTTGTTCTAACATTTCAGCTGGTTCCTTCCAGTAATCACCTATTGGTCTGACTTCTTTACTAAGATCTAGGTAAGGATCTACAGGTTCCTCTTTAGCTGCTTTCTTTTTATTCTGAAAATATTAACTTAAATGATTCAATATACTATAAAGTTGATGTATATATTTGTCTTAACTAAATTTCTGGTAATTTTGAAACCCTTAAATGGAAAGATTTATACAAGAACATGCGTAAAATTCATTTTAAAAGCTTGAGTTTTCAATCTATTCTAAATCCACTCTTAGATTAAAAGAACAAACAAAATTAATGGAGTTTGCATTCTATTTTTTCTGCACCTAAAGAAGACAGTTTGAAATTAAATGAAGCCACTTCTATTTAAAACTGTTAAATATCTTAATATCTTTAGTTCACAACACCCTGGTTGATAGAATTCCCTTCTTAGACTTGTTCCTCTCTAACCTGTAACACTGACAGCAAGAAAACCTGTAGAAAAACCCCAATGTATGCTGGGGTCTAACCCTACAACCCTGCTAGAGAAAACAGTGAAACACTGTCTGCCTTACAAGAGCAAGACATTTGGAATTTTTTTCTTCTAAAGGAAATCAGCTACATTCATTCTGTGATGACAGAAATTAAATAAACTGACATGAACCTTAAAACAGTTTTCATCAAACGAAATATTGGCAATAAATTTATTGAAATAATTGAAATATGGAATGTGAATATGAACTGTTTATGTTTTTACAGCAAACATCTGTTATTTTCAATGAGTGTAAAATCAACTTAGTTATAACTATTTTGTTAAATCTAAATTTCAAATTGATTATATTTTATCATAGTGAAAGCAGAGTTAAGTATATGTGAAGTATAAATAAATGATTAGCATATGGTTCAGAATTTCACTCTTTTTTTTTTTCAATTAAAGGGAATGTCCACATGATGTGTTTACAATGTAAAATAATTATTTGTGTCATAAAAATTTGTCTATTTTGTAAAATAAAAAGGTTTTTTCATCCTTACATCATATCAATATCTGATCAACACCACCAGTATAGCTCCTTACAATTGAAGAGGAAGCATCTTTCTTACTCTACATATACCAGGCCTCCTCATCAACTAATCAAATTATGGAATATTCTTAAAATATGGTTAGGTTATTTTTGTCCTCTTAATCATAACTTCCACAATGTTCCTCATGATTGTTCGCTATCAGGAGTCCCTACAAATCAGTCTCAGGTAATCCAAAGAGGAATGTCAGAGACCAGGATCTCAGTTTAATGATAAGAACAAATGATTAGTTTGTTTTAACAAACTCCTTTTTAAGACATTATAATGTAATTGTAATGTTTTTTCACAAAAATAAATGATTAATTCTGCAAATACAACTGTGCTCCATTCCCAATGCACTTACAAGGTGTTTCTGAAATAATAATTTGAATCCCAACAAAAGTTTCTGCATTCTAGCTAGAGATATCCCCTTTAATACATCAATCTAATATAAAAACATAATTGAAAACACTTAATATTTTTTAGCCGAATACTTTTCAAGATTGTTAACTTTGAAGAGTACCACTCCAATGTTTCCATCAACTTACATTAAAGTTTGAAAACTCAAGAGTATCTTTATGTTTTTCCTTTAGTAAAGGCCAAAGAAATGGAATTATACAATCTGCACCCTTTTGGACTTGTTGAAACTGGGAAGTAAGGCACATGCATAGAGAGAAAGTTATCAAAACCTGTCACCACCATGGACTCGTAGTTCAGAAGGATATATTTACAATAGGCAGACATGCATGCTGTTAAAAACTGAATAAATTATAAAGAAGGGTAGTTTCATGCAGTTGTTCTTGCAAATTTTCCACATTACATGATAGATGATGGTGCTAGTCTTCTGAAGCCCAAACACAAACTCCACTTCATTTGGGGTCAACTAAGTACTAATGTATAAAAATATACAATTACATCCTCTAGAGCTGCGATGTCATACGGCCAGAGGTCATCTGAGCCACAGGCAGTAGGGCAACAATAATATTGGAACAACAAAAGAAACTCTATTTCTGGTCTTACTTACTAGTAAGTAGAGAAATGGTGGGGTATGTTTTCAATACATGGGTCAGCAAGCTACATATCATGCGATGTATATATTAATTAAGTTTTAAATGTTATAATGATATTTCACTTAAACTCTTACCAAATTATTAATTTCATACTTATGAATATATAATTGTTTTTTCTTGATTCAGTCGGACAAACTCATGGACATGAACAAAGCATATGAGGTTCATTATGAACAGTTCATATTAACACAGTCTGTTAAGAGCTTTGGATGTTTTACATGACGTCACTTGCTTGGTTACGATGAGCAATTGGCAACTGTGGATTCCTATCTTGATCAGCATGTGAAAGTCTGATGACCTTAAATAAGTCATCTTATTCATAATTCCAGCTGTTAAATGGGTACGGATAATTCTGTCAAGATCAATTCTAAGGATCCTTAATTGTTATCCTTGTTATCCTTGTACAATATAGTTTACTTTCTTTTAAAATCTATGACTTGTATCTAAGTGTGTATGCAATGCAAAATATAAGGATATTAGTGTATAATCTCTCTCACGATCTAAGCACATCAGACAGTTGTTTCAGAATGACAAAATTTTAAGCCCCATTGCTAGAATTTTGATGACACTCTTGCAAAAAAAGAGATCTAAGATAAGGAACTGACAACCATACAGGTTCCAAGATATATCAGAAATATCAGAGAACCTACAGTTGAAATGATGTTTGCTTGAAATTGTTTTGTCATTTCTGAGTCTTCAAAAATTTCCACCGGAGATAATTATAAAAAATTAATTCCAGAGAGTGAAGTAAAAGTTGCCTTCAAATCTTACTTAAGAGTATCTAGGCAATATCACTTTTTGATGTGAGGGCCTGGTTTCCAAAAAGATTTGGGCAAAGTTTCAGTGGTTCTCGTCTAATATGTTTTGTGAAGTTATTTTCAGAAGAATTGTGTGCTGTGAAGAATAAAAATTTCAAGAGAGAAATGATACATGATATTAATTAGAATTTGACACAAAACATCAATAACCAATTAAATAACTCATCTATTTTCAGAATTAAATCCAGAAATTTGACTACAATACCTTTTTCTCTGCAGCCTTCTTGCCTTTCTTATTTTTCTTGACATTAATTTTATTTTTCTTGGTGGCTGGCTCATCTGATTGGGTAGAATCAGCCACCATTTTAGCCGCACTCATGTTTTTCCTGAAAATAACAATTAAAATTGTTACAATACAGACCTGAACAATTTGAACATAAAGGTTTAATTTATAATAAAGCTCCTATAGTTTGTTTCATTTCCTACTGTGGGACACTTTAGTGATTCAAGGTACTGAAGTCAATGCAATTGTATCTATGGTACCACATTCACTGCTTTCAAACAAAAGGGACATAATTGGCTTAAAATAAGGACAGAAACAGAATATATCTTTTAAGTAAAATTAAACTGATTTGTTCAATTATGTCAATAATTGCGAAATATGCTTGTACAATGTAATGTTTTTATGATTAGTGTTCTCATCAAAATCTTTTTTTAAATGGAAATTTCTGGAACCACAGACGTCTAGTTGAAAATAGGAATAGTGCAAATTGATGGTATCAGTGTTCTTGATACACAGAAACATTTTAAGGAAACCTATTTACAATCCCTCTACGGTTTTATATGCCATAATGAGTACATGCACCAAGAGATTCAATTGGAAGAACAATCCTATTCTCAAAACATTAAGGCATCTAGTAAAAGTAGAAGTTCCAGACAATAGTGATGTTTACTAAGTTTACAACCTGTAGTCAACCCCATCTTTATCCCCTGCAGACTAGAAAAAAAAACGGTTGAAAGACATCAAACTTAATTGTGATTTTATCTGTTTAAATTTATAAATACCAATAAACATTTCATTGAGAGGGAGATCTCATAAATGTTAGATGACTTGAACATTAAAAATCACCCATCTCTCATTTTTGTTGTTGAAAACACACAAAAAATATATACTCAGGAGACTTGACAAAAGAACTTCGAAAAAATATATTCCACTCAAAAATGAAAGGTGTTGAAATATTAAACAAATGAAGTTATTGAAATCAAATGATAGAACAGGAACTGTGAGGAGAAACAATATAGTTGATTGAAAACCCAGAAGAATTGAGCATTAAAACCAGACAAATGAAAAGGGATAGTCAATTTTAATATTCCATTGACAATTAGAGTTTGAATTAGCAATTTCTAAATCGTATTAAATTATTCACTCATTATATATGTGCGTAGACAGATTCAATGGACACCTATTATCTACTAAACTCAACTTGCCATGAAATTCGCTCAAGCATGGAAATAAAAGAACAAAAACTTCAAATAGTCAAAGACTTCTTTTTTCCTTAATCATAAACAATCAAGAATCTTTCAAATAACGTTGCCTTTTTTAGCATCACCTGTATCTTGAATGTAATATACTGATACTGAAATTAGTACATTTTGGGTCAGATATAACAGGACACTTTTGAACACCAGTATTAAAGAATTTTCAACATGATAAAAGCAAAATTCTGAATAAATTTAGGTATCTATACAAGGCTGTTTCATACAACTTTTAAGTCAAGCATACCCTAGACTGTATTTTGTCTGTGAACCATAATTGGTTCAGATAAGCTGATCCTTCAAAGAAAATTAGTGGATTTGTTAAAAAAAAATAGCAAGGTAATAAAAAGCAAGTCTTTATATATTCTCTTATTGAAGTACATGGTTCTCTAAAGTTTGTAAGCCTCCCAATATTAAAGCATTACTAATTAGAGCTCCATGTTAGTCTGTTAATTGAAGTCTAATGAATAGTTAATATGATAATTTTTATTATGTTGTGGGGGAAACTTATTGTCCAAAATTTCAATTAATATAGTATTATTTCAATTATCAAACTTCAGTTACCAGAGTTTGAATGCAGCTTTTAGCACTTTTAATTCAAACTACAACAAAATAACAATATAAAAGGTGGTTGATGAGAATTGAATTAAAATGAGAAAATCAATAAATAATTAAGTAAACTTTTATCCAAGATTTCAAATATCAAACACATATTGATTTAATACAGCTTTGCTTTTTTAACTAGAAATGATTTCTTTTGGCCACTTATTCACTTTCTAAATCAATGTGCAGTTAGATTGAGTATCATAATAGGCTGATCATAATTGAGCTTGATTATCAAAACATTAAAATTCTCTTTTTCGCCTTAAACAAAATCATGTTGTTTATTTCAAATGCCATATAGAAAGGGTTCTTATTCATTTTATTGTTTACTATAGCAACACGGACAACCAATGGTGGTCAAGAGTAAAAGCTGTCGTTATATCAAATTTATCACATTGTGGCCCTGATGACTTAATTCATGCAGGCAAATAAGAGAAATGTATATATTTGACAGTGATTGCTGAATTAGCATGCAAATCAGGAAAACCATTAGCTCCAAATAATGGGAATTCTTTTGAAAATCAATGATTTTCTATGGAAGGGTTTTTGTTTCAACAATTTTTCTTCCTAGCTATCATTTATAATACAGGCTATTAAGTTTCAGTCAATTTGTTTTGTGCTTAATTCTTTGATAATTCCATTTATTGACATTTTGTAACCATTGGAAATTCATTGTAATTTTTTAAATATTACATAAAGCCTTGAGAATTGTGAAAGCAAGGTAGTAAGATCCAGAGCTTTGGCCAATTTAAACCACCCATGGTACGCCTGTATAAAATTATTTTTTTAAGAACACAAGATATATGGATCTATTACTTATGGGTATATTACAAACTATGTTTCAAAACACATAAGGGTAAGGTTATCAAGTAAAATCTGCACCTAATGGTAATGAAATTTTGCGGATGATAACTTTACCTGTATGTGTTTCGAAACGTAGTGTGTAATAAACCCATAAGTAGTATATCCATATATCTTGTGTTCTTCCTGCTTCTATACGTCTTTCAAAAACTTTTTTATTAGGTTCCCTTATAAACACTGCCTTACAATCATACAAGAAAGAATGTGTTTCACTCTATGCTTGTACATTTGAGAGAATCAAACCCTCTCTTCCCCAAAATCATGTGCATTCAATGTAAGTAGATTACCAAATGCAGAGGTGTTAACAAATGCAGAGGAGTTTAGAAAAGGTCTAGCAAAGAGTGATGATAGGTTATTCATATCTGCAGTGGGCTTCAACTGCACAACCATTAAAATTTCTTTTTGTGCCAGTGGGTTGATTTAATCGTTACAAAAATCCCAACAGTACTCATGTTAAAGCTTATTCTTTAGATTTATCACAGAGGCATGACTTTAAAGTAAATTTTATTGAAGCACAAATAAATCCAACAAACGATAAAGAATCAAGTTCATTCTAACAAGTAACAGAAACATGACTTTAATTGGACTTTTATGTCCATTACAAGTTAATACCAGAGTAAAAATCTCCCAGAAATAAACTAGATAAGATGATCTGAATAAATGCTAGTTAGAAATGGATAGAGAAGTCTTTGGATAAAATCAGCATATTAATCAGATATCTATTAGAAAATTACCATAAAAATGACTTTCTTACAATAAAATGACAGAATTCTAATTACAAATTATTATATTTCTGTCAAAGGAATTTCACTTTCATTGGATTTATTTCACAGCGTTCAATTGAAATCTTTAATTATTCACTCGACACTCTGCAAATCTGCCTGTTAAAATCAAATCTGACAAACTTCAAAGATTATTCATCAAAGTTCAAGTGCACAATAAACCTCAATCCAATAAGCGTACAAAAATAATTAAATTTTAGCTTTTTTCATGTACGACAACTTTCTTTCAAGTGATTCCACCATCAAAGAGTGTTAAAGAAGTAAAGTTCGAAGGCATATCCATGCCATGAATTCAAAAGTATGGTATAAAATAAAATTCAATAGCCATAAAATAATCGTGTTTTATTTTAGTTCTTTATGGCAGGCCTGGACACACAAGATGAAATATAAAAACCAGAGTTACTGCTTCGATAATGAAACATCAAATGTGAACCTTTGAATAATAATGAATTAAAGTTCTCCTTTGTTCGTCAATATCAATAAGTGATTTTGGAGATAAAAAAAATTCATTAAAAAACTTTGTCTTTGTGGAAGACACGTTGGAACAATATATTATGATTAAATAATCTTTTTATGAAATTTTATCAAGAAAAACATAACACAGTGTAGAGATAATTCAGATCAGAATTTACAACGATTCACTTTTTTACAGTCTTTAATTTACATATGCGATGTTAGCGTAAGATGAAAAATGGGGATGTGAATATTAATAATTCTGCATGCTATCAAACAGATTAATTTTCACTCAATTCTATTGATCTGTTCACAAGTGAAAACAATGAAAAATTAATCATCAAAATTTTAATGAATTTCTTTCAAGTCATTGAGATTTTAACAGTTCACAGCTTGCAGCTAACATGCTATATCCTTTTGTATTTAGTGATGTATATCGCTTTGATTCTTATCTTTGTGAATATAAATTTATCAAGGACAACAACTCTTGATCTATGTATTGTTTTTATGTCATTTTTTGTTATGCTCTATTAGGTTTTCACTCTTTTTATTGGCATCTTGGGCAGCAACTCTTGAAAATCATTTCATAGATAGCTTAACAATCAACAATATATGTCGAGGTTTCAAAATAGAAAAAAGAGCCAGATTAAATTCAACAAGAACAGCAAGAAATTTTCTAAAAATACCTGCAGGCATTATGCGTGGAAATGCCAAAATGAGGCAAATAACTGAAGGGTTTAAGAGAGGGAGGGTGATTGATATAGAATACTATAATAAGAAATTAATTATGTCCTACAGTAATGAATGCTTTTCAAGAATTTTTTTTCTAATTTTGATTTGGACCACGTCAAAGCTTCAAGGGGTAAAAACAAATAAATACAAATTAGTGATGTATGATTTTTAATATAACCTCTTACATTAGCCTCTACGTATAATATATGGCCGTAAGTTAGAGATTCTAATTACGTTAGATAGAAATATAATGAAGAGCCTGTAGATAATGTCCACTGGGAATAAATGAACTAACAAAAATTTGAAAACAAGACATAAAAAGGAAATTAAATGACAATGACAAACTAATCAGTGATAGTATGTATGTCAGGTCCGATGCAATTTAATCATTATAGGCACTAGCCACTTTATCATTCTATGGACTGAACTTTCTATTGATTTTCTATTAAAAACACAGAACAAATTTCAATAAATACAGGACATAAAAGCGCTATCAAAGACCATTTTCCCTCTCCATGTCATATCAATAGCAGAACGAGAGGTACAGGATGTAAATTTCAAAGATGGTTGCCTAGAAACATCAGCAAGCAGCCCACAGCAGAATGGGATAAAGTTTTAATACATCAAGGCATAATGATTGGCAGTAAACTCGAAATGACCTTTTATCTTAGAATATTAGAAACATTACAACCACTCGCTCAATCAATCTGCTTTATAACATGATCGTTTCTTCTTCCTAATATGGTCAAACTTCTTCACAGATTTTAGACAGTGAAAAATGACAAACACTCCATAATTCCTCTTCAAACGCTTCAACTTGTTTTGTCTTTTTGACAGCCTCGTGCAATTGACACCTAGTAATTCATTAAATATTGAACAAACACAGTGACTATATATCATTTGTACAATCATACGTATAGATTCAATCCAATTTTTACTCTTTGCATGTTCAAGTCCAATTATTATGTGAGCTTCCAACAGGAGAACTTGAGTCATAATTTACCTTTAACGACAGCATTTGAGGAGTTTTTACGACAAAACATGTCATAAAGATTTCAATATTTCCGATCAAAATGAAATAATAATCAGACCTTTCTACACAAATTCATCTTTAATTTCATATTTTAACAATTCTATTTGCGTTGCTCAGAAATCAGCATTTCAAATTGGCATCGTTTATCTCAATTATTGTATTATAGAGCTCCAAAATAATCATAGGTCGAACTTGAACAGAAAATAATTCTCAACTCAATTTGACAGATACAGCTGAAATATAAGACAGATTGCTATATATAGTATGTCACTGAAGGACATGCCATCAGTCCATTATGGTCAGAACCAGAACTGGACATACTGACAACCAAGGAAATGTCATTTTTATAAATTAGTGATTTAATTATCTAGATACTATTCGAGTTTTCTTTGACATTGAACTAAGGAGTTTCATGTGGAATTTCTAAATCTGTTTTAGTTGATGAAAGTCTGAAAAGAAAGAAAAAAACAACTATATTTTACAAGGATAACAACTAAGGTTCACAAGTCCGCCGTGACAGGGATCCTTTCTACCAGCTGGTCCTTGGCATTGATCTTTCCCAGATTATCCGTACCAATTTACAGCTGGATGAACAGGAATTATGAGTGAAGATGAATTATTCAAGGTCATTGAACATTAACACACCAATCGAGTAAGAACTCACATCCAACATTTTCAACGTATCCAAGCAAATGAGGTCATGAATGGTATTTGCATTTGAAAAAACAGTCAAATGTACATAGCATTTCTGTAAAACCATTCTCATGAAAAAGTTGCAAGTAGTTTTTTCAATATCAAATTAGTTTGCATAGTCAATTAGCTGTTGCAGAAGTAGTTCATCTGGATTAGAAAAGAACTGATTAACAGAAATGATTTAACAGAAATATTAGAAAAAACTGATTTAAGCAAAGCCACTGATTTAATAGTACAATTAACAAATAGAAATATATTACTAGCAATTGATTTTACAGATATACTACTTAAAATCAAATAAAACTTGTGACCGATTTAACAGAAATAAATCTTGAAACACATCTAACAGTAATAAATAATAACTGATTTTATGGTGCAACTGATTTTACAGCACCATTTCATCTGAAAGAAATTCCTGCAGCCAATTTAACAAACTTGCAGCTGATCCAACAAAAAAGGGGCAACCATATCTTAAATTAACAAAGATACAACCTGCAATGAATGACTAGAAATACTAATGGGAACTTATTCAAAGAATTACCTTTACCACTTGCATGATATGAAACAGAAACCTATCCATCCATTGCCACTAATTTAAGAATTATATATACCAATATATAATTGTAGATTAAATAAGCAACCATTAAAATTTTTTAACAGAACTATTGCTTTTTGATATAAAAACAGAAAGGTAAGTATTAATTTAATTGTAATGTTAAATAATAGAACGGATTGATAAATGGGCGTTTTATCTGTATGATGAACATAATTAACAGGTTTATTAGTATTTGATGGCAACTAAACATGAATGGCTTGACCATTAAAAGACATATATACTCTAACTCAATATATATTTTGAACAGAATATGATCATTTGAATTGTTTAAGGTCAAGTCACAAGATAATACAAGTAATAATATATGAATAACTCTATTTCATTGAATGGACTTATATATTTATAACATAAAAGCTGTTTATTTCAAAAAATTTCATACAACTATTGATGTATTTAAATCCCATTGAATTCGAAGTCCACAAGGTGTGTGGGAAAGGTCAAAACTTTTTTTCATGCGAATTTTAACGACTGTTCAATAACATCTATAGAAATCGACTTATCTGACTTTTGTTTAGTATTCAAATATTAAGAAATTACTGATTCTCATATTGAAGTAAATGGACAATAAGATTGTTAAAAATAAACACACCACCAAGAAGTAAGTAATTGTCAGTGAAATAAATATTAAAAACATATCAAGGACATCCAAGACTATGTGGTCACTGATGCATACAGCCGTGTCTTTATTCTTCTCAAAGCCCTTAACATTTCTTTTCTTCAGAATTCTAGGCCTCACTTCTTGTCATACTACTCAAATATAAACAGTTTCAATTATTTAAAGGTGAAAGGGATCCCAATGACAACCAAGTGTGTTTTTTTTTATACCCAAGCAATTCTCTGTCAATCGGTTGAATTAAATTGTATTTGTCATTTAACAGTGATTATCATTTTTTATTCAACAGTTGAACTCTTGTATTATTCAAAATTGCTCAGATGAAAATATCTCTACACATAAATTAATTTAAAATTATCAGTTCTTTTTAAATCTACTGTCAAGGTGAAATTATGCAGCCTAAAGCATGCATTAAATATATTTAAATTTTAATAAAAACATAAATGTTTCTTTAGGGTATAAATTTTAACAGGTTTGGTGTAGTAATTCGATCAGTTTTATATGATTTATATCATTTTTTAATTGGGAACAGGCTGTGATAGTAATTTTTTTTATTTTCATGGGGAACAGGTTGTAAAAAGAGTGATTTTTTTAAAGATTGGGAACTGGTTGTAATAAGAGTGATTCTTTTAAATTGGGAACAGGTTGTAATAGTGTGATTTTTTTAAAATTGGGAACAGGTTGTAATAGAGTGATTTTTTTTTAATTGGGAACAGGTTGTAATAGAGTGATTTTTTTTAAAATTGGGAACAGGTTGAAAAAAAGAGTGATTTTTTTTAAAAATTGGGAACAGGTTGAAAAAAAGTGATTTTTTTAAAAATTGGGAACAGGTTGTAATAGAGTGGTTTTTTTTAAAAATTGGAAACAGGTTGTAATAGAGTGATTTTTTTTTATATTGGGAACATGTTGTAATAGAGTGATTTTTTTAAAATTGGAAACAGGTTGTAAACGCTAAACAGTCAGAAACAGAAATAAATCTTTTCAACATCATGTTCGACCTATACCTGATGCATTTACTTATTCTATTTTCAACTGTATCGATAATCCCTCAGCAGACACAATACCATACTAGAAGCTGCTTTAGCCGCAAAAAGGTATAGAAAAATGTATTTTCCAGTTTCAATAGTACTTGTTACATTCACTTTTTAAAAGCGCCCATGAATGCTGTAGTAAAATGCACTATATTGAGGTTAATACCATAGTCTTAATCATAATTTACAATGTCATATTCTAGTTATCTATTTAGACTTTTAAGGTGATGTAAATTTAATAATCTTACAAAAAAATATTTGTTGCATAAAATGTGAGTTTGTATTGTTCTAAGAAAGATAATGTAAGATGGAAAGTCTTGATATGACAGTCAAGATGTAGAGTTAAGATTTTGACTGAGTTAAAAAAACAAAACACAGTTTTACAGATGTTAAAATATTCTCTTAATTTTCATCTTTTGTTCATCTATTGTATGATGATCTGATAAATATATTTCTACTGGCTCTCATCCAATCTAAATATTAACTTCACTCTATTTATTTTTTGGTAGTGGGAGTACTAAGAACTACTATCATACTGAAACCACTAATGTGCTTAAGTGTAGGTAGCATTTCTTTAAATACAGGTACATGAAAATGCTGAAACACCATAAAAATATTGGCCAAAAAACACTACTTACATGCAGCTGTATAGATAAGCCTAATGCATTACCAAGTCTGTGGGAAGGTGACATACTTCATTAACTTCATTTGTACAATAATCATTCCAAGACAAGTTGAAGAAATTTAACAAGGATGGAACAGGAACTTAAAAACAGTTTGGGATTTGCATATCTGACTTTGAAGTAGGCCTTGAAGAAACATAGATTAACACACCCCGAATATTAACAGATTTGGATATTAAATGTGTCTAATTTGTGCATCCCATTTTACAACACTTTAGCAAAAGTAAGGAGTTTGAAAGAATTTTGCTAAAACAAAGGCTTGTTATCAATGTCGCAACCACAATCAACTAGACACTCTTTCAGCTATTTTTACCTACATCATTGACAGGGGAGACCATTAAGCAACTATGAAGGGGGTGTCTACATTTACCTGTGCCAAAGCTCTGACTTGTCTTGGTCATTTTGACTGCTTAACTAAGATATACAGTAAAGAATATACATGTATTTAAAAGCCAATAGTTTTATTGCAAATAGGAAAGCCAATGTCATAAAAATCTGCAATTAATTTTCATGAGTATAGTGAAATGTTATATTTAAGATTTTAGATGTTTCTAGAATAAAGTCAATATTTGTTTATTTAGTTATTATAAACACAGATTGTGTTTCAGTTTCACAAAATTTTTGGCTCGGCATGTTGTAAAATTCATTGTTAAACTATGTCAAGTATGAAACATATAAAAACCCAACCGAACGTCAGAAAATGAATAAATTTCAGAATGTTGGTACTTTTTGCCGAGGCTTAAAGGTAAAAACAACAAATCAATCGCACCATCTTTCTTTGAAGAATTCAAAAGATTTATTTATCTAAGAAAAGGTTTTTAAAAGTGAAACAATAATATTCTGGTATTTGAGTCTGATGGTAACCAGCTTTTCAAAGTTATTTCTTGAAAGGCTTAAAGGTATGGATAGCAGGGGAAAATATCAAGCTTACGTCAGAACTTTGATAAAATAAGTTCAACATTCACCTTGTGACCTTTTGAATGTAGATTCTAGATTTATTTGATATTTGAAGGAAGTAAAAAGATGGTGGCCAGCTAATAAACTAGTTGAAATTAAATGCTATCTGGTATATATTTAACTGGTCAGACCAGGCTAGAATGGCAGAAACAAAAGAAGATAATTAAGGTCATTTGTTGATTTAAACATTAAAGCCAGACGAATGAAAAAATAAGAGAGAAATCCATTACAGAATACTTATTAAAGACAAACGGTCAAGACTATGTCTTTCTTAATGAAGAAATGTCAAGTTAAGAAAAATGATTTTCTTTGAAAGTTAATGTAAGATTGTAGTTTTAATTCCTTTGAAATATCTATATACATGTACCAATCAGAGGGTCTCCATTACCAGAAAAACTTGATCTTTGATCTATGGTCACCTTGTCTTAGCATTGGCAATGGGAAGACAATATTTGTCTAATTTTCTAAGAAAGTTTCTTGACTTTTGTCTTAGTACAAGTACATGTTTGTTAAGATTGCACTAGAGAAGAACATTGAAAATGAAATGAAATGAATGGAGTTTTACATCCTACTAAAGAAGAACATTGAACAGAAGATTCAAACTAAATCAAAGCTCTCGGAATGGATTGTAATCTTTCTTCTGACCATGAAGGGATGAGTTGGCAACCTTACCCTAATCTCCTAACCAATGGTTAAGTGCAAAAAAAAACAGAATGGCTTAGCGTTAATAAAAACTTAGAAAATGAGTTTTAACATTTTCAAAAGAATCAGGTTGAAATTTCTGAACTAGTTTAAAAGTAATCTTAGAATACCCAGCAAAGTAATTTACCAATACAACCATTTAAGTACAACACAATTTCCTCCAATTAGACAAATGGTATAATTAAGTTGAAATCTGGACATTGTATCTAGAGTACGATTTAGTAATTGAGAGGCAGACGTGAGAATCAAACAATCACATGACAAATCACAGGCCAACGTCTGTTAATCCACCACAAATCCACGCTTTTCAATTAAAATCTTTCAATTCAATACAAAGACACCCCCAATTAGTCCAAGTAATTGCAGGGTTATGTAATACTATATGGTATTTTATGTCATAAATTGTAATAGCAATACAAAAGAGTTTGTCACACAGTGAAATAGTTCGGACGGTTTTCCTAATTTACATGTGTCATTTTGTAATAAATGAAGAACAAAACAATAGGTCATTACAAAATGTGATGATTTTCACATATTATCAATGATGATTATTTAATTTTAAAACAATTACAAAGAAAATTTTATTTAATGTGAAAATTTTCATTGTACAGTTTTCACAAATTGATAACATTCATATGGATGGTGTTTGGTATTTATTTAAATTTTCTAAAACTGGCTTTATAGGCATAGTTTTGCATTAACTTTGAGAATTTCAAATTTAGAACAATTAAATTTATTCAGAAAAATACATCAATTCAATGACAAAGTTAATTTCACATTCGAAAACTTATGAATTTTTAACTCTGGCAATTTCTTTTAAGAGGCTTCATTTTATTTCCAAAACGTAATCAATGAAATTAAATCTGGAATTTCAATTTTTTTCATTTTGATTAAAAGGATTGTCAATGGGAGGCCTGAAACATAATGAGTGGTTGCCATGGTAATGTAAACAAAGTTTGACAGTCACCTGGAGGTTGATAATTAATGAGAATGAGAGACAGGTGGAAGACAGAGGACTAGGCCTGTAGTAATTAGTTACTCTAATCATATTATTAAAGTCTTTATTAAACACTCTTTATAGCCTATAAAATATAGTAAATATACCTGAACATGAAGGTGTAGAAGTTAAATGATAATTATCTGGAATGACATATAGGGTTTAAAATAATTCTATTGAAATTTCAAATAAAATTAGAATTGCTGACAATTATGAACATATTTTTTACCAATATTCTATAGACATCACATCAAATCAGATCTCTCTTGAGATGTCACATCATACCGGTTCTCTCTTGATGATACTTTGTATCATTATTCTATAGACATCACATCGTATTGGTTTTCTCTTGATGATATTTTGTCTCATTATTCTATAGACATCACATCGTACAAGTTTTCTCTTGATACTTGTATCATTATTCTATCGAAATCACATCATACCGGTTCTCTCTTGATGATACAAAGTATCATTATTCTATAGACATCACATTATAGCGGTTCTCTCTTGATGATACTTTGTATCATTATTTTATAGACATCACATCATACCGGTTTTCTCTTGATACTTTGTATCATTATTCTATAGACATCACATCATTCCAGTTTTCTCTTGATGATACATGTACTTCACTGTTGAAGATAGCCTACATGAACTTTGTATAGGCATCACATTATACCAGTTCTCTTAAAATGTCACATCATACCAGTTCTCTGTTGATGATGGCCTACTTCATAAAGGAGTAGGCACAGAAAATCAATTTGTAAATCTATAGCATTTTCAGTGTCTTCAAGACTTAATCAAAAATTAAATTTGAGATGACCACTACCAGCATGGAAACTCAATTACTAAAAATAAATTCCAATCTTGAGAAATTGGAAAGGAGTTTAATAAATAAAGCTATATCTGACCACTGTCCAATTATCAAAATGAGAAAATTTGGTGTGGAACTGACATCATTATGAATATTGGTTCAATCTTGAATTTCAAACTATCTAGAAACATTTCTATTGATTGATACAGGATAGAATGTGTTTAAACAGTTGAAAAATCCAGATGCTATATATTGATCCTACTAAGACAGGCCAGTTTCAATTTATTTTCAGCTTTTCTTTACTATAATTGACATGAATGGTTATCTGCTCGTTTTGGTTCAGTACATGTGGTGATTTATAATTTTATGAGCAGCACTTTTCAAAAGTTCTTATAATTTGAAAATGTTGAAGTTTCGAGATGGTTCACATGAAAACACCCTGCTCCACACCAAGTTCAAATGATGACACTCTATTTGATACCAAACTGCTTGACAAACTATTTGACACCAAACTGTTTGATACGCTGCTCTACACCAAACTGCTGACACCATGCTCTACGTCAAACAGCTGACATCCTGCCCTACACCAAACTATTTAACATACAGCTCTACACCAAACTATTGACATCCAGCATATATCTAAAAAGAAATCTTTTTCGGAATTGAGAAACATGCAAGTAATTTACATAGCCTAATATTGAAGTAGTGTATGATGAAAACAAATCAAAGACTATCATAATACATCATAACATATTATATTGAACATAACAATTCTTCTATCAGATTAATTTATATCCAATATACAAGGTCAAATTTTACATTATCTTCTTTACCACAGGCTGAAAATGGTTCCTGGAAGTAGGGAGCAGTTAAGAATGAACAATATGGAGTTTTACATTCTACTATTCTGAAATTATATCCATTATTCAGTTTAATAGGGGAAGCTAAACCCAAAGGGTTGCACCAATTTACCTACTATTCTTTCTTTTTTCTTAAAAAAAAGAAAAGTTTCAAAGGCAGCGCAGTAAAACAAGTTCTTGGTTCTTGCTCAATATAAATGACTAAACACTGTTCAGTATCTGTAAAGATAAGTTTCTCTCAAGATAAAACCCTGAATAAAATTAGCATACACATATGCCCATTCTGATAATGGATCCTGTAGGTTGAAACCTATTAGATGATGTGAGAGAAAGTATTTCTCATGAAAGACAAACTTCACTTAAAATCATTTTTCCACTTTTTAACAATTAAATTATTTTATTAATTGTGTGTCTCAGTCAAATACAATCATTAAAACGGACAATCCAAGTCCCGTCTTTCCATAAAAAAATTGAGAATTTGAGACAGAAGACGGTAGAGTTACTAAGAGCAAAAAACAGATTTAAATATTTGATTTCAATTTCAACCCCAATGACAGCCATATCAACTTTACAAGATCAAATTCACAAAATCAATTTCAAATTAATGAATTTTTCAATTATCAGCAGGCAGCAATATCAATAATCAAACAAAACTAAAATTGGTAACCGTGGCAACGAAATAATCCAATAAATATGATATTAATACAATCAACTACGTATCTGTTAAATATGGTCAATATTCAAAATTTCAAGTAGATAAAATACTCTCTAGTAGAAGAGGAGAAAATGACTATAATCATACTTATCAACATGGTAATTGAACATTCCTTATTTAGTGAACTATTATAAATCTTAAAGTGCAAGGTTCTGAATTTCTATATTAAATAAAGCATGTTTACATTTTGTAAAAGCAACATATACCACTTACCAATAATAAAAAAAAAAAATTTTTTTTTAAAATATCTCAAGACCCTTCAATATGACTCTACTTTTAGTCAAGAAAAAGTAGGAAAAAAATCAGAGGGTCGAATTTAGCCCTTATTTCCTTATTATCCCATAAACCCATATCAAGAAATGATTATCTTCCCTTCTCAATTGATAAACTATATTACATAAATTTACAAATGAAAATAATCAAATTGCAAATAGGTCAAGATCTTGTTTTAAATTTGTATGGAACCCCATGATGTCATTAGCATAGCTTCTGTTAAGTTTAAAGCCTATCTCTTAATCTAACTATACATTGACATTAATTATAGAAAAACGGAGAGTGTGGCTTTAATAAAAGCCAGATTTGTAATAAGTATGCCACCTTATAGACCAGTTGAAAATGGACAAGTTTTATTAATATCAAGTTGATTACATAACTTTCCCATTATTTTCTGGTCATTAAGAGTGTAATTAGTCAAAATTAACATGCTTAAATCCCTCATTGAATAATCAGCTAATAATCATTATATAACTCTTGAACAAAACAACCTTCCACCAAAATCATTAAATTTACATCACATTTTCACATGTCAATAGGAAACGGATGAAAGAGTAAATTTGATTTAATAATAGATTTACTTTTCATTAAATATATATTATTATACATTTGAAATAACAACATATTTCAGTTGAATTTCTTGACATAGAATGAAGAGAGGAATAAAATTTCCATACTTGTTCTAGATTTTGGACTGTATTCACATGACAAACCATGATAAGAACATAAAACTATACAGACAGAAGATGTTGCTGTTTCTCTATCTAAGATCAAACCGAAAATAGAACTTTGAATTTAGATTTTGCACCATGTAATTCTCAGTTTACGGGGGATTAAATTTCATCTTAAATAAACTAATTTATGGCTCTGGACATATTAATATCTTAATGGATCTTTGGCTGTCATTGTAAATATTCAGAATAAAAACACAAAATTGAAAAAGACCTAGCTAATGCGCCCTAACATGTATCTGTAACAAACTGGGCCTTGGCTTATTGTCCCCTGCAAACAACAAGATACCTTTTCCATGTCAGCCCTCCAACATGCATTGTTGATAGGGGGTTAAACCAGGATCAGAATAAAAACCTTCAAATATATTTTTTGTAAGTTCACAAGAAATGATACCATTATATCAGAGTTTTTGAAGAATGATTGTGGAGATCAGCATTTTGTAGCAGCATACCCTTTCAGTTATGTGAACTAGATCCTTTATTGACACAATCACTCAAGTCCCTGAGGCAATTTATTCAAACCACTTTAAACCATAAGTCCACATTTTATTCTTCTTTTTATACTAGAATGTCAAATCAATTTTCAAAAAATAGATTTCGTGAACTTCAAAGCAGTTTTAGTAGGTGATCACCTTTTCATTGAATTGTTTCCACTGGACAATGGAGTTGAAGTAAATTTAACTGTAAATCGATTGATTATGTATTGATATATGGCCAGTTTCAATTATAATTGTTTAGAATGTAAATAGAAAACAAGTTGGTGTATGTACTTTACAATCAATTTATAAGTATCAATCAGTTCCTTCAAGCTACAAAATGCCTCTAATTGCTTCTTTGTTTTCATTTTCTAGAGATAAATTCACTTTCATTGTCTGCTACTTAGAATCATTTCAGTTTAAAAGAAGCTCAGTTACTTTATGTCTTTGTGTTAAGGAATGCTGATATGTAGATTTTGTATTTTCATCTGCTGAGATATTCCTTATTATTCTCCATGCTCTTATGTTCAGAAACTCTTTGTTTCTCTTACTGTTTTATCTCCCAAGTTACAATATCTGTCCTATCATTATGTTCAGAAATTCCTTGTTTCTCTGTTTTAACTCTAAAGTTACAATATCTGTCCTATCCTTATGTTCAGAAACTCCTTGTTTCTCTAACTGTTTTTATCTCCCAAGTTACAATATCTGTCCTGTCCTTATGTTGAGAAACTCCTTGTTTCTATAACTGTTTTTATCTCCCAAGTTACAATATCTGTCCTATCCTAATGTTCAGAAACTCCTTGTTTCTCTGTTTTATCTCCCAAGTTACAATATCTGTCCTATCCTTATGTTCAGAAATTCCTTGTTTCTCTGTTTTAACTCTAAAGTTACAATATCTGTTCTGTAATTATGTTCAGAAACTCCTTGTTTCTATATTTGTTTTTATCTCCCAAGTTACAATATCTGTCCTATCCTTATGTTCAGAAATTCCTTGTTTCTCTGTTTTAACTCTAAAGTTACAATATCTGTTCTGTAATTATGTTCAGAAACTCCTTGTTTCTATATTTGTTTTTATCTCCCAAGTTACAATATCTGTCCTATCCTAATGTTCAGAAATTCCTTGTTTCTCTGTTTTAACTCTAAAGTTACAATATCTGTTCTGTAATTATGTTCAGAAACTCCTTGTTTCTATATTTGTTTTTATCTCCCAAGTCAATATCTGTCCTATCCTTATGTTCAGAAATTCCTTGTTTCTCTGTTTTAACTCTAAAGTTACAATATCTGTTCTGTAATTATGTTCAGAAACTCCTTGTTTCTATATTTGTTTTTATCTCCCAAGTTACAATATCTGTCCTATCCTAATGTTCAGAAATTCCTTGTTTCTCTGTTTTAACTCTAAAGTTACAATATCTGTTCTGTAATTATGTTCAGAAACTCCTTGTTTCTCTAACTGTTTTTATCTCCCAAGTTACAATATCTGTTCTATCCTTATGTTCAGAAATTCCTTGTTTCTCTGTTTTTTCTCTAATGTTACAATATCTGTTCTTTACTTATTATTCCCTGTGTCCTTATGTTCACAAACTTCTTGTTACTTTACTCTGTTTTATGTCCAAAGTTACACTGTTCTGAACTAATGTTCAGAAATTCCTTGCTATTCTAAACTTCCTTTTGTTCAGAATTTCTTACTACTCTGTTTAATCTCTAAAATTACATTTACTTATGTTCAGAAATTACTTATCATTCTATGTCCTTGAGTACAAAAATTCTTTAAATTACTAATTCCTAAATCTCATGTTCAGAAATTTGTTTCTCATGTCTTTTACATTCTGATATTGAAAGATATTATAAAAAGTTTCTTTCTTGATGTTCCAAAACCTAAGAGATAGTAATCTATATAGGCATCTCTAAATTAGATCCTTAGATACCATCTTCAACCACTGAATAAGATATGAAATTACTGGCTTGTTGGTTCTAGGGTTTGATATCAAAAGACTTCTATTACCCCTGAAAAGACAGGATCCAAGAATCAAATCCTAATAATAAAAAAAAAACACATTGTAGTCAACCACGAATTTGATCAATTATTCAGTTTTATTTTAATAAAGCTCCACTGAATTAGCATTCTATACCAATCATATTTTCCAGTCCATATTTCAAGCTCATATATTCTAAACAATTATCGATTTCACTTTGTACAGAAGACATATGAAAGATTTAATAGGAAATTTGCTCTTTTTAATTTTAATAAACCTAAAATAAAATCGGTCAAATTGACATGGCTATCAGGCCGTATATAGAAGAATTCCCATTAAAAATAATGAAAATCATGAAAATCAATATATTCATTATTACGCTGTCTGTAGACTTTGCCTAAACGAAAAGATGTCCGTCAGCTATTGAAACAAACAGAGTCTTTAGGCCGCGTATTGAATTAATAAAATTACAGTCCTTTGATAATAAATATGGTCGTTTATTGGAAGACCCAAGATTAAATTTTCACAAAAATCAATCTTTTCATCGTCAGATCATGATTAGAATTCCATTTAATGCATCGAGTTAAAAGAATAACTACACAGTACCATTTTGTGAGGGAATGCGTAAAATTAAATAATTTACTAATAGAATTACGAGGATTACATGCTTTGCTTTCAACATTTTCAATTTTTTTTGTGATTTTTAATGATTTTTTCTTTATTTCTTTTCAGAATAAAATAATTAAATGCCATGCTGAGAGACATTGTGTTTTATCCTTTGAAGAAATTCTTTAGGCTTTAACAACAGAGAATGCTGTACACTTAACAGGCTATAACAGGTAAATTCTGATCCAAGGATTAGAATTCTATACCATGATGTTCCAGGAACCAAACAACTTAACAGGTGTCTTTTATGTATATTTGTTCACAATTACTTCGTACCAGTATATTTCTTTGATCACTTTGCTAACACATATATTCTTCATTTTGGATACTGACCTTTATTCCCAAACCAAACTATTCTGATGAGAGTTGTGTCAACATAGGAGAAGCTACAATATATTTATTGACCTTGGACTTTTTCTCCTACAGACACAGAGAGGTCCTTATATACAATTATTTTGAGTTCTGTGGAGCAGACAAAAGAAAGCGACCACTAAATTCGAAACTTAGCAACTAGTATAAAACCTTTTTTATGGATTTTAAAAGATATTATTTATTAATATTTCCAATATAAATGGAGTGGAAGAGAAAGAAGACAGAAGAATAATTGAAGGGTATTTGTCTGGAGTCTGTCTGGAGAACTGGTCAGCTCGAGTAAACTTTGATCTTATTTCTCATGTCTAATAAAAAAAAGTGTGAAAAGACAATCTGACCTGCTGTCATTCGTCCAATCCAGCCCAATTTTGATCATTGAGATAAAATATAATAATATTAGTACTAAAGCGGGGTGAGAAATTAACACCTCCCAATCTCTTTCTGAGACATCATCCAAGTCTGGCTACCACATTAATACATATAACAATCTTTTCTTTGCCAGCTATTTTCAATATTTTTGCAATGGTCACCACAATTTTGGACTCGCTCAAACATAGTTTTCCTAGTTATTTTGCCTTTTGTTATATTTAAGAACAAAAGACAGAAAGAAAAAAGAAAGTTAAGTTGACATTTCATATTTAAAGGATCCTTTCTACAAGCTGGTCCTCAACCATGTTAGAAATTTTTATTTGGTAAATTAAATTCCATTTCTTCCAATGCATTTTGTCTTTTTCATTTTCCAAAGAGCTATGAGATTTTTTCCTTCCTCCAGATTTGAATACAAAACAAAGTTTAACTTACCAATAGGTGTGTTAGCTCAGCACAGCTTGAGAAGGCTAGTACATTACAGCAAACAATTCTGAAACAAGAAAAGATCTATTGACAACTAGATGGCAGAACCCAGTGCTTTTGTTCATAGGACACCAATATAATACCATTTGCAATACTTTTAACAAATAAATGTTTTGCTAAATCATACTAAATCATTATATCACATTTCATACACATATAGTGGCATCAACGTCAAATTTGTTCTGAATGAGTTTCTTGATGATTAGGGCAATTCTACATTAATTGAAAAACCTAATTCATGAAAGATCTGTCTGTGGGGTTCTATAGTACAGCGGTTAGAGCGTTGGTTCTTAACGTCATGACGTCATTTGCTTGGATAGTTGAAAATGTGGACGTGAGTTCCAATCTCGATCAGTGTGTGAAAGTTTGATGACCTTGAATAAGTCATCTTCACTCACAATTCCAGTCCACCCATCTGTAAATGGGTACAGATAATCTGGGAAAGATCAATGGCGAGAGGTTTGGCTAAGGACCAGCTGGTAGAAAGGATCCCTGTCACGGTGGACTTGTGAACCTAAGTTGATATCCTTGTAAAATATAGTTGTTTCTTTTTCTTTCTCATCAGAGATGTACATCCAGTTTTTTAAATAAACCTCCATGACTATCAGATATAGTCCTGTAATCTAAGGTTATTTCATTTGAACAAGTGAATTAACATTCAAATAACTTCAAACTTAATCAAAAGGACCTGATTTTTTTGGCAAGGTACACAAATATTCGAAATAATATATACCTGACTTGAACGTTATAATTATCATATATATAAAGCAAATAGTTGTTTGTACAAGAAATTTTTCAATTACTACCTAACTTTCATTCCAGGCAAAAAGAAATCTAAATTCTTCCCAGAGAGAAAATACTATGAATTATTTCTAATATTTATGAAGAAAGGTATGGGTCTTTTGACAAGATAGAAATTTTGAAAGCTCAATGGGCTTAACAGTGAGATAATTATATGCACGTGTGAGTACTAAGATGGCACAAGATTGATAAAAACTATAAAGAGTGTATGGCACACTTTGTAATATATTTTGCAGTTGGTATAAACAAGACTACTAGTCAAGGTATAATGAGGGAAATATGATCTTTTTAGTGACTAAATCAAAGCTCTAGATTAACATGACAAGATAATACACAAATTTATTTTTTTGTTTATTTTGTTTATCATTTTTTAACTCTTTCCTGTTGATGACGAACTTGGAATCTGTTACTATCTGAATTTGAACAAAAGTGTGCTAAACCTAAAAATACTTATGGCAGTAGACATAGCTGACAATACAACATCTGATAGAAATGCAATTCATTCTTTATTGAATTATATATCTTAGCAGGTTTTTTCAATCAAATATAACCATTATTCAGCAACATTCAAGAGACAAAGGGACAGTTTGCCTGTAAACTAACTTTTGTTGGTCCAAAATCAAAACCTTGGACCAAATTAGGGAACCTTGAACACATACAACTTCAAGTGTACATTTTCATGTACGGTACATCTGATTCAAAAACAATTCTATCACTTTCATGGTATTGTTTATATTCTAGTGTGCAGTTAACAAGTAACATCAAAATATGTTCTTATTGCATTGTAGCATAACCAGACTTTTGATTTTAATTCTGAAAGGAATATGGATAGATGAAATCAGTATTGTACAAAAAATTATTCAGATGATAACATCCCTTTAAAGTGTAAATCAAATTTGGAACTGAGAATAAACAGATTATTTATATCAAAAAATTGCAAGATATAAATGTTCCCCAGCAACTTGATAAATACTTTAAGAAAACATTGATTCTAGTCTTTAAAAACATTTTCAGAGCTCATATCACACCATTCCTTACCAATCCATGCATGAAATTTGATAATTTATTTAACTTTCAAAATATATGTTTCGAAATAAAATATGTGCACCTGAACATCTCATATACCTGCAAATAGTTCACTTTTTCTAATTACTTGACTAATATTCAAAATTCTTAAGTTCTTAAATTATTAAGTCTAAGATTGACTAAGAGCTACATATTCATATTAATGAAGTTAACAATTTAATAATCCAAGATTTCTTTACATCATCTTTGATAAATTGCTTGACTTAAAACAATTAAAATATACCCATTTTCGGCTGGGATGTACCAAGATTATGACGAAGAGCTGAATTCACAAACATTACAATATTCTTGATGCAAATGATTCAATGAATCCAAACTTAGCAAATAAAACCGACAAGACTTTGTTGCAGTATTCTCAGGTTTAATATTTTAACTTCTTTTACCTGACAAAAACTTACCATTCTCAGAATAAATTTTTTGAAAAATTAACTGATTCTTAGAACTGATCCAACTTGAGAAGGAAGTCCAGGAACTTGGTGTTTTAATTCAAAATAGTGCTCATGTCTTATAAGCGACGCTTAAGAGAAATTTCATCATTACATAGTCCCATGGTTATGTACATTCAAGCCTACCAGGACTAGAGTAGATTCAAGAGTTTACAGATAAGCATGCTCAAAAATGGTTTCATTTCATAATTGAAGAACGGTTCTCGGATCACATCTTGAACCTGATTGTAATGTGGCCAGGTTTAATTGGGGCCTAGTATTATAGTATTATGGGGCTAAAGGCTACATAAACACTGTTCATTTAAAAATATGATCATAAATGGGAAAGTCCCTTTCTGAGGCATTAGGGCAAAATAAGCTGTACATTTCTGCTTGAAATCTAGTCATTTGATTACCTTCTTACATCACTAATGTGTGTTTTACAGGGTTATCAATTCAGGTATCACAATCCCTTAATACATATATGTAAATATCACCTTTATCAAGCTATATGACCTTTTTAACAAATTGAGTTGAAAAGCACAATCAGAGAGTGACATAAAAAAAATAGTGATCTGCCTCACTATTGACAACTACCATGTTCATTTTTTTTACCAATTCAGGTACAAGCATTTTTAAATTTTCAGACTGGTTTAAAATTAAATACTTCAAACCCAATTAAAATTTCTTTATTTCTCAACATTGAAACATGTAATAAAAGTTATTTTTAAAAAAAGAAGGCAAATTGGTTTTAAATACCCCAATTTCTAAAATAATAAGCAACTAAAAGTAATTATAATGAATACTATCAATTATAATAGAAATAATTATCTCAATATTATACCAATTGTTTACTCAAATAATCAGGGTTATTAATTCTTAATCTATTCAATATGGCTGCCTTTAAACATTTGGAATAGTTTTCTGAGACTCGGCCAGCTAGCTTATCAATGTTCAAACAAAACCGATTAAAGTTGAAGGACAAAATGTCGCATATCAATAGAATTCAGAGTTAAGAAACATTTTGTACAAGTTTGCCATTAAAACATTGTGGGCTGGAATTTTACAAGAGATATAAAATTCTGAATTGGCATTCTTTCAAGAAAGGTTGCCATGGAAATGGACAAACACAGATGCTGACAGTCTGTAAATACCAAAACATCTTTGAAACCAATTTCATATTTCTAGGGTTTCATTCTTCTTTATTTCATACACATTGTTTAAATTCAACTCAAAATGATGTTTCAAATCAACTCATCTATTTTTAGAAGTATCATGTCTAGAACATTCAACCAAAAGTAGAGTCTTCTCTTCACAGGTAAGGGATAATTTTAAAAAATTGCAAAATGTTATCTACGCCTGTATCACTAAAAAAAAAAACACACAAATTATGCTTAAAGATCAAAGAGTTTTCCTGTCAAAAGAAAACAAATGTTTCTTTTAACTTTTTTAAGATGGCCAATTACCTTGGAATACCAGGACCCAATCTTTGTTAGTTGTTTAGTTTTGCTTCTTTATATCTGTTTCTGTGAAAACAGTGTCAATTTTGACCTGCCACACTTTTGAGTGACAATGGCTTTAATGCAGAATAAATGAAGCATAGTTCCATGTTTTGTATCCCTAGTAATTTTCAATGAAACTGATAGTGTTAATAATAAAACAATCTATCTTCTTATAAATAACGATAATGTCAATACAGACTTCTATATCAAGCTGAAATTAGTCATTTAAAAATTAATCAATTTAAATGAATGATTCATGTGACATTTCTTTTCATAATTAGTTTCATAAGCCCAATCTTCAAAAGAAACAATGTATATCTTAAGATAAAGAGATAAATGAACATAAGCTTCAAAATTTCTTTTTATAAAACCATTCAACCTTCTTCCAAATGAGTGATGTAAAGAATGATTTAGAACTAAAATGAATGTTACATTCAACTACTAATTGTGCAAGCCATTACCAAAGTTTGAAATAAATGTAAAAAAAGGGGAATAAAAAGTCTACATTGTTATATAACAGGTAGTTGATCCTTTAAAATTGTAGTAAAGTTGTGCTCAGGTTAACCTGTTGTGAAGACTGCCAGCAACTAGCTGCATCTGAGAGATCGAGATCAACAGAACTCAGCAAATCCAAGTTGCCAACTTTCCATCAAAATGTTGAATCTGATACTTGAAGTATGCAATTTGATGAGATGCTTATTAATTGCCAGTTGAACTGAGCTGCTCACCAAGAGTACTAAAGCATTAAGCATATAGTAGCACTGTTACAAAATGCAAAATCAAAAGGACCACAGTCCTACATCAACAGCAGTAGGAATGGAAGAAACACAATAATTGTTGATAGCAACTTCAGAGATCTGGTTTAATAACAATACAAAACTTAACTTAAAGGTAATAAAGAGTTTTAGTCTCATCCACTCCTTCAGAAGACGACATGTCCTGGTAGTGGTGCACAAAATTTGGGACAAAACACAACTTTTCTTTTCGGATAATTAATAATTTAAATTCACTTTTAGAACAAAAATGAAGTGGAAGTTCTAAATAGAGGCTAATGTATTTTTTTATAGACATGTTTAAAGCATCTCATTAAATTCGAATAGTATGGTATAAAGATTTCTTCATAATCATAATAACATTTAATGAAGTTATTAAGATTGATTTCAAATTGATTTACTGGAAACAATTTATCATATCATTCCCACTGGACTGTTATCAATTCAGATGACATATTTCTTATTAACAAACAAAATATCAGGTTTAATATTCCCAACATAAACTTTTGATCAAAAAAATTTGACAGAAATTCAGAACAGAACATAACTTATGCCAGAGACCTAGAACTCCCAAGTGAAGCCCATAAACAAAACAAAACTTGAATTCTGAACAATGTTTTATCAACATATAACATCTCATAATAAAAATAAAATAAATGAATCTTATGGTCACATAAAGTTGTGAGACAAGTAGGCCTATTGTGCAAAAGTAGCATAAGCAATGTTTTTTTTTTTTCAATGAAATGAAGTGAATGGAGTTTCACGTCCTACTCTTCCGCACCTTATGGACTAATAAAGACTGGAAATACCATGCAGTGTTCATTGAGGGAAATTTTGCCAGGACAGCAGCATAAGCCTCTTTTAGCGATTCCCAACTATCAAGGGACAGCCTTTAGCACACTGGGCCTCAGTTTATTGTTATGGTTTTTTTTTTAACAATGTCCATCATCTGAAACAATTGAAAACGTGAATGTGCTCTTTAACATGTTAATGAATATATCCATTCCCTAAAAAACTTTTCATTAAACATAGCCATCATTTTATCATCATCCATATCTCTGTCCATTTGATACACATGTACTTGTGTATTTTTAGTATTTCAGACGAATTGTATATTGAGATATTATGTATTTTCGATTTTATTTTTTTATTTTTTTTTTTTTTTCCAATGTATTGCCCCATGGGCTGAATGTGAGACAGGACCATGTCCTTGTGTATTGGGCCTAATTCTGACCCATGTAAAATAAAGAGTTTATTATTATTATTATTATATTCATTGATAACAAAGTGTCCTTATAATCATCTCAGCCCAAATGCCATCATCAAAACCCTCAACTTACAGCTAAATTTCATGTTGGCAAGAGTTCTACAACCTGTCAAAATACTTTGGACAAAATCTTGAAATGGTACCAAGAAAAATGTAATGGTCAGATTTCTATCTTACTGTGTAATGCATGTTTATAATTAATATTTATATGTTAACAAATTACTTGGCTTACAAACATATTGTTTGTGTTAGTTTGTTGTTAACTGATCTGAAGGAATTTGGTTTCAGTCTTCCAATTAAGGTCACATGACACTTAATTGCCAAGGATTGAGAGCAGAAAACAGTTTGCCATCGCCAGAAGTAGCCAATGAATAGTGACATTTGAAACATCTTGAAGAATTATAGGCAAATTGTGATTGTAGCTGTTAAAACATTTTGACAAGTACACCATAACTGTACAGTGCTGACATGATGTAGAAGAAATAATGGGGTGAAAAGACACTAGTTAATACATGTTTATTACAACTTCAAACATTGGAAAACATCCAAGAGATTAGAGAGAAACCTTGAAGAGAATGAAAATGAGAACTCTCTCTATTTCAACTCAGCAGGACAATTTATTATATTGGCTAAACACTAATTGCAAGTGTTTCTCTTATGATTATGACAGACAAACTGAAATCTGAGATTTAACTTAGATTTTTTCAAACATTCATTTTCTCTTAAAATTCAAACTAAAAAAAAAAGAATATCAGTACATTTCTTTTAATAATGATAGCATCATTCTTTGTTCTAAAACTTCTGATACAAAATTAGCTGGAACTTTATCTTACTGCAATGATTCTTAATAATCTTTCAAAAGTGCATGGCTGCTTATTTGGTATTGCCTTTGAATACATTTGGTTTTTTAATTTTATTGTTCAACATAATTAAAGAGCATATACCAATAATTAAAATAAAAAAGTCAAAGACTCAAGCTTCAAATGTCTGCAGGATCAACTTCCAGAGATGTCAAAATAATTGAGAGGTTGGAAAAATCTTAGTAACTTGATTATTAATATCAATATAACATTTTACACTATGACATCATAACAGAATTTCATATTTCTTTACATTGTCTTAACAGTCAGATTTTCAAAATCTTACTAATTTTATTAAGACTTCAATCTTGTAATTGTCAACTACATCAGCCTTAAAGGGGTCTTAGAATGAACATAAAATTTGAAAATTTTAAATTTGGCCAGTAAGGGCTCTATTCATATACCTGCTACCATAAAAAACATAAAACATAAATATCCAAAAAAACTAGGTAATTATCCATAAAGATGCACTTGATTATTAAAAAACGATTAATATATTGATTAAGCTTTTTTCAAAAATTACTTAGTTTTGAGAGTTTTCAAGATTTTACGATATTCTGTTACTTTATGACACCAGTTAAGTTCCCTGATGAATATATACACATATTGACCTTTCTTGACAACTGAAATTTATGTTCATGCTAAGACCTATTTTCCCTTTAATATTAAACATCAAATTTATATTAATAGTTTGTTACATTATGTAGGCCTAATACATGTTCATATCAACACCCTAATAACTTCATTCATTTCTGTAAAACTTAGATCCATTGTTAGCTCAAATAAACCAATTGTGTTATTTATTGGAACAATGTATTAAACTGTACATACATCATCATTATAGTTTAAATGACTCAGTAAATAAATGTTCATTGAACACTTCAGATTTCTCCACCCACTTCCACATGAAAGCTTAAATCAAAAAGATACTTTTCTAATTCTACAATCACAATACACTATTATATACATTACCTTACACAGTAGTGGAGCTTGACTAGCCTATCAAGGGACATAACTGATGTCTGAACAGAAGCTGACTGCAAACTGATGCACTGCCTGTGGTCTATTGGTTTTATTGCACATCAATATATAAGTTAACTGGTTCTGTTGCCATATGAAAAGCCTCAGTTGAAGGGAAAGAAATTGCAAGATATCAGCTAGGATTCATTATTCTCTAAATTACATGTACTAACAAGGCTATAACATTTCCCAAGTTGAAAAGATTTTAACCATTTTTGTTCATTAAAAATAAATGTATTAACACATATTTTCATCCAGTTACATTAATCTGCTGTTTTAATTTTGCTTAAAAAACGGAATCAAAAGTGAAACTTTGAATACCCAGTATAAAGAAAATATACATTATGTGGATACTTATTCTCCTAACACATAGCAACATACATTTAAGTACCAAACAGTAATTGTTCTCTAATAATGAAATAAAAATTAAAGTGGTGAATTGTTCAAGTCTTTATTCCATGTTCAAAAGGAAAAGTCAAGTCTTTAACATAACAATGCTACAGTGTAGCAATGAATTGAAATGAGAAATTATACAATTGGTTAGGTTGGTATGATATATATATTAATTATCATAAAAAGTATAAAATTTCAGCTATCATAAAATATGAGTGACAGTCTTAAACATTTCAAAACATGTTTAATGTGCATTGTATCCAAAAGAATAACAAATAGTTTTGAGTGAGGAGTGTTAAATCTAAATATATCTTCCAATCAGGGAGAAAATTGAAATATCACAAGTAATAACACGCCCTCGAATTTTCAATCAACAAATCTATAGTTATGGTTAATAAAATTGCACACATGCGCTCGGCTAGACAACAGTCGTAGCTGGACATAAGTTTAATTGTAAAATTTAGCTAGAATAGAAAATACAAATTGGAATATTACGTAACGTGCTTTAACACTAAAATAGCAGATGGCATGTAAAAGTCGCTAATTAACCCGCGATCGAAAGACAATAGTGATTGGGATTTTATAAGTAACTTTAAATACTGATTAAAACTTGACAAGTGCTTGTTCACGCATCAAAACTTCAATGGCCTTCTGTCATTAAAATATAGGACGTCATTAAGTTAACAACTGATTGCTAGATAGCCTAGTCAAAGATGAATAAATAATCATACCGTTTTGACGATTTGCAGCATAAGTTGATTTAAAAAATCCTCTTGAATATCATAGTGAATTATGATGTTTGGTATTCCGCCATATTGAATTGAGGAATTGTGGGTATGAGCGAGCACAAGATGGCGAGGAGTTGAGAGAGGCCGTCAAACAAGGTAGGAGTTTTTACAATTACAAAATCAAAACACTTAATACTGGACTGTGAAAAATATTTTAGAATGGTCGCACAAGATTCTACTCTGTAATCTTGTAATTTGAAGTGCTGTCGGTATCGTATAAGAATTTGTGTGACATATTAAAGAGTGACCGTATTGTCCTGTCAGAATAACAGTTTTAAAATTTAATTCCGAACTCAATTTGGCCTGGAGTACCCTAATTATGATGATATTAGAAGGAACGTCATCAAAGAATTGTGGAAGCCATTTTGTTGGATAAAATCAGGAACAGTTATTCTATAAAATAATTTTGGAAAGTTTACTTTTGATTCTAAGGACGAAGTGATCAAATTTCCTTAAAACTTAGAGCGGCCTATTCGAAGTCATACCAAGGTTTGTACCTATCTTATTGAGTAAAAAATGCATGTTTGGTATTTGCGGACAAAGTTCATTAAATCTGGGCAATTGATGCATTTTTACATAATTTTTCTGGTTAGGACTTTTATTCCTCTATTTCATGCTAAAAGTTACAAGGTTTTATTGAATTGTTCCCATGTGTTTTGCATCGATATCATTGCGGCTGTCTTAATTCAGTAATGTACTTATTTAGTATACACGATATATTGAAGTTTATATTGGGTGGCTAGCTCGTGGTCAGTGGCTAGCTAGTTCAAGCCATATCTTTGTTTTTTCACTTTAACCTACACTTGTAGATAAAAAAAAACCTGACGTGGTTGAAATAGCCATATCAAATTTCTAAGATTTTAAGGCGAGAAATTTAATGACCGAATTTTATACGCTCTTTTTTCGGGCTTTTAAAAATATCAATTTGTCCATCTTTGAAAGGAATGGCGAGTTGTAAAGCGTGGATTATTGATTAGGATGTTCTGAAATATGAATTTTTCTCAAGATAAAAGATTCCATTGAGATTTCTTGACAAATTTGTTCCATGGTTTTAAACCCTTTCTTCTTTTGACTTTGATAATTGGTGCACTTGATCATTGCTATGGCTTTGTTAGGATAAATCGTTAGAGGCATTCAATCTCTTTGGCATTGACAAGGGTTAAGTGAAACATTATCGACAAACTTCCAAATATTTATCGAATGTAAGAGAGTGTATGGAATATAAAGCTTGACAGAGAGGGAGTCCATGTGTTAAGCCAGTAGGAATTGAGATTGGGCGATTATCGTATCGCCGTCAGCAGTGATGGACTAACAGTAGTTAGTATTATTACATAATAAAAGACCAACTAGGATGAAGAACGTCGTGCGATGTCATTTGATATCATTGTGTAGCATTGGAGCTTGACTGTTTTACAACTTAATTTATTTGTGTTTTCTCGTCACCCACACGCCTAATGATTCACACAATTACACCATACACGATCATTTAAACATGAGTGTTATATCATAAGTAAAATCTTCAATTGTCCTTTTCAAAATTTAATATCCTTTGTTCTGATACGATCAGTTTGTAATTAAGATGAGATATCAATCGGATTACAAGGTTTTAAATATAATCTCTTCCTATGACGTCAGAATATTCACCTGAACGTCGCCGTAATGAACTGATTAAAAACATTGTATCGAGAATTGGAATTCTGCTAATTCTAGTCAGAATTGGATTGAGCTTTATGGTATTCTTTGGAATGAATTGAACTATAGATACCCTAAGAATCATCTATCACTGGACATAGGCCTAAAGTACGACAATCAAGTTGAAACAAGTTGAACAAAATTGCCGACCAAGGCTATACTGTATGTACACACAATTTGAATACTTTCGATTTATCATACCGATCTGTACAGGGTATGAAGTTGAATTCGGTATTTGATAAAAAACAAAGTGGACCACAGGTGTCAAGAAGTTTTCAGAAGGCAGAACAGTTGTGTACGAATTCACCTTTTAAAAATCCACCGTGTCTTCAAATACCCAAATTACCGTAAGATGTAATTCAATCTCAAGAATGTCTATAAAAACCGTGTATAATTATGACTGGTCATCAAAAGATAGACCAAACGTTTCAACCAACTTCGTCAAAATCGTCCATTTTTAATTTATTTTTATCCCCTTTGAAATTGGTAATTAAAAACGTCGTTCACTCGCCAGGTAAACCAATGATTAATAGAACTTTCACAGCATTTGTTCAAACTCTGAATTCAATGTGGAATTTCAATTTCGAAAGGTATGAAAGAAATCTGTACGAGAATGAGTTCTATGTATATTGAAATTGACTTTTATTGAAGATGTATTCTATAGATAGGTTCAGAGTACTACACGAAAGTTTATAGGACTCTTATCATATTACAATGGTATGATAGCACAAAACAGATGTGCTACACATTTTAATCTTACAAATTTTCATACTGAACAAATTTACCTAGAAATCGTTGGTCCGAATAGTCTCTCACAACCTTTCTAACCAGCTTTCATGTTTGGAATGGTGCGACACGCCACGCTTCTCCGGTATTACCGATGACATTATGAAACTTTTACTTGTTGCATCACTATATCGTACAGGTATAGTTTTAAATCAGCCTTCGAATCACGAATGTGTTCCTCAAAAGACAATACAGTATAGAATATATAGATTGCTTGGAATTTCATACCCAGTTACGGCAGTGCTTCATCGTATGACAACATGGACGATTTCATAAGGTTCGTGTACACCTCCCATCTATGCATGTTGTTTGTAGTTGACATCTGTTGAGAAATATCACATTGATCATGTCCAGATCAAAATGAATTGTGTGATGCAGATTATTTTGAACACCAATTGGTTGAATTGGGAGATAGAGCATAAAATAGTTGGCCTTTTAGGCATGATGGGTGTTTTGGATTGTTACCAAGATTGGTCATTTGGTATAGGTTACAGCTTTGAACTATTCAATGAAATTCATCAGAAAAAAGCTACTATTTATAAATACTAGACCTTTAAGTCTTGAGCATACAGAACACCTGGTCTTGATAAAAACACATCTCTTAAAAAAATTCAAACTAATCTTAACTTCAATAAAGATTTCTTATTGATTCAAAATTTATTAAAAATTAAAGGCCTTCAGTTATGTTTTAATAGTTATATTTTCAAGGTGTGTTTTGTAATTCAACTGTTATTGAATATCAATACTAATTTATTTTTTATTTAAATGTCTTAAAGATACTTCCTTTCTGCTTTACATTACTTTTAGAATGGTGCTGGAAATAGGTGAGATGTACATCAATTGCTCAATGAAGTGAAAAAGGAGTAGATTAAAAAGTTTATTTCATTTTGCCATTTCAATTGATTTGTGGTTTTAATCTCAAAGTTTATAAATATTTGAATATATCTAAGGCAGATTTAGGGGTATATATCACACAATTAAAGGCCTACTAATGTTGGGTGATGCCAAAGTACACATTGTATACTATAAATTTAGTAATGAGTATACAATAAGTTTATATGTTTCTCTATGTGTAAGGCACCATTTATACAATATATATACCAGAAACCTACTGTGTCAGTGCACAACAAAATTTTAATTTCAGAGAGGCCTTCCTCATGTCCACATTCATTTAAACTTTACCACAGCTTTCCATATTTTGAATTTCGGAGCCCATAGTAATGTTCTCTTGTTAATGTTAATTTTTGAAAGAACTTCTTTGTGTTTCCTTCCTTAATGTTAAGTTCAGAGTGTTATTTTCTTCATGTTCACTTCAGAGATTTGTATTTTGCAGACCAAGTAAACCAAGCACAAATATAGTGTCTGTTTGAGTCATTCATCAAAATTGATTTAATTTACAAGTCATTAATTAAATGAAAAACCTAAAGTAACTTTTTAAGCAGAAAGATACTAAAACTGTTTATTAATTTGATAAACTTTTAATTTAATATAACCAAGTTTTATGAAATTGTTTGAAAAAGAAATATTTATCATGAAAATTTAATTAGTAGAAGGAATAAAAATGTAATTTTTCTTGATAAAAACTGTAGATTAGATTGATTAAATTAAAATTGTTTTTAATAAGGAAATAAGTTAATATGGAAGAATGGTAGAGTTTTGTTCAAGAATGATTTGTTTGAGGTCAGCTAAAGTTTAATGAGAATTCTAGCACCATATTGCCAACTCTTGTCGAAAATTTACAACTCAATTTACCAGCAGACTCCATGGCTCCTGTATTGATCTTTGGAATATTTCATATAGCCATACATGATTTGCAAATTTGAATAATTTATACCATTGTAGATGATTTACACCAATGGAAGTTAGTAATGACATTTTGAGACTGAGAAACTCCTATAAACTTTATTGATTTGTATTGGGGATTTGATATCAAAATGTGTACATAGCAATGTTTTAATTTAATTAGTTTGATTGCTGTCAGGCTTTAGTACTATTAATATTTCTATCTGCTAGCTAGTGCTGGCACTGTGTTGTTGACTTAGATTTGTTATCTGTAGAAAATTAATAACTAACTTGGAAACTTCATTGTACCATGTTTTATAACACGGAAATTAAACCTGAACTTTTTATCAATTGAAAATTGAATTGTGTAAGTTGTTTATAACTCACTTTTTTACTCTTTTTTTTTTGCTTCCTTTGTTCTTGGAAAGTTATTAAAAGGGAATATGAAATTTTAATTAAGATTTATTTACAGTTTCATTTTCTCATCAAAACTCTTTGATTAAGTTGTCTTTATTCATGTTCCTAACAAAATATTTGATTGCCTTTTTTTCTCTTTCTTTCTGTGATGAAGTGTTAGATGAAATTGTTCAATTATGTCTACAATTAAAGCAGATGGGTATTTATGGATGATTTTGACAATTCTTAATACTGTTCAATATCCACTTAGTAAATTTGCCAAGACGTATAAATAAAACCATGAAAACTAATGAATTACAAAAAAAAAAAAACAGATTTGGATGTATCCCTTTTATGACAGATTGAAATTATTGATTTAAAAAAATGTCGACACATGGACAGCTGTTTCATTTTGAAATTTATTGATTTGAAAAATTTAAAGTGCAGATATGTCATGACAAACTTACAATAGCAGGTCATTTTAAAATGTTGTAACAAAAGTTTAGAGCAGAAGTATACCCTCATAGAATAATATTCCCACTTTACAGTGCATATCCTTGGTATTTTTTGGCACTCAATAATCGAGTGCATCCCCATTTAGATTTTGATTGTGACATGTACAAACCAACTTCTTTTGTAGTCATGTAAAACACTCAGTAGTTTTGTACATAATATGTACAAATCACTAAACCCTGTGTATTATGTACAGAAGGTGAATATACCATGCAAAAATTGTAGGGTCATGAACTAGATAAACTAATAAATGTAGTTGTGTACGATGTATACAAATCAAATACTTATAAATAAGCATTTGAACTTATTTTCTGAATAAGAACCGATTTTTATCATGAAAATCTTATTTTTATTTGTTCAGATTTTTTAAACTGCTCAGCAAGACAGTCTTGCATACCAGATTTCCAAATAAGGTGTTTTTCACTTATAGACCTCCTGGGAAAGTTTCGAAGAGTTCCAGTTTTAAGAGATAGTGTTTGCTTGCTAACTACCTTGCAAACTACCTTTCAACAAGTTATCAAAAACCAAAGAGATTTAAAACAGAAAGAAAGCTATCTCATGGTTACCTAGGAAACATTTTATCAGCTGTTCCTTGACCTAAAATCTTAAGCATTGATCTTTCCAATATTATCTGTACCCATTTGCTGCTGGGTCGACTGGAATTGTGAATGAAGAGGAGTAATTTAAGGACATTGGACTTTCAAATGCTGACCAATATAAGATACCGCAACCACCAACGGTTTTGTTATCAATTAAGTTCATGAAAAGAACAATTGGTTTTAATGTTTTAACAGACTGTGCTACATAAGTAGTTTTAGTCAGAAAATAATATTTCCCATTGACTTACAAATACCTGAAGCGTATCACACAAACTCAATATGATTAAATAAATTCATAGCATTTAATTGAAGTTATGCCTAATTTTGATTAAAACTTATTCAAATTCATAAACATTTGATATGAAATTTCATACATGAGCACAAACATAAAATGGAAATTAAAAATGGAATAATTTGGTATTTTTCAAATAATTAATATTCTAATTTTCTCTAAAAAAATCATGTATAATTAAAAACAGAAAAAAGGTCTGCTAAAATTAAAATATTAATTTCAACTTTGATATTTCCAACAGAAAAAAAATGTCAACCATTGCATTGGAATGACTAATGTTGCATCTGAATTTTTTATCACAAATAAAAAATACCATAAAATAGGCTTTTTATGTAGAATATTGAATTGGATACAAAAATTTACCATATTGTGAAATTCTTATAATTGATCATCAAAAATAAAAATTAAAAAAAAAAGTTATAGAAATTTAAGTGAGCTCATAAAACATAATGACATATTACACCCAAAAACTCATAATGACTTGAAAATTTTTTTAAACCTCTTATTCCATTTAATTAGTTTCAATCCTTTTTTATTTAATCTTCTATAGAAAGTCTCTTTTTTATCCTGTTTAATTGATGTAATGTGCTTATTAAAAACCATAGAGACTTTAAGCTCTTTAAGTGGTTATGAGCATTAAGTTTTGTATTATTGAATGTTTTGAAAGTGATTCAGTTCTAGCACGACTTGACCATAGTGTGGTGGTATGACTTAAACTGATCTTCTAAAGAAGGTGTGTCCAACAATTTCATTATTAATTTCATTTATTTCATTGATTTTTCTCTTTGAAAACTATCTATCTTTTATCAGACAGATTCCATACATGTACTTATTGGAGAAGTTGGAGATAGATATGTGTACGATTTAGAATAAACAACACAAGTTTTGGATCAATAATCATTATACACGATCTATACGGAATACAGTAATAGCAAATTACTTTTCATTAATACCTATTATATATTTTATCTAAAACTCAAACATTAATCAGGATTATATGAAGATGGAAAAAAAGAATGCTTTGTATTTTTTAACTGATGTTTTTGAACATGTAATTAAGGTATTTAGAATTTTAAATTGACTTTTAAGTCGATAATGAACTGGAATTTTCAATTGATTTATTAAGTGCTCTTTAACATGAAAAACGAACTTGGACACAAATGGATAATTTATTTAAGTTTTCATGTTCTGATTATTGAAAAAGGATTTTTTTATTTATATTTTCGTAGTGAAAGGACAGATATAATGTTAATTGCTTGTTTATCAAACTTGATAATAGTTCTTTGTTTGACAAATTTAATATGGAGAGTTTGATTCCAATGATTATGAAATATTTTTTACAAGTTAACAAGAGTTCAAAAGAGTGTGCAAAACAGTGAATTTGAACTATGTGACCATTGTTGTTTTTTCTAAATAAGAGAATGGCCTATAATCAATGGATAGTGAGCCTAACAAATTTGTATAAAGTAATTTTGAGTAAAGAATTGGATAATAGTGAAGAGCTTTTCAAGTTATTTTCATCAATTTTGGTTATCAGTTTTTTTGAAAATTGGTTAAGTATTAAAGATTTTATTTCAATTAATATTGGTAAAAAAAATTTAAAAATACCCTTTTAGGTATCTACAATAATACAAAAAACTTTGAATATTTTTAGACAATGTTGAATTAAAAGATCAAACATTGATTTAGGGAAAAATTGGATTACAAAAAGCAATGTTAACATTAGATTTTGATTCTTTGTTTGGAACAGACTGATATCTGTAAATTTGTCAAAACCAGATCTTGCCTTAACAATACATTACTAATCAGTGATTTTAATGGATTGTAATTTCAATGAAACCAATAAATCAGATTGTAGTCTCACTTGTTTCTAAGTGAACAACCCAATCTATCTGACTTAGAAATTAAATCGGAATTATATCTTGTGATAGGAAATGAAACGAATTTAAATTGCCAATTATGTAAATTCAAACGTGAGTGATCAGCCATTCGACAGATCTTTTACAATTTTTTTCTTCATTTTTTTAAAAAAAGAGTTGAAGTTTTTTTGGTTTTTTTTAAGAGAGAAGAGAAAGGAATAAAAAGTTGTCATTTTGTGGTGTGGAGTAGAAAAAGATTTGTGTAACTTAAATGTCAATAATAATGTAACGAAGCGTTGGACTTTGTGTAGGCTTTGTGGCCATAATATATTGATTTCTTCCTGTCATCTATCAGCTCTTAAGACCCAGTGAATGCAAATTATGACATGCAATTTATCAGTGTAATTATGGTTAACAAACATTGAACGGCATGTAAAGTAATTTAGCCAAGACGCTTGCGACTGTGAATAACAATAAGAAATTATATAGTGGTTTTCCATTCATTTGGTGTAACTCGAGTCGCTCAAGTTTTACAAGTCTGAAATTGCAATTTGCATTTAAATAAGATTTCTTCATCAAACACTGAAGTTGGTTTGAGGATGTCAAGTTACATCTATTTACATGAAATCACCTTTCGCCCCAAAGTATTATACGCATTAAATGGAAAGTAAATCACAGGGATTTTCAACAATTGTAGAACCAATCACCCTATCACTGCTGTCAAAATTGACAATTAATAACATTTTCTTCCCATGGCCAGATCTGAATTTTGATCAAGTTGAGATTGAAATTGAAAGCTTCAATAACTAGCTGATATCAAGTCTAAATTAAGTGTATAATCTCATCCCAAGTTTGAAGAAAATGTTTTTAATTAATTTCTTAATTACCCAGCTTGCTGATTATTGGTCTTTCAAACATTGACTTATCTTATCTTTTTTGTTTACTTTCAGTTTTAACAAGAGCCAAGTTTAAGTGGATTATGGCCTAGCAACATGAAAGATATTTTTTAATGGCTGATCAAGTTCCTCTTTTTCGGATTTTGGACAAACTTTAATGGATTAATTTTATGACTTATCTGAAAACAATTTAGGTGTGAGTGTTGCTTGGATTATTTATTATAAAATTTTGCTGTGACTTTTTGAAGTATTAAAATGAGTAGGAGAAAACAATTCAAACCTATACGAGTATCGGATGTTTTGCCGCCACAACCAGGTGTGCTGGACTTTAGTAACGGAGGTGCAAATTACCGAGAAGAAAATGGTGTTGATCAAAATGAAGATGAGCCAATGGATATGCACGTTGTTGCTGTCATTACATGTGACAAATGTCCAGAAGCATTTCGAACACGTGAGGCTTTAAGTGAACATTTAAGGACTCGCCATGTTGAAGTCAGGACAAAACCTGAAGACTATCCAACTGCATATCATCGGCTTGGTAGAGAATTACAACAAGAATTTGTACCAAACGGTCACAATAATCAAAAGGAGGAATCTTCAATGAAAGAAAAACATACTCCTCAACCCTCACCACAACCATCACAACAACCAGTACATCAACCAGTACAACAATCTCAACCAACGTTACAACTACCATCTAAACCAATACAACCTTCAACGCCGTCAAGACCATCACCTGTCTTACCATCTCAATCCATGGAGGAGGGAGCCTTGGACCTGGCCTCTAAATCGGATAGCAATAGAATTTTTCACCAAGATGCATATTGTGACATTTGTGATCGTGAATTTTGCAACAAATACTTTCTCAAAACCCATAAGGCAAATAAACATGGTGTATATGAGAATTCACCCTTTTCGTATGGAAGCAATACAAGCGGTTTTCCTAATCTACCTATTCCTCAATCATTATCTCTGCCTAAAGATGCCACACCAACAAAAGCTGTTGCACCTTCACCACCAAGCACTCCAAAAGTGGAAGCTATTATCCAGTCAATGATCAAAGCAGAAACTCCAAAAGGTCCACCACCAGTGACAGTGCTAGCTTCTAATAAGGTCAACACTGAGACAACCAGTTCTTCTTCCAAATCAACTCACCCAGATATGGAAGACTATTGTGAGATTTGTCAAAAGCATTTCTGTAACAAATACTACCTCAAAAAGCATAAACAAGATGTTCATGGTATAGTGCCTGAAACTCCATCCTCTTCATCAAAACGTAACCGTGCTAACTTTGACATCCCATTTACATCTACGTCCTCCCCTATGATCTTACCTCACAACATTGCTAGTATTGCTGGATTACCTGCGATGCCAAATATGCCTGGAGTCATGGTATTGAATGGGTTGAATCCATTCATGCCACAAGTAGCTCTCCTTCAACACCATAATTTACTTCCACATCAACAACTTCATCCACATTCATTACAACAACATGTTTCACAACCACTTCAACTTTCACCTCGTACAACCGAACCACATCAAACAACCGCTAAATCTTCCTCATTGCCATCACCAAGTGAATCTTCAAAGAATCACGCTGTCTTTAACCAAGACGCTTATTGTGAAATTTGTCACAAAGAATTCTGCAACAAGATGTTCCTGAAAATCCATAAAGCTAGTAAACATGGAATATTTGAAAATGATGGCATTGAAATCCCTCCTCAGTATCTTCACATGGCTAAGGACCTTTCAAAAGAACTACCAAAGTCTGAAAATGAAAGTCAAAAGAGCCCTAATACCAATCTGGATAAAGATGTCATGCATTGTAAACCTTGCAACAAAGACTTCTTTAGCAAGTACTCTTACAAAATTCATTGCATGTCTGTGCATGGAACAAGGATGGAAATGCCTAAAGATTTGACAAAAGAACCAGAAGGATCTGATGCTGTTGCACCCAAGATGGAGACTCCTGGATCTGAGGGGCTTTTAAAAGTGGCTAATGAAGCCCAAGCTGCAATTAACAATAACAATCCAACCACCATGTTTGGCAATATGATTGCAGCTAAATTGGCTGATCGGGTTGTGTGTGATATATGCAACAAAGAACTGTGCAATAAGTACTTCCTCAAAGCTCACAAGCTGAAAGTTCATGGTATAGACATTGGTTTAAGTGAAAATCCTGAGCAAAAAAGTGAATCTCAATTAAAGCAATCTCTTCTTCCTAAATCAGACATGAAGGACATGCCTATGTTTGTTCCAGAGCTATTTGCCCAGGAGTTGCTAGCAAGAGCACAGAATGCCAAAAAAGTTGACCTAAACCTTACACCACCCTCAGACAAACCAACCTATGAGGAGCTAATGAAACTTGGCATTGATCCTGAAGCTTATTGTGAGATTTGCAAGAAAGAATTCTGTAGTAAATACTTTCTAAGAACTCATAAGTTGAACATTCATGGTATTAAAGCTGATAAATTTGATGAAAAAGATAAATCATATCCTCTTCTTCCCATGATGCCAGGACTGCCAATGATGCCAGGATTTCCTTTTCTACCATCATCATTATCAGGAATGCCTCTTCTAGCTCCAAACCTTCCACCTACTCCTACATCCATTAGTTCGAAGTTGGAGCAGGTTGAACAAGAGAGGTATGAGAAACACACTTGGAGGTGGAAAGAGCCAGTAAATAACAGCAGGGTGATCTGTGAAATCTGCAATAAGGAGGTGTGTAATAAATACTTTCTGAGGACTCACAAGCTGAACAAACATGGTATTGTTTCAAGTGACAAGTCACTCTCACCAACTGTTAGTGGTTCACCAGCTCTCTCTGATTGTGATACTGCTAGCAATGCTTCCAGCCAAACAGATCAAAACAACTACCAATCAAAACCAGAAAACCTTTCTCTCTCCAAACCTTTTTCCAAATCATCCAGCATAAAAGGCTACGACATGGAAGAACCAACTGATTTAAGCAATAATAGTGGTGGCGAAATCTGTCACCTTTGTGATAGACATTTTAAGAACAGCAAATGGTTGAAAGCTCACATCATGAAAGATCACGCCTCCTGGCCTAGAAGTGATGCACTGGACATGCGCATTCCTACAAAACAAATCAAGCTAGATCAGGGTATTTCTAAATCATGTGAAATTTGTGGAATGAACTTTCCAAGTGAAATAACAATGCAACTTCACTTGATTCAGGAACATCATGCGCAGGTCACGTTAAAGACTGACGATATTCAAAATGGAGACAGTGATTCTGCTTCTCCAAAATCAGAAGAAGGACTTGGACAAAGGAGTAAAACTGCAGGTGATTTACAGGAGGACTATTCATGTGTTTTGTGTGATTATAAAACCAAATGGTTGTCAAATTTAGCTTCCCATGAGGAGAAAATGCATAACATTTCAAAGGAAGAATCATCCATTTTCACTTGTAAACATTGCCCAAAATCATTCCCAGATGAAATCATGCTTTCCTATCATACTGAACAATATCATGCTAATAATATGGATATCTCAGGGAGTCAAGAACTCAAACAATTCAAATGCACCATGTGTAGTGAAACATTTGCTTCACGTGTAATGTGCCACAAGCACTTTCAAAGAGTGCATGCCAAGAAATCAAAGCGATCAGATTCAAAGTTGTCATGTACGGTCTGTCCATTCAGAACTCATTATCCACAACTGTTGAAACGACATGTGGAGCGACGTCATAGTAAATTAAATGGAAATGGCAATGGAAATACAGAGAGAGGACACTCAGAATCAGATGATAGAGAAATGTCAGATGGAGTGAGTGAGGAATTTGAAGAAGAAAGGGAAGAAGAAATGGAAGAAGAAATGGAGGTTGATTTGCAGAAAATGAAGACATTTGAACCTATTGAATCACCAGTAAGACACTTCCAGTCATCGTTAGATGAGAGCCGACTGGTAAAACCTCGATTTTCACCCCTATCCCATTGACTGCATGCATACCCCATTTATTAGACTTCTTATACTTAAAGCTTGTGTTTCAAGGCAGTTATAATTGGGCCATGCTGCGAATGTGTCAAAACTCTTCAAAAAAGTGTACTCTACTTAAAATACGTTTATTGTAACAATTCATTGTTCCACAGCAGTATGCTCGGTGGTGCTTTCCAGTTCTGCTATATATGCTTATTATCTATGATGTGGTTGGATTGTTGTGTTGCCACTTTTCTCGGAATCTCGCTTAACCATTTTATTTAAGGAATGAGCATCTGTGATAATGAAATGTGAAATTGTGGCAAATTTATTCCAAATGAATTTGAGTTTCACTTATATTTTGCTATTGTATTATAAGAATGGAATTTGACTAGTAGCAAAATAATCAGTGGAAAGCACCTTTTGGTATTTGAGAAATTTGCGATGATTATACTATATTTATTTATCTTCTATATCATGGGCCTTTCTATCTGTCTTAAGTGAGCTTTAAGTTCATTCAACCTCAGGAAAATTTACGTGTGATCTAGGTCGACTATAATGTGAGTGCAATGTATATTATTATTATTATTATTTTTACCATTACCTAAATACTGCGTTTGAGTGTGAAGCATGTGTGAGTACTTTACCTTTTATTATTATTAATGCATGACCGACAGAAAATGTATTTTTCAAAACCAACCCAAAATATTATCACAGACCTTATTGTTATTTTTTGTACAAAATATGAAGATCAAAACCTTTATGTTTGCAGACTGATTCCACAATATTATTTCCTTTTGATTACTTTCAAATGATGCAAAATGTATACATTCATACAGTTTGCATGGAGGCAGCATATTTTCCAATTTCAATTGTTTTTTTTTTTTTGTTCCTTAATTTATATCATTTGAAACCTTAATTCCTTACACGTTGACTTTAAAGAATCTCAGTATTATTTCTGCTACCATCATTATTCATCATTTCATTCGAAAACTTTTCAAAGGTAAATTTACATAAATTCATTGGTTCACAAAATTAATGTGAAAAGAAAGAAGACTTTCACTAAACTGGTCAGAAAATTCGAAATTATGAATTCAGTATCCCATATTTGAATCTAATGCCTTACTCACTGCCATGATGAAGAACATCCAGTACTTCATCAGAGCATTATTTGGCTAATTAATCATACAAAGACAGACTTAAATCTGTTTTCCTTACTACGTTATTGAAGGTTGTTTACTATCCTACAAGGCCAACAAGTTAATCATATAAATCTTTGAAATTCACCATATTGATTTCATGTCAAATATCTTGCTTGTCCTGTGTGAGAAACTGGACAGGTGATTTGTCCGCCATTTTCCATTGAAAAATATTGACTAAATTAACATGGCTACTTGCTACAGGGCATGTTTCTTCAATACAAATGGTTGGGCATGTTTGGCTGGATCAATTTATTTTAGTTGATCTAGCTTTGAATTTATTTTCAAGTCAGTTATTCATTTCTTCAATTAAATTCATACAATTCAAACATATTTAAAATTAGAATCAAAATCAATCATCGATCATGATTTCATCATGATTTCTCAAATCACCCATGATTGATTCCTTCCTTAATCATGCCACATCACAAACAAAACTATGACAAAAGTTTTGTTATAGATTTGAATTTTGTTGTTTTGATTTTTTTTTTCTAGTGTGATTTTTGAAACTATTTTGACAGAGCTATTTATATCATGGGCAATATTGTGATCCTAAAAATTCTGAGTGTGTTTGAAATGCGTGATTTTTAGGATTGTGTGAAAAATCCTATTCTATTATTAATAATACATATTATATATGGTAACATTCTATTTTGAGTGAAAAGTAGGATTTTTGTTTTTTTTGGACAGAAGACAATTGATTCATCCCCTTTCCCTTTGTATTTATATGATATTTTCAAAATATATTTCTATTTTACTTCCTACTCTTTCCTAATTTTTTCAAAACATTTTCATGTGTTGAAATATTACATCATACTGTGAATATTTTTGATATGCACAAAGCAGAAAACTTCCAAAATTTTTTCGCCAAAGTTTGGTCATTATGTTGTGTTATTGCTGGAGAGTTGTATTTATACTGTTGATATTTATAGAGTGTTTTCCTGTGTTTTTGTGATTTTTTTTTTCCTTCAAGAATTGTTGTATACATTATTGATACCTACATGCCACGAGTAGCAGAAACCATTTATTATTACATCATGCAAGCTATATATTAATGATAATATTTAATGAAAACTATGATTTCATATTATATAATATAAATAATTTTAGCCAGCTTCTATAGAATTACTTGTATATATAATCTATAATCTAGCCTGTAGAATTACATAATTTTCGTTGAAACCACACCTGAGAGAAATTGAACTTAATGTAATGATAGTCCTTTTGATGTACAGTAAATGACAATAGAGTATATAGTAGGGCGCTAAATAAGTACTTGTACCATAGTTATTCAATATCGTACTTGCGTTGTAAATTTCATTTTATTATTCTAGTCTTTCCTGGTTTTTAGATGCCAGTTGACCAAAGTTTCCCATACAAAATACCTCATTTGCTGCTGACCTTCGATCAATTTGACAATCTTCCAAAATTCTAACTAATTAATTCTGTTATGAATTTATTAGTGTACCTATACTTTACAACATTATGATTCTGTCTGTACTTTGGAAATGAATAATGAACAACAAATTTTCTATGAAGCAGAAATGTTCAATATATACGTTATTAAAAACCTAAATTTTGTTCACAGGTCGGCAGCCAAAATTCCTAAATATACATGTATATAATTATAATAATTATGTATATGTGTATTGATGACAATGCGTTTTACTAAATTCGCATTGTGTGAAATAATATGTACAATTATATTTATGTTTGAAAGCTAATGTGAAAATGAAAATATAGCGATATTGTAGTAAAATAGCCTATATAGCCACAGTTATTCTCTCAGTGTTTTTTTTATTAGCCATGCATAATATCAATCATACTTAGAGGTACAATATGCAAAATTAGTCAGTATAAGCAACCACATAGTTACATGCAGCCTTCAACTATTTGCTTGTGAACAGTTTTTGTTTATAATTTGATCCAAATATTTTGGATGTTTTTGTTTTCCATTTATTTTGTATTATAGCTTATTTAATTAGTTTGCCAATTTTTTTTTTTGGTTTTGTTAATTTTGTTGTTACCTAGTTATTTTAGTCTTTAAGCCTTTAATCTTCCAGGTTAAGGAGATTAGCTTAATCCCACATAAATTTGACCCCTCCTACTTCACATATTTTTTTTCAACATAGTGAATTGAACAATTTTTTAAAACTTGTTATTTTGCCAAAAAATAGAAATTGTTGAAAGTTCAAAAGTTCATGATAGTGTTCAGAATGTTAAAAACATTCATTATTTTTATTGTAAACTATTAAATTTTTCCACTAAGTAGATATGTAATTTGACCCTTTTCTACCTGTCCGACAAAAATACTCAAAATTCTTTTTACTTTATTGGCAATCCTTATTTGTGCTGGTTATATTTGTCAATGATACTTGATACTTTAAAGCCTAGATTAGATTGTAATTCATGCCATATGTTTTCTAGTAATAAATCCTTAACTCCCTATTAAAACTTGCTTAATTTTATCACCTTCATAGAATCCACTTTCAATATTAGAAATGATTTTCTCATAAAATTCAAATTTTGTCATGAGATGTTTAGCATTACCTTTCAATTAGTTGAAATTCAAATTTTGCTTGATACACATTAAAATTCTTTGAGACAATTTGATGGTAAATTTAGAAAAATTATATTTATCTGAAAATAACAAGACAGTTTTCAGAATTTGACATTGATATTTGCTAAATTTTACTATTGAAAATTAATAGCCAAGTTTTTTTAATACAATTTTTTTCTGAATATTTCTTCTCTCTAATTTTGGCCAGTAGATTGGCTATTTATTTAATATTTATCCATTATTTAAGCATTATATTCTTGCTTTTCTTACCTCAGGAATGTAGACATTTGTTCACAATTTTTTTAGTTTTGTTCATTATTTGGTTGTGTTTTAATATTTTGTTTATATTTATTATATTCCCTGTTTGTTTTTTTACCTTAGTTTGGCATTATAACGTTAAAATACCTCGATTTGTTTCATTATTTATTTAATTTCTCACTTATTTATTTGAAGGCTGCATGTTGACATTCTAGATATTGTCATTGTTTTTCGTCACCATTTTTGGCTCTCTGGAAGTAAAATTCCACAGAGGCGCAACTTCAGGGATTACTTTCATGTATAGTCTTCTTTCCTTCCTATTGTCCTTCATTATTATTAATTGTGAATTTTATTGTTTACAAGAAAAACAAAGTATATTTATTTATTTTTGTGTACATGTACATCTACTTCCCCCCATTCCCCCTACAAAATTCTGTCAACTCCATGTTGAATTCTAATTGTCCAAGACGCCAGCTTTCTACATGTCTCCCTACTCTATTTCTGATCAACCAAGCAGCCAGTGCCAGGGTTTTATTTGTACATAATGAAAATTGTTAATTTATTTAAAGAGGTTTCAGTCAAATGTGAAGCAAAAATCCGTATTGAAGATGCACAAGTAATATATTTACCCTTCTTTTATGGGGAGTGGTCTGTGGCCATGGTGAAATGACATTCAATTTAAAGTCAGCACCCCAAATTTCCCAGAGAATAATAATGTGAAACTAGAAGGAATATAGAATTTGGATTGAGATGGGTAAATGCCAAAACTTGCGCTTTGAATTTCTGTAAATGATAATTTACTAAAAATTCACTTTTAATACTAGTACAATGCTATCTGAACATAGTAATAGTTGCAAAAGAAATTTTGCTGGATGAAAATTTATCAAAAGGTCAACTTGCGTCAAAATTTTCTATATGATATTATATTTAGAATGTTGACAATGTCCAAAAAATGTGTTCATCATAAAACATAAAAAATATTTGACACAAAAATGGCCAAGTTAATGCAGTTATCATAAAATGATTAATAGCAAATGACCGTAAGGCAAAGAAAAAATAAACAAAGCTCATAAAAATAGTTTTAAGATTAAAACATGAAAATACTTGAGGCTCATAAATTAAGTTATTTATTTAACCTTTTTTAAAATTTTGACGTCAACTTTAGTGACAGATGTCATAAAAGGTGAAAATGAGATAGTTCTTGACAATTTGACCAATTTAAAGATTTAAATATGAAATATGCTCAGATAGGTTCGATAACAAATATTTGTAATATCTGCAAATTTGAATTCATTACACGGTTAATATAAATAGATGAACATATATGGACAGCTGTTACGTATTATTTTATTTAAACATTTTAGCATATGAATTTGATTTCAATATTAATAATTACTTTTTCAATCTTCAATGTGGATTTTTGCTATTTCATATATAACTTCCATATAAAGATAGGATAGTCTTTAAGGTCAAGGGAAGATTACTTTGTTTATCCTTCTCAACGTGGATCACAGAGGTATCCTGTCATATAAAAGCCTTTTTAACTCTGTTAGCTCATTGCCATACATTAAGAAGACCTTTTCTAAAATGTTTCCACAGAAACAATGAATTAAGGCTTTAGATAACCAAGATGTTTGTAATGAAACAAATTTGCATGAACAAAAGCAAAAGTGGTGATCAAACTGAAATTTGCTATTTTGTGGTTTAAAGTCATGCAAGAGACAATGAACTTTGATTCCACCCTTGATCATTAGACTACCCTTCTTATATAAGAAATGTGAAAAAAAAACCTGTTGTGTATATTTGAAATGCTAAATTATTTAATTTGAATATCATTTGTTGTCCAACATTTTGGATTTTACTAAGTTAAGTATTGTAATTTCTACAAATTTCCAAAGATAATTTACAAATTGAAATAAATCATATGTTGTTACATATTTTATGTATTGTTTGAAATTTGTAAACTTTGTTAAATTTTTGTTTGAAGCTAGGTAGATATTAACATACATAAAGGTTTCAGTAAGCCAATATTCAAGAATCCAGTGCAGTGCTATTAACATTGCCCATGTGTTGGATTATGCTTTTTTTGGCCCATCCTCTAAATTTTGAGTGTGTTAATCTCTTCAGCTTAAGTTTTAAGTCTAGCAATAACAGATTGTTTAAGCCAACTATTTGGTCAGCAAATCAGAAAGTTCGACTACAAATCTCTTGTTTGTTTTTTTCCAAAATTTGATTGGTAAATCACAAAAGCATAGGCTTGGCTTTTTGAGTTGAATCAAAAGTTACCACTTAAACAAATTTATTAATTTTACATTTTGTGTTCTAATTCGTAATTTATTTTAATCTATTTGAAATAAAAAAAGAAAAATACTTTCATTATTAATGGCATTGACTGAGATTTTTTTTTGTATTTTTAACAGCAATATTTCTTCTGTTAATGTCCATTAAGAATGACAAGTTTATTTCATTAAATTTAATGTTGGTTACTCTACTATGTTCTAGCTCTGATATTGATGAGTTGAAATTTGGGCACTTTATAGTCATTGACAGTAGTTCTTATCATTGATTACTATTGTTGAAAACAATCAACGTGCTTATTGTCAAACGGAAATTAAAATTTCAATACCCGGCCATTACTGTAAGACACGGTTGAGAAGTAATGCTGGGTTAGATATGCATGACTTGCTTAATGAGAGATAAAGCCAACACATTTTAATGAAAATTTCAAATCCTTTATAATTTGATTCTTCAAGGATCATTCATATTCAAAATTGCTTGAATTTTATTTTTAAAAGTCATAAAATTTGGGCTTTTTTACAGAAATTATTGAAATATTAGTGACAGATTGCTTACAGATAATATCGCTGTTATTTCCTGGCATGTTTTTTTCTGTCAAGGTCATGGAATGTCATGCTTTATCATTGTCCTGTTATGGATGTTTCATGTCATGACATGATTACCTTGTCATGGTTACATCATGTTTTTAAGGTTCAAGTCAATTCCATGTATGATAATGGTTCATTCATGGTCATGATGACTATGAAGGCTATTAAGTTCAGAATATTATGAAGCTTCAAAACTCATCAAAACAATTCAGAGATATAGCATAGAAGATAGTTAACAAAAAAACAAAAGGTTTAAATACATTCTGTTTTCAATTTATCAACTACTTCATCTTAATTCTACTTTTCTTCTTTTTCAATCTTCAAATGTATTTTATCATAAGATTTTGATAAGAAACAATTCAGTTTTCCAAAATTTCTTTTGCAAACTGGCTTGCTTGTTTAACAAACTTTTCATATACTTGAAATCTAATAATATTTTATCAGTATGCAACTTTGGCAAATAACAATGGGTATTTTTGTAAAGTGGAGTGAATTTAATTTGCACCTGTCCATGTAGATGGTGATTTTGTATGCAATAAATCCCGAAATTTACATAATTTCTTCTTCTTATTATTAAATTGGATAATTCCATCATCCCTGTCCAGTTTGCAACAGCACAAGTCCTTATTGATAAACTTCACATGATCTGAAATGGTGTTATAGATCCCACTCTATTGAGTGATGTTATGCGACAAAAGGAAATTGATTGAACCCTGGACCCCCCTTATTGCAATCATCCCACAAGATCACTGGGTCCAAATAAAGGCCCAGCTTTTAATGACGCCTCTCCCTAGATTTGTCTCTTAATATATTGAATCAAAGCGACAAGGTCTTTTACTCAAAAAAAAAACTCATTGCTTTAATTAGATTCTTGAATTTTGCTTTGAAAAGTCATAATAGGGTTAAAAACATGTCATTACATAAAAATTCTAGTACGTGTAGATTTTGCTAGAAACAATAGGTACTTTACCTCATCATCAAAATCATCATCATCATCAATATCATCATTCTATAGCTGAGACCAATTCATAATGGAAATAACCTGTAAAGAAGCAATATGAAATTGATCACCAAGAGCCATGAATTATGGATATTACATGTGGGTAAGTTATTTTTTTAAGATATCAGTGACAAGTCATGACGCAATCAGTGACCAGTGTTTTACAATGACAAGTCATGACGCAATCAGTGACCAGTGTTTTTTCAGAAATAAGTTATGACACAATCAGTCACCAGTGTTAATTAGTATCAAGTCATGCCGCAACCAGTGACGAATGATAATCAGTGACAAGTCATGACAAATTCAATGACAATGGTCTTTCAGAAATAAGTCACGACACAATCAGTGACCAGTGTTTATCAATGACAAGTCATGATGCAATCAGTGACCAGTGTTTTTCAGAAATAAGTCATGACACAATCAGTGACCAGTGTTAATCAGTGACATGTCATGACACAATCAGTGACCAGTGTCTTTCAGAAATCAGTCATGACGCAATCAAAGACCAGTGTTTATCAGAGTCAAGTCATGATGCAATCAGTGACCAGTGTTTTTCAGAAATAAGTCATATGCTCAATAGTCACAGCCTATGTGACTTGAACCTATGCCATGACTACTGAGCATATATCCCAACAAGTCCTTGGTCATGAAATTCATGGATGAAATGAATGAAAGTTTATGGTCTACTTTTCTGCAACTGTGTGTTCAGTTTAAACCTGCAATAACTGTCATTTACTTTACTGCATCTTAACTTAAATTATTTCTTAAATCCCATGTCTGTGCAAGTATTTCCCTTTTTAGTCCAATTCATATAAATGACAGAGAAAAATCCATGTTAAACTTTAAAAAATTGTATGCAAGTGTTAAAATTTAAGTTAACAGCCTTTGGGACAATTTAAGTTGGATTAAAAAACATTAAATGATAAAACAAAAAAGGAAACACCTTGAGGTGTTATGAAATAAGTTATAAAATTCAAACATTAGTAGTTGACCCAATTTAATAATCAAATTGATGGAGCACAATTTTAGTAGAAAGTTTTTCCTTATCTCTATGATTTATGGTCAAGCAGAGTTTTTATAGTGTTCGATCAATTTTCTCAATTTCAACTCCTAACACGAGTCAAGTCCAGTCCATAGTCGCCATACTATTTAAAGAGAGTCAAGGTTAAATCACTGAATGCAGCTGAATGGAATGGAAATTTTTTTAAAAATTTTTAAAATTGAACAAAATCTTTTACTTCAAACAATTCGAGTGAAAAAAGGTTATTCCTTTTGACTTCTCAGTAAATCAAGAGATCAAAAAGGAAACGAATGAAAAGGCATTTTTCCTTAGATATTACAATAAGAACATATCTATTATTATTTCATGACTAATTCCAAACTGAACAAATCTGATGAAACATTCTGGTCAATATATCATGGAATAATTGTACAACAACTGAAAATACTTTCAAATAAATTTCAGTAAAGAATTTGATGTCTGCAACTCTGCCCTATTATCTTCACTCTTCAAAGTGCTTCAGTTTGTTTTAACTGTGGAGTGTCCCTTATGTAAATATGATTCATGGAAGTTAAGAGATAAAGGAATGGTTTATTTCTAATTTTTTCAAAGATATTCTGACATTTATGGCCACAGAAGAAAATTAATTGTTTAACATAAAAGAGACTTGATGACCATACCACAAACAATGCGACAAGCTAATTTTAGCTGTCACCATATTCCTTTGTTTTTTAACTTTTTTAAACTTGTGACCGCCTGCATCTGCAGATGGATTAAATTTTTAATGTGAACATTTGCACATCTGCTAAGGGCATGTTTTGACTTGTAAATTTGATGAAGAAATGTGCCTCTGGAGACTATTAAATTTCAATGATAACTTGTGGAAATTATCTTAATTTTTATCAAGCAGTGTAGATCTTCTTCTTCAGATTAGATGACATTTAAACAAAACAAATATTTTTGCTTTAAGCTGACCATCTTAAAATCTAAATTTCACTTGAAGTAATATAATATCTTTATTTTCTGAAAGGGGAGAAGCATTGAGTTTATTTTTTTCAAATTTAATATGACAAATACCTTCAAAGTAACAATAGCATAGTTTTAAATTACTTGAAAAAACCTGACTTAACCAATTTAAAACTTTAGGTGGAGACCTATTCAATGCTTCAAATCATTATATCAATCTGCAAGGGTAACCATAAAGGAATTGTTTTCAAAATAATTTTAGACTCAAATGTTTTAATTTTTTGTTTTATCATCCAAAGGTACTCCTCTTAAAAAAATATGTGAAAAGTGTTTTTATTACTTTAATTCAGTGAATATTTTAAATAGTTGAAAGGCGACTCACTGTCCATTGACCCGCTTTATGAAACTTTGTTTGATTAAACTAAATCTTAAAATGGAGGTGGCCATTGTCCAAAACTTTTCTTTATGAATTTAAGTCTATTTAAACAAGACTAGAAAACAATAAAAGTTTCAAGTAGGAGTTTTTGAAGTGTTCTTAAAAGCGGAGTAAAGATATATTTATTTTAACGCCAGAAATTGAGCTCAGAGCTTTCTACTCACACCCATCACTTATGGTCAGTATAGGGACAGATTGCAACCCTTTCATTTTAAGGTCATGACCCCATTGGCCTGAGAAAAGGTCATTTGATGCCCATGGCAATATAACTGTAGTAAAACAAATTAAAATTTGTGAGGTCAGGCAGTTGAGTTTATCGCAAGGAGTGAAATATTTTAAACTAGAAAAGAGTGGTCATTCAAGCAACTATATAAAGTACATTAATACATTGAATTAAAAAAAAACTCAATTGCCACGCATGATGAATTGAAGTTTTAAAATCTATTTGTTTAGCTTTTCAACTTGTTTGAGTTTTGGGCCAACCTTAAAATGTCAAATATACTGAGGTCACATACATTTAAGTGTGAATTAAATTAACTTGACCATTTTAGAATTTAATTAATTTTCATTCATATCTAGTAGACACAGTTATTGTCAACTGAGATATATATATATACTTGAAAACAAACAAAGGATTAAAAGCTTTTTTATTTTTCTTAAAACCCCTCAAGGGTGAAAATGTTGAATTTCATTATCTCCAAGTTCACATCAGGAAACTTTTTATACCTTTCAGGTAAAGGATATTATTAACTATTTATGAGCAACTTGAATTGGCAAATCAATGACCACGATCACCATAAGTGCTCAGAGGACTAGACCAGATATCTATGCTTGTACAGATCCCAGAGATGTTTGGACAGACAGAGGATTACTGCTCCAAATATTTGTTGGGTTTTGCACAAGCATCAATATAAGCGACAGTTTTTATGGCTGTTCGTTTTCTAGCGATGCTTGGAATTCAAAATTATTGAAGAAAAGTTATTTCTTACTCATTGCATAATTCTAACGCTCGCAGTCATACTGAATCATAAAATCGATCATCTTCTTTCAAAAACACCGTTTTTATACAACCGGAAGTACCGACATTTTTTTTGACGTCTGATTTCTGATGACCTTTCATTGACCTTGATGTTTTGCAGTCCGACTCTGATATTTAATGCACCGAACTCTTACAATTTTGTTTCAACCTCTTGTATTTTCAGAGAATGCTGACATCGGGGCTAGCATGTAATAAAAAAAGATCAGCAAAGATCAAACTATTAATGAATATTATACGATAGTTCTGGTCGAGGTAGTAGGACCCATTTATCGTTAAAGAGTTGTCAATGTCTGTAGGCGGACCTGCGGCCAACTTACCAAAACGGAGAAGCCAAAATATGACCTTGATGGAATCCAGATTCCTGTATCAAACGTGACTACACAGTGTATCTGGCGATAGAGAAATAAACTTATTTGGTTTAATCGTTCGAATAACCTTTGTCATTTAAATGAAGAAAACATTGAGAAGTTAGGTTCCACAATACCAATTTTAGATCACCTTCAAAATTTTCACGAACGTTATCTTTTCGCCATGTGTTTTCAAGTAAAAGAGTAAAAAATCGAGATAGATAGAGATAGGTGATCTTAAAACATCATCTTTTAACAATCCTTACTTCTTTTGTTGTTATCTGGGAGGTTTAAGTTTTCAGTTCCTATAGAAACCGAGTCTACGTGATATAGTCGCATTCATATGGATAAATCTCAAATTAAAAGTGAAAATATATCGCGTGAGAATTTCAAAATTGGTCAGCGACGATGGAAAAAATAGCCAGAAAATGTTGGTTAGATAAACAGTGGTCGGCCAGTTGGAGTTTTAAAATCTTGACATGAAAGGTCGAAGTTTTCAATGGTTTCATTGTGCAGCACTGTAGGTTTCTCTCTCACTGAAATTTGATTGGAATTCTTTTTTTGTGGAATTTTAAGAGCCAGTGTCCACTTAGAACAATGGTCAGTTGACGGTGGGTTATTTTAGACTAGTATGATTGGGATAGAGAAGTGCAGATGGTCACATCAAAAGCTTCAGTGACATTGTTCACATCATTCACATTGCATTGAATTTCGACCTTAAATACACAATGAAAAACTTTCACCTCTATACACGAAATTCATAAGCCTATTGTTCGCTCCCTTTTTTGAAGCTTCTCTAGTGACATTTTTTTCATTTGATCCCATTCTGTTTCATATTGATTTAATAAAATTTTACTCTCATCTATTCATTTCCTTTTTGAATTTTTTTTATCGGTATATGCTTTTAATTTCAATTGATTTTCATTCTTTCAATATTTTATTGGTAATAATTTTAAATGGTCCCATAGTGCAGATGGTCGTTTTTATTTTAATAAATGGGTCCTATTAAAATTTATATCTAACAATGCCACGTGCACGTTATTTATTCATTTTTATTAAATTCTATCATGAATAATTTAATTTCTTTTACATCAAACGAAAAGAGGTCGGTACAATTTTAATGCTATTGAAATTTAGAGGCCCCACAGGCGACCGTATTAGGTAAATTAGGCATGACAGTTCTGTTTCGTTCTTTTGTTTGTTTTTGACAGAGGAATTACTGAAATTAGACACAATAACTGGGTCAGTTTATTGACTATGCATGTTCTTCTAGTATTGCAGTTTTCATCAAAATCCTCAAACTACATCATTATTTTGAACAATTGATAAAGTTACAATAAGGAATCACTCTAACAAAATATGTGTTGTTTTCTGCTCTGCATATAATAAACAAGTATAATTTGCTGCTTATAAGATATCAAGAACATAATGTTGATGCCACAAGATCCAGCACTCACAATTCAATCCCTGCTTACCGTGGTTCCACTACCCCGATGACTGGTAAGGTTGGGATTACATCCACACCACCCCCTCCTAAAACACACATACACCCCTTCTCACTAAAACTAATACATACGCCCAGCTCAAATCATTCGTCAAATCAAGAATCATAGATTCTAGACAAAAAACACTTTACATCTACTAATGACTTTGAGAGATATCAGTCTTGGTGAATAATAAAAAGCCAATAAATATTGTAATTTGTTTGAGAGTATAAGAAGATAAGACTTTAGAAGTTTACAAATATGAAACATGTGTCAATCTTAATAAGAATCGATATTCATACAATAAAAAGACGGTATTATATTTAAATGTAATTTATCTTTTGTTGTCATCAATGCCATATATTTCATGCCAAATTAAATTCGCTATGTCTAATCTACAGGTAGAGATGATGTTTGAATTAATTTCTGTTGGAAATGGAAATGAATTTTTGTATCTTTGATTAAAGCAAAATCCTATTATGATGGTTCAAGTGATTAAGTTTGTCAATTTTTCGTCTCTAAATTTTTATGAAGGTATTTGACAACTGTAGTAATGTTGTCGATCAAATTAGAGAATTAAATGTAGTCTTTTTTCACTAAAGCATAGACTTACATGGCCACCCGTGTATATAGTTTTACTGGTATCAAGAAAACGCTGATTAAAGTCGGCTTGCTCAGGGGCAAATGTGTGTATGCCCTCTTTACAAATTTATAATTCGAAAGGTATCAGAATACTTTTCCTTTTCCTGGTGTTTGTTTTCATAAATATTTGATTTGTGATAACAGTAAAAAATACTATATTATAAATTAAGTCTCTAATTAATTAGTTGGTGGTGAATTATGGGGTTCGTTAACGTGTTTTCACTTTGGTTCACTTTCTCAAACAATATAAAATGTATCGGATGGCTCAGAAAACACGTCATGTTTTTAGGATTATTTACCAGACCATACAACTTTAACTTTATAATAACAGATATATTAGACATTGTTTCACTAACTTACAACTAAATAGATTGAACCAGCCTTATTTGAATACCTTTTTAAAAGTTTAAAAATTGTAAGAATTTGGTTTTGTCTTCAATACGTTATGACAGAAAAAAAAACCTGAAATGAAAGGTATTAACGTATTTTCTGGACGATCTGATATAGTCTGTTGTAAAATCTGGAGCCTGAAGACACACGCATGAGTACCAAATGTCCTCACTCAGATACCGTTAGTCGGTCTGATCACCTAGGGGTTTGTGGCGCGTGTAGCGTGTCGCCAACGCGTGGCAAGGATTTAGTTACGTGATAATTTACTTGTAACTTGTTTACAACCAATTGACAACATGTACAAAGTGAGCTCTGGAGTCAACCATCACACAGATAATACACTATTCAGAGACGATTTTTAGGTTGATGTTCATCTTTCCCGCTTTAGAATTATCTCATGTACAATGTATTTTGGGACATAATATTGAATTAAATAGGCAAAATAAAATTGGGTTATATAGTATTATAAGACGACAACATTAACTTTAATGATCACTTCTTTTATCAGCTTTTATCGTTCCTACCATAGATGATAACCAGCAACAATTTCCAGAAACGTATCAGATTGTTTTAAAGGTTAAAATTTTAACAAGGCAATTTCAATAAAACATTGAACAAGCCGCACGCGAACGTGTTATAGGTACATAAAACTTAATGGATGACCCAAGCAATTTATATGTATCCCTTCATAGAGTAGAAGGCCACGACTTTTAGCCATGCCGTGCCAATAAACCACAGTGTTGTCTTACAACCTATAACAGAACTGACCATCACACCGAGCTTTAATAGATGCCTTTTAATTCCTTACATTTACATTCAGGCTGGAATTGGTTCACGGAGCTGGCTTAACGTACGCCGATCAAACTCATTTAAATGCATACAGACTGGTTTGATTGGATTCACGAAGGGGTTAAAATTCAGCCAGCCAGAAGATTTATGACATGTTAAATTAAGATCATAGAAAAGCATAAAATCGTGCTCATGGTCCTCTTATGTTTCTATGGTAACGTCATTATACATTTTAATTTTTCTGGAAGGTCATAGGTCGATTGTCCAGATGCGCTCGGGACGGACTGTTTAACACGCATGCGCTCTCATGAGGGGAGCATAAATGGATATTGGTTGATTTTATCGAGTAGCCAATGCCCAATCTGTCAGCTAACCAGCGATTTGATCACAATAAATTATTCTTGACAAATTAAATGGACGAGCTTGCCAAATTGTTATACTTTAAATGGCTAAAGCTTTCAATCAAATCGACAGTTGTGTAAAATACAAGCTTCATATATTTATGACAAGTGTGATAAAGATCAAAACTATAGAAAAGTGAGTCGACGATATGTAGATAACATATGTAAAACATTTCTGTGAAAACATTTCGCCATGTCGATATGTTATGATATGCTTATGATCTACAAGTCTAAACGATATCCAAACAATACAAAACTGAAATTCCTTTCATTTCACTCATATGGCAGTTGAACACACCATATGAACACCCAAAATATACTTTGGAAAATGTCACAAACAAATCTATTGAAAAACTCACAGCGAACGGAATGTACTACAAGCGATAAGGGGAACTTTATCTACAGGTGAAGAAATCAAATGTTGCACTAAAGACAAACAATTGAGAATCAATATTTAATATTTAAGAATCGACAAATAAAACACAGACTGACATGTCCTTTAATAAGAATCGACATAAAATTCAATTGGTAGCATATGAGAATCATATGTGGCATAAAAAAAAAGGTGAAAAACCGACATGTACCAGACGATTTATATTACGGTACATATAAAACGGGTATGTAGCCATTCAACAATATATGTATAATAGGTAAGAATCTACCGAGTAATAAGAATCAACGTGTATCAGATGAGAATTAACGTGCATCACATGAGAATCAACGTGTATCACATAAGAATCTACATGTATCGCATAAGAATCGGCCAATTTAACAAGCCTACTTATTTTTAAAATCGACATGAATCAGAATACGATTCGAATCAGAATCAACATGGTTGATATGAAACCGATAGAGCTGCATACATTAATAGATCTATACCATATACAAATAGACATGTACCATGATTAACAAGTACAAAATTAGATGTACCAGATTGCGAACTTAAATGTACAAAATTAGAATCGAGATTTACCACATCAAAATCAACGAGTTTTATCTAAAAACGACAATTATCGCATACATTAACCTATATGTACCACATACGAATCTGCATGTTCCAAAATAGCCCTACGATTTGAATTGTAAGAATAAGAATCGTCATTTACCACATTTTAAGAATCGACACTTTTCAGAATATGCCTACGAGTCGACGTATATAAATTAAGAATCGACAATTATTACCACATAAGAATCGACAAGGGGATGAGCCTTTTAATTAGATATGAAGTAAACAATACAAAGAAACATCAGTGACCTTGACTGTAATTGTTACAAAAATATGATTTCTACTCTCATTTAGTATAATCTAAGTGATATTGTAAGTTTATAACAATACACTACAGTATACTAATTAAAATACTCGACTGCACCGAAAATATGGCAATACAACAATTGTTACTAGGCATGCAATTGTAATTTCTATTTCTATTTATTTTGATTTCCCTGTTGACTTGTAGATAGATAAGAACTCGACAGTGAAACCCCGTTGTGGAACTATGTTTTATTAATATTGAAAAATAACCATCTCGTATTAAAGATGGCTGTAAAAAAAGAGAGAAAATGAATTATTCCTGAAATTTTATGAAAAATTGACATTAAAAGCTACTCAAGCGTACGTATTTAATAAAGAAGATAATTCCACAATGGAATTCCCAGCAGGATCCTTCCAGCTTTTTAAAATATTATACTAATTCAAAAATACAAGGCATTCCCAGGATGTTGCAGAAATAACATTATAACAATGGATGAAAAAATTGTTTGAAAATTACTTTTTTTAATTGGAATTTGGGATTAGGTTTCATTAAAACTTAGTAATATCATTTTTATCAAACAGATTTAAAATTGGTTTTACATGAGCTTCATAAGGTGAAAAGGGATTTCTAATTAAAATAAAGCAATAGAGTGATTAAAAGCCCTGCTTATATGCCGTGACGTCATTGCCATATTTCACTCACACCTTTTGCGAAAGTCTTTTTTCACATAAGTAAAAAAAAAAAAAAAAAAACAGTTTAAATAATTATGTTCAAATTTGTCCATTTTGTTCCTCATCAAAGCGCAAAATTGGTTAGGCAGTTCGAGCATGACGTCATTTCCGCTGTAGGTTGAAATTTCCATCAAATTAGAAAAATATTTCACTGCACTAAAGTCGTAACGTCTAAATGATAAATAATAACATATCTAATTAATTAATTAATTAATTAATTAAGTCATTCCTCCTTCATCACAACTTCATTCATTCGTTTTTAATTTCACGTTTAATTTCATTTTCTTTAATTTTCTTCTTCAGAGCTGACTGACCATCGCTTAAGTGTAATCCAATATTTTACCCTAGAAATTCTACAGCTGTTTGAACTTTAACATTTTAATCGACCAAGTCCAGTTTATAGAGAAATTGTGTTTTTATACTCGCACCTTATCAAGTCTGTACAACGGTCAGTATCATATTGTAACTATCAAACAACTGGGTTAAATAAATAAATGTGTCATGCAAGACTCTGGTTCCATTCTCAAGTTGCATGGCGAGCCCGTGAGATATTGGATAATAGATCTTTGAAACAGTATTTTACGTCCTACAACATTATATGTTACTGAGGTTTGTAAAATTACGTAAGTCATTTAAGAATTTAAGACTCCACTCTCAAATTGCATTTGGAGTCTGCAAGTCCCCTGAGTGATGATCTACGCTTTTATTGAGGTCTATGTGTCAAACAAGGCTCCTCTCTGAAATTGCATCGTTAGATATTGGATAATCGGCCTTCAAAATACATGTACGTCTTACGTGCTACGTACGTTCTGTAGTTGTATCTCAGATTTATTCAAAAACGCAGCTCATTTATAAAGGACTCAATTACTCTCTCATTTTGTGGGCTATTGAATACGAAACATGGTTCTGAATGTTCTTAGACAAATTTTACATGGTTCGTTGGTACAGTTTGCAGCAGTAAGAGTTGAAAAGAAATTGGTATAATTTTTGTAGATTATCAAATAGAAAATAATTGGAAGACCTCATCTTTAAACTTTTAACATTTGAAAATCTGTCGGTTTAAAATTTCATTATTTGTTGTTCTAGGCTATATATGTATAACATTCACTCGTAAAATCATCAGGCCCAATTGAAACTGTTTAGATAAACAAAACGAAATGCCCACATTGGCAATAGAATTCCAAGCTAAAATCATAAAAATTGGATTGAACTTTTGGTATTCAAAATAAACCATGTGTATGATCATTATACTTTCTCCAGCTGTATATCTTTATCTATTGCCAAGGTAGATATGTACACTGATATGTATATAAGAAACCTATACTAGTGGACTGTACCTGTTAATCGAAACAGTAAGTCATTTCAGGTTGTAAAAATACTCAACACAAATGCTAAACAAAATGAGGCTACATTAAAGGTCGGGACCTTATCAAAATTTATAGAAGTTTCGATGTAACGTATAACAACATACTTGGTAATCCAATAACGACAGAGTCAGTATTTTTTGTCCATTTAACTGTACTCTGGATATGGTCCTGATTGCACTCGTAGGTACATGTAAGGTTACAAGATACATCTCATGTGTTCTAGGAATGTCAATTGAAGTATTATAATATCGACGATAACAAATACACATTGATCTGTCGATATTCATAAAGGCATTGCATTCAAGACGTCAGAAATGACAAGAGATGATTGTTTGGTAGAGTAGAAGTATGCGATTCCAGATGGACTTCGTAGAAGGATGTGGATCATTTGGATGATAATAATGGAACTTTTGGTCTAGTTATCGTCCGATCTAGTAGGTTAGAATGTCAAACTAGGACGTTGGTCGGAGTTGTCCTTAAATTTTGGCATTTTTTTTTTCGTTTAATGACATGGGCATCTCAATTATCACATGGCAAACTATTGGGCTTGTCAATTATCACATGGAATTTTATTGGGCTTGTCAGTTATCACATGGAAAATTATTGGGCCTGTCAATTATCACATGGCATATGTTTGGGGATCTCATTTATAACATGACAATTAACATGGCGTGTTAGTTATCACAAGAAAAATTATTAGACATTTGAATTATTATATCATAGATTAGAGAGTATATCAAGTATCACTAGACAGATATTGCGTGTTGCGAATATACTTATACTCGGGCTTAGAGACATTTTTCAACAAAACATTGTATTGGTCAGATTCGAATGAGCGGACAGTCCACAATAATCTTACACATTTCTGTATATATGTATATGTGCTTATAGCATGTAGGTCAGGTCAGGGGTCATTTCAGACATTTCGTTACTTTTATTTCATTTCTATATAATTCGCCTGGCTGAATACTCAAGGTAAATAGTAACTGAAAGAATGGGTATTATGATGAACTATAAAAGTAAACCAATACTTTTTCAAAATGTTTAAGGTGTTTAGCTTCTAAACTGACCAAGAATTTGGAGGTTTTGGAATGTCAATAAAAGAATATTTCAACTGTCCATTGTCCACTCTTTGTCCTTGGCCTCTCTCACGGTGATTTAACTGTTTAAAAAGTGTTTTCAATGTCTCTAGTCAGTGTTTATTTTATGAGAAATAATATTTAAATGTTCAGAGAATAAACGTCGTTAAGGTTATCTGTAATATTTTAGTTTGTCCTGGATCTCTTGTTTGATATAGAATTGGTAGACGAAATTATCTTTACTGACCAGTGAACAAAATTTATCTGAACTAAAAGTGTACTATCGTATGAAAAAACTTAAGAAGATTTTACCGATTATGTTTGGAATAGAATACAAAATACTTAGCCACTTCTACGTTGAATTGGTTATTTGATCCTTCTTTTTCATATTAAATTTAAATTTATCAACCAATGGATACAGATTGTGACATTTTTAACCATTTTTTTAACAGACATAAACATGAAAAATTTAAGCACAAACTGAATTATAAATTATAATTCTGTTTACATTGACGTCAGACATAAATAATTTTGACAATAAAAACTTCAAAAAATTCGGACAGTGGTCATTTTTTGAATGTTTAAGTTGATTATCTGTCCAATTTGTCAAATATAGTTTTTAAATATTTGTATTTAATAGTGAGGAACTGAAATGATGTGACGTGGCTCTATCAGTTCATTGTCAACTGAACACAATTTAAAATAATAATAATTAAAAGTTATTTTTACATAATGTATTCGAACAACAAGTCAATATGTTCCAGATTTACCATTTATTTCGTTTTTTCCACTTCGTCCTATACATAATTTAATAAATATGTTGTGCAGATCAAAGTGAAGTGTGCATTAAAATCATAAAGTGATATGCATCACTACCACATTTACTAGCATTTTGTTATTTATCTGAATATGAAAAATTAACTGATTTAATTAATATCATTTCCATATTAGTATTAAAATAAGGTCATAAAGGTTATTGCACTAAGATAAACTGATTTTAGATGTTCACGGTATGTCCATCAGAATTAAATCAAGTATACATGTACCTTGGCTTGTTTGTAAAACTATCCCACCTGTAACATAATTTCTAACGTTGTCTGTGACCTGTGACTTGATAATAATCGTGCCCACGGTATGTCCATCAGAATTAAATCAAGTATACATGTACCTTGGTTTGTTTGTAAAACTATCCCACCTGAAACATAATTTCTAACGTTGTCTATGACCTGTGACTTGATATTAATCGTGCCCCCGGTATGTCCATCAGAATTAAATCAAGTATACATGTACCTTGGTTTGTTTGTAAAACTACCCCACCTGAAACATAATTTCTTATGTTGTCTGTGATCTGTGACTTGATATTAATCGTGCCCACGGTATGTCCATCAAAATTAAATCAAGTATACATGTACCTTGGTTTGTTTGTAAAACTATCCCACCTGAAACATAATTTCTTATGTTGTCTGTGATCTGTGACTTGATATTAATCTTGCCCACGGTATGTCCATCAAAATTAAATCAAGTATACATGTACCTTGGTCTGTTTGTGAAACTTTCCTACCTCTCACATAATTTCTAAGATTGTCTGTGATCTGTATCTTGATATAAATCGTGCCCACGGTATGTCCATCAAAATTAAATCAAGTAAACATGTACCTTGGCTTGTTTGTAAAACTATCCCACCTGTAACATAATTTCTAACGTTGTCTGTGACCTGTGACTTGATAATAATCGTGCCCACGGTATGTCCATCAGAATTAAATCAAGTATACATGTACCTTGGTTTGTTTGTAAAACTACCCCACCTGAAACATAATTTCTTAGTTGTCTTGACTGTGACTTGATATTAATCGTGCCCCCGGTATGTCCATCAAATTAAATCAAGTATACATGTACCTTGGTTTGTTTGTAAAACTATCCCACCTGAAACATAATTTCTTATGTTGTCTGTGATCTGTGACTTGATATTAATCTTGCCCACGGTATGTCCATCAAAATTAAATCAAGTATACATGTACCTTGGTTTGTTTGTAAAACTATCCCACCTGAAACATAATTTCTTATGTTGTCTGTGATCTGTGACTTGATCGTACACATGAACAATTTCCAGTATTTTTGTAAATAATCTTGTAACCATCCGACCTGTGTGATAATTTCTAACTATGCCTTTTACCAAATACTGTTTAAAGGAACACTTCCTCTTGTAGTGCTCATAGTATTTAAAGTCTCAAATCTGGTCTATAAGAGTATAATATGCTCCCGGGCTAGACTTACAAGGGGCCGTGACTAAAGAATAAAATCTCTTTTAGACGATATAAACTAAGCTATTATTGAAAAATTCTTCTATAGGCGTGTTTCAAAATTACCTATTTAAATGTATTTTACTATTATATTTTACGGCTTTATTAGATTTTAAAGGGATATAGTTTTCATCTGTTCCGTTGATTTATCTGCATGGTAATTTTCAAAATTCAATCTATAGATTTATATTAGAGGTAATCCTCTGTCCTACTCCACTAGTCTTATCTTCGATTTTCTTGTATGTAAACTTTCCAACTTACACGATATTGTTCATTTTTGTCTTCTGTCTATAGGTTTTAAGTAATCCTTTACAAAATGCTGTATTTATTACCTCTGGGATGTGGGAAGTTTTCTATTAGGAAGATATAATAACCACTTATTCCAATTTTGTACACATTTGAAACACCAGCACATACGCATGCGCCCTACCATTTTTCCAGCTCTGATTAATGCAGCTAATGCCCTCTTTATTATTGATATTCCCGTTTGTAAAACTACGCCACCTTCATAATTTTTTTGAATGTTGGCTTCTGAGTAAAACTTATAAGCAATCTTGTAAACATTAGTTTTCAATGTCCAAAAGCAGATAGTATCCAATATTGAAATATAGATTTACATGCAAATTCCCCTTTAAATGATTAATGCGATTAGAATTTGAGAGTAGAAACAGTAAATTTCAATTAAGATATGGAATGATAATTCAATTGTATTGACGGCCATCAAAAGATTACTTGATTTGAGACGTCAGCTTATAAATAAAATATTTTTCAACTCCAACATGTGTTAAGAGGAGGAAAAACAACGAGATTTTTTATATCATGTCTGTGTTGAATTTGATAATGATTTAGATGATATGGTTTTATGTTACAGACTTGTTTTTTCACTCTTTGAACTAAGCTGTGTCTGTTTTGACTATGTCATAATCTAACTTATTAATGAACGTGGCTATATGATCATATAGGTGTTCAGGTATTAATGGTATATATTGTCTTGAGTTATAAAATATAACCAGAGACATAGACAAAGTAGCTCTGCTCTTTCATGGCAAACATAGATGAATGATAACCATTGGTGGAAGACCTCATCACCATCGATGAAACAATGTTTGGTCATAGTATTCGCGTTTTGTGCTTGCTTGAATGTAAAGGTCCACAAATCCAATGACCTGGCATAGAAATATACCAGATTACCGTTATTCTACTATATCATGCGACAAAATCACAACCGACAAATACAAAGGGACCTTTTGTTTATTGTTGGAAGATAAGTAGTGGTAAAAAACCCAACGTTCTTCATCAAAGAGATGCTTCGATATTGCGCTCTTATTCAGGCATATCGGTAGATGCTCCTTCATCCATTGGTCTGCTAAACTGTTGGCCCTAAAGAGAACTTGTGTGATGGGTCAATTTGTAGTCGCTGATTCTTCTTTTTAGAGATTCATAAGCTTTGTCGTTTCTGGTAAGAGATTACTGATTTGTTCGAATCTGTTTCTGGACCAATTCAAAGACACTTCATGATCTTAATCTGGAAACTTGGGACTTTCTCTATGAAATGTGTTAAAATGCCTTCGTAAAATTCGGTGGGTTTATCTTAGAACCTTCCAATATTAACCACGATGTTCCTTTCGGATACTCATTTCATTAATGCTCCGTTTGTAAACGACATCATCCCCAGTTCAAACGCAACAACCAAGCAGAACATTGAAGGATTTATTTAATTTAAATTTTATTTTAATAGTCATTAAGGTTTTCAAAATGTTGACATATATTTCAAGGAGATTAGTTGTGTTGAAGAGAAAATCAGATAGGAGTTTTATAATAAAGGAGGTTTATTGTTAAAAATGTTTAATAGAATCATATTATAACTGTATATCATATCATACCCATCAAATAAACTTAAATTTAACACTTGTTTGTACAGATAAAATCGGTATTTACCAAAGAGTATAATTGGATTTTTCAGTATAAGGTATCGCCTGTATAGAACGTGTTAGTATGAAAATTGCAATTAAAATGGAATGAATATTATCAAACAATTTTAGCTTTTAAAACTCCAATCTAAATGAAAAATCAAATTTCCATATAGACTAATTACTAATGCTTTTGTTTGATTGACAACACAATAAAACATTAAAATCGATTATATTCAAAAGAATTAGATACATTATTTGTCCCTGATTCTGACATATTTTGTTATTTAATTATTTAACGAAATTTTCAGCTTGTTGCCAGGATTGATTTGCAAAAAAATAACAACAACAAATTTCCACTTTAGATAAAATCTGCTTTCATGCTACATTTCACATTGATATTTTTCTTACGGTTATGTTAAGCGATTGATGAAAATTCAGATTAAAAATCAAACGAGTTAATTTCGATTTTTACCCTAATTAATAATTGATCCAAGGATTATGAAATCCGTGCACCACGCAATGCATCTTTCAGATTTTGTTTTCTGCAGATATTTTAATATTAAAAACGTTATTGAGGCGTAACATAAATTTTAATTAGAATGTTCAAAGTAATAAAATTATTATTGATCATAGTTTTGATAATGAAACTACAACAACCAGCCGATTATTTTGTATGTTTTATCGACTGGTTCGCACCTGCCTTAAAAGGTCATGTATTCAAACTAATCGATAAATTTAAAATCAGAAAATACTATGGTCAAATATACAAGACCTTTTGGATCTACAATTCTTTTTAAATAGCTTTGTCTTTGGCAACAATCAATACTCAAGTGTTTATGTCGATTGGAACATTGAATTGAATGACTTGTATTGCCTTTGATTTCAATACTTCAATCTACCGATACTATAGGATAAGTGTTGGAAATTACAAACATGGACACCTATTAATAATGCTATGGGGTTAGCTGGGAGTCAAGGATATTTCTATGAAATTTGTTTGGTCATATTGAAAGTTAATTCAAATTGAAATAAAAGAGCGGTCATATATTAAAGGCTATAATATGGAATTTTTCATACCATTGATTATGACCATTGAGGCGATCGATTTCAGTTTCAATACTAAAGCGGTTTAAGTTTTAATGGATTTATTCATACTCTGTGTTACCATAATAAATAAATCAGTTTTTAAGTGTATCATTTACATTTCTTTTCAATCTATGATTTTTGTTGAGTCAAAATTGAAAAGCGCCATTTTTATTTGGTTTGTTGGCGAGTGGCCAGAGAGTTGAATGGACAGGTCATTTTGATCGATAAAGGGCTATTTTCACAAGCCCGGTTTCAACCTTTCAATTATCCTTCAAATTACATTTCTATTTTATTACACATAACACGCTACGTTGTGTTGTATCCATGGAAACGGTGCTTATGAACTTTAATGCTTGTGAGTCACCAATATATTGACGGGACCGGACAACACACAAACTCAAATGAAATTTAACTTTCAACTGCCAATTTTATCTTCATGCAAATTCCTTTTTTTTCCTTTCACAATTTCAATAACGTCGTGAATGACAAGTTGTCTTAAGAACACACAGAGAAAATGAATCATCTTTTACAATTTCACTGAAAACCAATATAACATCAAAAAGTGACCCCCAAAATTTAAAAATTAATGAATAAAATGCAAATTCAGATGAAAGAAAGAAATATTTTAGATTAAAGGGATCGATTCTTCTCTGTCCGATGTCAAGGGTTGAGCGTCTTTCTGACGTTCGGAACATGACTGTAATCATCAACATTTTGTCATTCAAATATACACCTCCATAGGTTACGATACATGTATATAGTTTCAGATTTGTTCTTAAGAAGGCGGGATCGGTGAAATGTGAGCAGTTTTTTATTAACAGGCTTCCTTCTGGAGTTCATGGTGCCTTGAGTTAAGACTGCTAACCCGAAGGTCTGGGATTCAATTTCGAAATACTTAACATTTGGAGAACGAAATAAGTAGTAGCAAATTTCCCCCATTGAACACTGTGTGGAGTTTACTGTTCTTATAAGTCTAATGCACAGGAACAGTATAAGAGACGTAAAACTCCATTTTCCATCAAAATTTCCCAAATATGGCCAAGGTTGTCTTTCATAGTTTATAGATATAGCTCATGAAACTGACGGGACCAAAGGATTCAATGCATTTGACTTGAAACATTATTAAAATTAAAATTTAATTTGTTCGATGACTTACTTTCATTGTCACTGTGTGGCATGATCAATCATATATCCTAAGGGTCAATTTAATTAAAAATGTTACAATTTAAAATTAATTACAATTGATGAAAATGCAAACTTTTGAACGTAGAGCGTATCCGTATTTAATATCTTCGCGTACTGCGGATGGAAAATTGGACCAGTTCCTAGAAAAGATATTTCCCGAAATGCCCATTCTTCTTAACCTAATATATTTACATGCTTGTGGGCATTATTGGAACTACAACATCTAAATATATTGGCCTGCAGATTAATCATTAATTGTTTAAAGTTAAACATGAAACGCCTTCTATGTCCGAGAATAGGTTATATAGAAGCCAATCCTATTGCAGACCTCTTATCTATGATACCGCCAACGTATTGACTTTTCAAGGTCAGATATAGTATTAAAACGCAGTAAACAAATCTGAAATCGAAGTCGAGGAAATGAATTGAATGGAAATAAAAAAATCTAATCGTGCTTCACTCCAACTGACCATTACCATTGTGGGTCATTACCACTTTTATTAAAATCGATCGGATTTTATGCAAATTTTTCCGTTTTATCTCTCAGATTTCCACGAAACATCGTTCACGATTCTTCAATAAATTACCAAAGTATTGGACATAAAAGAAAATTAAATGATAGTCGAGCCGTCTCACTGACCAGTCACGACATTCAAACCAATCATCATTTTCAAAATGGCATTGATTTTTTTTTTCTTTCCCACTTAAAGAATCTCAAAGTTCAAAAGAATGAATTGGTTCTTTTTAACCAAAAATACATCAAAGTTAAAGTAAGAGTCGCAATAGAAATTTCCAATATGGTCTGCTTTATATTTTCGTTTTATCAAAATTGACCACTCTATATTTCAATGTTTACCATTCCCAATCTTTATGGAAAACGAGAGGCAAAATATTGATTATCACATATTTCAATTTAGTGAGATGGTTAAGATTATTATTAGAGAGAGCGAGCCATAGTCATACTCCAATACACCAATCTCTGTCCACTACTAACTATACTGTTAACAATCGCACACCCAACACATTCAAATTATCGATAAACACAGAATTTAACTCGAAAACTTCTCATCTGTTGGTGTAGAACCATCATTTGTGTCATTTTGGAATTAGGAATTATCCTATTAGATATCCATATAAGAAGTTACGAGTAAAACGTATTGCCGGAATCTGATGTTACATTCTGATGAAGAAGTTGATATAATCTGCCGATATCCAGATATTATAATGCAAAGATATCTGACGATGCCATAATCGTTGCTTTTAGTTGATGAAACTGAAAATATTTAACGATGACACGGATGGTCTTATCTGATGATTCAGTATAAATACATGATGGTATTATTATATAATACTCAATACTTTTGGTACAATCTGATGACAATAATGCTATAATCTGATGATACAGACTCTATAATCTAACAACACTGAAAGCACAATCTGACAACAATGGTGAAGAACCTCTAAATCAGATAAAATAATAATTCGAATGTTGCAGTCTGGAAATACAATACTATAAGTTGATGATACTATCCCGATAATACTGAGGTTATAATCTGATTATACCATTTTTCTAATTTGACTATCGGGTGGTTCGGTTAGTATTTGGGCACAACAGCTATCTGTCCAGATACCTGGCTAATTTTCCAGATAATGTGGGACGTGGGTTGAAGTTTTATATTAGAATTACGACCTTTCGGACTATCTCGGACAAGTTCTCACCAGTATAATTACAGACAATTAACATTTCACACATTGAAGGTAAACTTCAGAAATCTCAACCAAATTTGTCAAATTTACTGGTCTTTATCGTGGATATTCTTGTAGTCGATAATTACAAATATAATTTGAACTATTCTCCACAAGAGTTCATCTGATATTATAGAAGATTAACATAACATTATCGCAACATCAAGGTCAATTTTTAAATGTGATGTCAAGGCAATTAATGATCATATTGTTGTTTATTTTGTTGTAAGACTGATTCCTGATAGCCGATTGTGAAGTAAATTTAGAACAATAGGGAAGAATAATGTTGATCTGATATGATAGAAGATCAACATAGCATTAAGAACATGCTTGTAATGTTTAGGTCATCATCTGTCATTTAAGATGTGGCTACATTGCGTCAGCCTTGCTATGGAATTTGCCGTAAGAGGAATTGGCAGTTAATCTGCCATCAGATAACAGTGTTGCTGACATTGACTTTGTCGTTCGTGGTACAGTCACTTTAAGATTTGTAAATTTGAGACAATCTTTACAGTAGGTGTTAATACAAGTATTGAACCAGATTCAGTAGTCGTATGTTGAGTACTATCATCTAAATTAGTTTGATGCAGGTCTGGGGGTTGACATGGAAAGCGCGTCTAGTCGTTCGGATTGGAGGCTGTGCACGGTCGACAACGAGTAGGCTAATCCTACATCCTCAGCTTATCATTTGCAAAATTGCTCTCATTATATGCTACATGGCTATGTCCGTCTTTGTTAGCCCAACATCGGCATGCAAGTATAACGTAATCTCCATTTATCTTATTTCTTTTATAACTTGTTTCCAGCCACACCAATAACCCTCTTCTTGCCCATCTCAATTGAAAAACGTTTGCAATATGAATTTTTTAATTCAGTGCGAAAATCATTATTTAGTTTCATCATAGATATTAAAATTCAGCGTATACATCTTTAATAAATTGATGTCTCTACTGGGAATTGACAACTATAGTTAAAAACCCCTTAGAGAACAGACTTTCAGTACTGATGGCGCCCAAAACATGTTGAGTTTCTCTGCTCAAGTGGAAGATTTCATTAAAACTAGTCTCGATTTGTTGTCACTATAAACTTATTCATTATATAATCTAGCGATACAAACAGGGAAACGAGAAAACAAAAAAAAAGAATAAAAATTGATATTGTTAATGTCATATTTTTTAGACATTTCAAGTAAAATCTACCGAGAATTGAAAGTTAAAGGCCATTTTCAATCATACAGCAACCTTATTCATTCATTTAATATTCGGACCTTTTACGACAACCTTTTGTGGAACAATAGAGCCGATTACTTTTTTACATTGAATTTCGACTCATACTAAAATCCAGAAACTGCTTTTTCGACTTCCAGTACCATCCAATTTACAAGCGCTTGTGGGAACTTCTCAGGAAAACACTTCAACATTATAACAATATTTCGAGGGGTCAGTCGTAGAATAGCCATCAACATGTCATGCACTCGGTCAATGTTTTCCCGTTGCTGTTAAAGGTCTTCCTGGACAAGAGTCATCGTCATAGCCATTTTGAATTACATGGTCCATTTTTATACAGTGGAAAAGAGGGTGTGGTATATATTTTACAGTTGCAGTTATACCTCATGACTTCCATATATAAAGTTTTGATCTATTTCTGGTTATTTCGTGGTGTTTCACAAGATCTCCATAACTGCTTTAAGAAAAAAAGGTCCCTTAAGAAATTCTGAATAGTTGTTATGAAGCAGGTTTTCTGATTGGCGATAAAAATTATAGGCTTCTCATTAAAACGAAATGGCAATTAGTGAGCTTGTTTAATTAAAAATCCAATTTATTTAAACTGTTATTTCATTTTGATAAAATTGTTTGCCGCACCTATTGTTTGAGTCATTTCAATACAATAATTTATAACTTTTTTGACAAATAAATTCTCAAATAAATAACTAGTTTGAGTTTTTTTCCACAAGACATTAAAATAGAATGGACAATAAAAAATTCACTTTTATTGTTACTCATTAATCAATCCATAATTAGAAAAAAAAATACTGTCCGAGTTTGACTTATTGAATTTTTGTCATAGTTCTTTCTTTTGAAACTGTGACATTTAGTTAATTTAACCTTAACGATGTTATATTAAACTATGGAATCACACAGTGGCCTGAAACGCCCAATCTTTATTTTTATAAAGCAATGCGTATTTAGATTTCTAAAAGTAAAGAAACTGACATAAAGACATATAGGTAAAGAAATCGTATATCCATATATCTTGTGCTTCTTTCGGTGAAGAAAAGTTCCTCTACTTCTTCACAATGATAAAGTTCCATATTGCCAGACTCTTAAATAGTATTTGCATGTTAAATCTTACGTAGAGCTCAGAGGGGTAATATAGGCCTAGCCTGTTCCCCAATCCTTTTCATAATGTATTTATGTATATTTATGAATAAAATAGTGTTTACACTAAAAAAAAAAATTCGGACTTTTTACTACCGAGTGACGCCGAAAGACAAAAGAAGCCTTATAATAGACTGAAATATATAATACATGAATCACTTAAATTAGTATATTTTTTTTATCCACTTGAAATTCACAAAAGATAATTTTATGTTGTTTATCTGAAAAAATGGAATGTAGATTGTAACCTTTATAGATCTATGCAGCTTCAAAAATTAAAATCATTCTAGTTCGTAAAGCCCAATCTGGAAAAATGATATGGAAAAAAATGTCATTCTATCCAAATTTGGTCTTTGACAATAATATCACTAACGACAATTACGGTCCAGCTGCTTTCAAAAGACATCATTTGCAATTGTGAAGTGGCAATTAAATACTCGTTTATAAGGCGCGATACAATCTGATGCGCTGCTAATACGTTTGAAGATGTTCTAGCACGGCTTTAGTTTTCGAGAAGAAAAATAATATTGATACGTTTTCGAACTCGTTTAGAAAATAATAGGCGAATAAAAAATGACTAAACGTATTATAGGATGATATTAAGTGTCTTTATGTAGCAATACAATAGGAAGAAAAGTGAAGACAACAACTAATCGATCGTGTTTGAAAGTAGATGAGGAAAACTGACCACTACCATGATTAGATAGTAACAATCGCAACCGACCGATCAATCTGGCTAGCAGAGTCTCTACAATACATATGAATATTATGAATTATATACAAATATTATATAATGTTATGCTTATTGAGTTTGAACATGTATGTCTGAATACTTGTAAATGTATTTCAGTGAAAAACAAATTACCCTATACCCTTCGCATAAGGGGCGATTTTAATTTTTAGATAATCAGCCCCAACAATGTTATTAAGTGTATTCGAATTGCGATTTCCTTTAATTGCTGGTGCATAAATAATTTCCATTAAAATATCTTTGTGGATTTATTGATATAACCTACAAAATTTGTATACGCTTGCAGAATCCTGATCTCTCTATATACCCTCTCGAAGAAATAGACACGTCGTTGCGACAGTCAGTCTTCAAATAGGTTTTCCTAGTAGCTTTCTGAATTTCCATGTCCTAGTAAAAGTGCCTTATCCCAGTACAATTCTAAGTGAATTGTGTCGTCAGTAGCGATTGATATGGCTTTAGAAATCGTTTTAATAGTCTTCATGTATTTGTGAGGTCTTAGCTTTATTATAAACTATAGGAGGCCCTGTTCTTAATTCCCTATGATAAATAGCGTTTATAATTCTCAATTATATTGTGAAATGTGATTGGCATTCTAATAGACACATACTTAAATTATCGATTGACCACCACTGGACACCAACGTGGCTTGGAGAAGCTGGTATATCCCAATTTAATGGCCAGAGGAAGCGAAATATGAAATTGGTTTGATAATTAAATTTAACTGACCAAAAGGAAAGTTTCTGCCAAGCCTAAAGGGATTAAGAAAGTACATAAGCTCTATAATTGTTTGGTTTCAAGGACGTTGTTATCAAAACGTTTTGTATCCCACTCAAGCAATATTGGCATACTACTATAAAATGTTTCTTAGTTTTTTACAAAGCATCCCATCCCTACTAGCTTATTTGGACACTATAATGGACACAATGCAATATATATTTATCAAGTTTTTATTATTATGTATGTCCATGGGACAGGATCTCGGCCAAAAACTCGGCCAAAAACTATGAACGATTGTTACATGACAGATGCCCTTGAAGGCAGTTTGAGAAGATATAGGCTACCTGCTCATGGCTTTTACCCGTAACTCGGACTTGTACTTGTCATACAAATTTTTTTATTTATGCCTGAAGATTTTCCTGCCAGATGGGCATCTTAATATAGAAGCTATTTGACATCAAATTCTTATACAGGAAACAAAAAATTCAACATTGGACAAAGGGGGACAACTCTTTTTTGTAATAATTCAAGCAGAAGAATGAAAGAAATAATGTTCTGTCCTCCGAACATTTTTGTCGAATAGGGCCTATATCAGACAACGCATCGATTACAATATAGTATAGGCTAATATGTGCTTATATTCATATCAGTATAAGAAAAGATTTGTGTCTGCTAGAGAACATCAAATGATAAGGATCTGAACCAAACAAAAATAGCATACGCTGAAATAAGATTTTGTTTACTTCAATAATAAGGTTCTTTTTCGATTTATTCTCATAAAGGTCTCCAAGATCAAGTATGTCACGTCCGTAGCTTTATGAAGTTTTAGCGACCTGTTCGCGACTAGATTGATTTTCGTCCAGACATTTCCAATATTGTTTCAATTATTAGAGAATCTTTACAAGAGGCAAGTTGTCTGAGTTGTTGATAATGTTTCCGGTCAGTAAATTACTCTTGTCTTCACGTCTCTTATTTCATATTTAATACAAACTCGTTTTAGTTCTTTTTGTTTCGAATACTGTTCAGTTATCAATTTAAAGGGATAGATTCATAATTTTCGGTGGTTGTTTTGTGTCTATCATATGTAATTAGTCTTCAGAACTACCAGAAATCGCATAATTTGTTCAAAATTGCTATAAAACTATGAATTCTAGATACACATGGATTATAAAAATAATAGGTCATTATTTTGCCTGGTTGATTTAGGCTCTATTCCCATGAAAAGTTATTATAGAATGAAACTGGCTCTATCCTAGCTGTAGGTAGCCTGTTTGTTTGTGCCTGTGTGTTTTGACTCGGCCGTAGGAATAGGCTGCGTGGTTTGGACACATTGAATTAGAATAATAGTGGATTTATCTCTTTAATTTCCGTTACTAGATTATTTTCCATACATGGCCGAGGAAATTAGTCCTAGAAAATTTGGTCACCGAAATTATGTCACAAAAATTATCGGATATTTGTTCCTGTGTTTAAGTAAATTGGTCTCAGTAATAATCGACCAAGAGCTTATTTATCTACAAGATTTGCCACAATCTATAATGGTCACAGTAATTTCACACGATAAATTGTGGACAGGTAAAATCAGCACTTGGCCATGTAACATTAGTACGGTACCGGTATAAATGTGCGAATATTGCCAGATTTTAATTGTATTATTGAACCAAGCATTGGGTAGTTATTAATTTAAACAAATAATACATATCGATTGTAAGGGATATTTTAAATGGGAAATAACTGTAAATATAAAGATTTGAAATGACAACGATTTTGCAATTACAACAGTTTCAACATTTTAACAGAGGGGAGCTCGGATCCCCCCCCCCCCCCATTTCCGAGATGTTCTCAAATGCAATCTATGGGAGAGCACTCTTTTTAATTTTGAAACTTTTGTATGGCAGCTGATGAGTGTCATTTCTGAAAGCTAATTGAATATTTTGTTAACCAACGTAATACTCTGGCTCTGTGACACCATACAATATCCTACCCTCTTCCCGGAATAGCTCGCATTACTCTAAATATTGGAATTTTTAGCAATATCAAAAATTGCACAGCTCGTTAGTCAATATCCACAGGATAATCACGTCTACATTAAACAAAAGGGATGTAACTCTTGAAGCGTTTGATGTTTTTCCATTCATGCAATCTGACTTTTGGATTTCTGCAATTTTCTGAATAAAAATTGGCATGTTCAGAAAAACAATCATGGAATAACATTATATGTTTTGTCGCTGACATCTGGGTAGGTTGTTGCATTATAACATCCATTTGTATCTGACACTCTTTACATGAATGACGTCTGCGAGAAGTGTAGGTGTCTTTCTTTGTTTGAATCAGAAAATTTTAAAATACTAGGTAAGGGAAGAGGAAACAGAATAAATGATCATCAGATTCTGTTATAGCCTACTGTTCTTCTGTCTGTGATTCAGAAAATGATTTTATAATCATCTTGATGACACATGGATAGCCTAAGCCACCTTAGCAAATTTTGTCTCAGATTGTCAATATCTGTCATATTATGTCAGTGGTCCGTCATGACTGGAGAATATTGTCTCCGAGTTTAATTTTGTCTCCGAGTTAACTAACAAAAATGTGTCTCCGGGTTGACATGTACCCGAGTTGACCGAGTACCTGTCATATTTGTCTATTAGAGAAAATTTGAAAAGTTGCACTTTGTTTGTGTCCTGATAATTTGAAGACTATTATCACCTTCTTGGTGCAGGGGTTTTAAACAGATTTAAAAGCATCAAATCCACCAAACCTCGATATATTTTTCTAGAGAGAACTGAACAATGGCAAAAGAGTCCACTATCAAGCTTAATGACTTAAATTCATTGATAAGTGATATATTTGAAGAGGTAATAACATCAGATGATCTGAAATCCCAGTGGAATAGAGACCTAGATCCTATCAGTGGCCAAGTTAGATCTGCTGAAAGTAAGTATCTGTATAACCTAATTTGTTATTGTTACTTGATCAAGCTAATTAATCTGTGACCCAATAAACAAGGACTCCAATTATGAGCTTCTATTTTATAAGAACAGGATGACTTAATGATAATATGAGAGGATCAGTTTCTATTGTAGTATGGTATTTTCGGAGCTTTAAGTCACAAATTAAAAACATCAGGTCTCTCTGACAACCAGCAGAATACAAGAGTAACTGATTTTTAAAAAGGCTAGCAACTGATGGCAATACAGAGTGCAAATTTCATCTTTAAGTATAAATGGCTAATGTTTTACTTTCTAATGAAAATAATTGTCACCTAAAGAAACTGCATTGTTAGATTTGAGCATTTTGCTCTTACAATGTGCATTGGATCCAATATGATGCTTTGAATGTCAGAGACCTCTCAAAGATCTGGAAAGTCTGAATTTTTCACTTACTCAGTGCTCGGAATCTTGATTTATTCTGCTGTTGAATTTCAGAAAAGAAGAAAGATGTCGATAAGATATTTGTAGAATGTGAAACTTTGTTATTGAAATTTAAAGCTCAGTTACAAAATGAAGAGAGTGAAGTTCGGTATGTTTTGATTTAACTCAACCATACATGTGTAATCTACCGATTTTGTTGGGTTTCTACCGCTTTTGGATGCTGTCTCCCGATCTAACGATTTTTTTTTCTTTTCGTAAACATAATAATTTTCACGGTGCCTACCGTTTTCAATGTCAAAATTCTTACCATAAATCAATAAAATATTCTTTACTTGTATTTTAATTGCCTGTGACACGCGTTAATCTCATCCCGTAATAATATTATCATTGCCTGATCAATTAATCCCCCGATTAAGATGATAATTTGATCCATTTTTCACCCGATGTTTTCATTTCAATATCCGGTACATTCTACTTTCCCTTTAAATGATTAATTTTATGGTAGCCTTGATTTTACCATAAACGAAATTTTGAAGTCTTCACGATATTATATGATAATCGTCAATTCTATTATATTTATAAATAACATAGACGTTGTTTCAAAATTTGTTTTGTATTATCGGTAGATTTTCAGTGTAACTTTAATATTTTCTCAAACTTCGTTACGTAAAATCGTTTTATAATTTGAGTGTAGCATGTAAACAATCATTTATTACCAGCAAAACAGGCTACTTTCGATATCAAAATGTCAAATTCAGTTCAATATTTCGTGAGCTTGCTTCAGGAAAATTCCTTTCCTTTCATTCTGTGCATTTAATGATAGAGAAAATTCATGAATTACAATTTTAGAAAAAAGGAGCATTTAATTCAGATGTGTGGGAACAACATTATATCCATGTTTTCAAAATTTGTGAATTTACACGTTTTGAAAAAAATCTACCGATTTTTCATCCAATCTCCCGATTTTTTAAGACAGATCTCCCGATTTTTTTTCCTGACCTGTACACATGTATGACTCAACCCTCATTCAAAACTACGTCCTTTTATTATTTGATGTCTCATATCATTCAATCAATGTGTTGTCTTATAAGTTTTCATACAATTCTAAAAAATGGACCTGTTGATAATAAAATAATAATTTTTTCAGTGAATTGAACAACAAAGCCAAGAATGCTGCCAAGTCTGCTGCTGAAGCTCAGAGGAAAGTAGATATGACTATTGATGATGATGATGATGATGACGTTAAGATTGTAGCTTCATCATTTGATCCTATGGTTATTGCACGAAGAAAAGATGCTGTTAAAACTGGTTCTTCTCCAGTCACTCAAAGCCTATTACATCCTTCTCCTCATCCTCAAAAACAGAGAAAATCGTAAGTTTTTTATGATAAGTGTTAATCTTGACTCTATTCTATACTATTTCTATCAGAAAACTGCTTCATTAAATTTATCTTGCACGTGAAAATATAATTACATGCTTTAATTTATGAGATTCTCCATAGTAGAATGAATGTGCCTAGAAACTTAATATCTATGAGCTGTCAAGAGTTATCCATACTGACTGCAAAAATTCCAATCTTAAAAATTGAACTTGAATTTCTTGCAAATTTACTTGTCTGATTTGGCATAATTTAACCAAATTGAAGGCTTGACTATATCTTAATATTTAAATTTTCTAGAGAACCTAGTGTCGCCAATATGAGAGAAGCTTTAACCCAAGCTTTACAGAAACAAGTTCCACCTGGTGGTATAGCTAGACCATTCAGTACCCTCAAGGTGTGTCATCTAATATTTTCTTTTAATTAAGTGTTTAGGCCCTTTAATGGTCCCTACTCTTTGTTACAGTTTATGTTCAAGATTCTTTGACAGTTGGATTTCGAAAAAGAATATGTCACGGGTCCTTTTGAAGTAGATTTTCTGTCATTTGCCCAATGAGGTAAAAACGTTCAAAAGTGCTCATTTGTTCTCTTCAATAAGCACTATCGTAGAAAAAATGCATAATTAGAGATTATACAATTGAGCATGAAAAATTATTTGCCAAATACAATTTAAGTCCAATTTATATGTATCATTACTATACAACCTTGGAATATCATAAATTAATGTTCTAATTTTTTGGCTGGATTATTTTGATTATGTTTACAATTTTCTTTTCAGAGACCTGAACATGACTCATCAAAATGGTAATTTTATTGCTTTTAACATAACACAAAACACTATTAACACGTTGATATCAATTAAATTTAAACAAAGGATTTATGCAATTTGCAATCTTCTAAATATTAGGTCTGCTTACTTGAACTGTATTATTTCTCCCATTATTTAATGTCAGTTGAAATAATGTTTAGTATAACTTTGTTCAATAATATATAAATTAGAATAAACCCACTACCCTCCTATAGATTTTATCGAATATGTTCAAAGATTTAGGTTGAAAAATTCCATACAATAAGAAAGTGGTAAAACTGATAGTATTGCTTTAGGCCACTTATGACGTCATTATCTCAATAGGTGCTCATGAGTTTTCAAGACCCCCATTACAAAAATCTTTGAAATCTGTTAAATGTAATGGAGATGTAGGATTTCTTTTAATTTATAATTATCAGGCCTGAAATAAAGCAAGGTAGTTTGATTTATGCTAAGAAATATAATGATATATGGTATCCTGCTATTGTAACTGAACTACATAATCCCAATACACCATCAGTAAGTATTAGTACTAATAGAATGTATAGAATGATATGGGCCTTATTTAAGCCTTCTTTTGAAATCATTGAAATCATGGCTCATAACACAAATTATGCATCTGTGGAGAAGATGGCAATTTTGATGAAGGAATAGCACTCATTGAATAGGCTTGAAATGGGCCTTTCTTAGAAATGCTGGCTATAAATCTTTGTCAAAGATCAGAATGACATAATTTTTCAATCAGTTGATGAACATTAAAGTCCAAGAAAGATTATTCTTTTGTCTAGGTGTTTATAGTGACAAGAAAAAAGATGTCCTTATGTAAGCAAAAACCTGCAGATTTATGTTCAATGGGAATGAAGGATATACCTGAGACTGTTCAAGCAGTTACTTAAATTTCAATATGTATTTCAGGTTCAGTATCGTATAAGATTTGAAAGTAAAGGACATAAGATATTGAGTGGTACACATATAGCCTATAGAGATCCTATACATATTGTATTAAGAGTTGGTAGTAGAGTTATAGGTAGGTTATTGTACTTTGGATACTAATACATATAGAGATCCTATACATATTGTATTAAGAGTTGGAAGTGCAGTTATAGGTAGGTTATTGTACTTTGGATACTAATACATATAGAGATCCTATACATATTGTATTAAGAGTTGGAAGTAGAGTTATAGGTAGTTTATTGTACTTTGGATACTAATACATATAGAGATCCTATACATATTGTATTAAGAGTTGGAAGTAGAGTTATAGGTAGGTTATTGTACTTTGGATACTAATACATATAGAGATCCTATACATATTGTATTAAGAGTTGGAAGTAGAGTTATAGGTAGGTTATTGTACTTTGGATACTAATACATATAGAGATCCTATACATATTGTATTAAGAGTTGGTAGTAGAGTTATAGTAAGTTATTGTACTTTGGATACTAATACATATAGAGATCCTATACATATTGTATTAAGAGTTGGAAGTAGAGTTATAGGTAGGTTTTTGTACTTTGGATACTAATACATATAGAGATCCTATACATATTGTATTAAGAGTTGGTAGTAGAGTTATAGGTAGGTTATTGTACTTTGGATACTAATACATATAGAGATCCTATACATATTGTATTAAGAGTTGGAAGTAGAGTTATAGGTAAGTTATTGTACTTTGGATACTAATACATATAGAATTAGCAGCATCTTTAAGTCAATAATTCATTAAGTCTATTTATAATTTTAGCTTTTTATCGTGAAGATGAAGCCCCAGGTGGTAATTCCTTCTATGCTGGTATTGTAGCCGAGGCTCCTAGTCTGAAAAACCAAAGACGGTATTTAATTTTAGATTCTGAAATGTTTCTAATATTAAGTTAGAGAATTTCATTGCTTTGTTCTGTAGTAATTTTCTACACTTTGATAAACAAATATCTTAAATATTTGGGAGTAATATTGACCATCATGTCAATTACTTTGTCAAGTGGCAACCACTGACAAATAAATATATAATCCTTAAAATCTTTTCTACTGGTAATCCAAAACATTTCAAAGGTTCTTATTATTTATTGTCTTTACAGATTTTTGATATTCTTTGATGATGGGTATGCACAATACACCAAAGCAAGTGAAATCCACAAAGTTGTTGCTCAAAGTAAGTACAGTAGAGATTTATAACAGAGTGCAGATCATAAATTCGTGTGTTCAGAACGTTAATAAAATCATATGACTTTTAAAACTTGTCTTTATTAATTTTGTTTCTTGAAAAAAAAAAAATGTAATATGAAAACCTAAATTAGGCCTTTAAATAAAAGGCCCAGGATGTGTGTCAATAGAAGCCATACAAAAATTTACCTGTTTTAGAGCTATTTTTCCATTTTCAATATATTTCTAGGTGATAATGTATGGGAAGATGTTTATCCTGAATCACAAGATTTCATAAGAGATTACTTATCACAATATCCAGAGGTAAGGATTATGTAAAAATCAGGGAATTTGCCAGGTATGGAATATGGACTTCCATTTGACACATCGTTTGATATATTATTGGTTGCAACTTCACAAGGTCCATGCCTAATAAAACATTTACGTCATGCACATACGTTTTCTGAAGTCAAAGGCATGGATAAGTGGCATCTTGTAGTCTAGATATATTAGGATATGATTTTTTTTTTTTTTTAGAGACCTATGGTACGTTTACAGAAAGGTCAAGGAGTACAGACGGAATGGAATGGAAGATGGTAATTAGATTCTATGATTTTAACTCAAACTCTATAAAGGACTCCCACCTAAGTTTACAATAGCCTTTTTACTAAGATGCAAATGAATTTAATCTGGAGCAAAATTTACTGTGAAATATCTCTGGTCTTTAAAGCATGGCACTATAATCAAAACTCAAAACAGATTTGATACTGATAAAAGCATCAGTGTCAAGCATGGTGTATAAATTGCTAGCTTCACTGTCCAAGCATAGTTTGATAAAATTCCTTTGTGTATAAACAGGCTTTGTATGTACTGTCAGAACACTTTTCCAAAGGGATAACCTTGCTAAGTACAGTGTTATAACAGATATAGCAATTATCTACAATGATCTAATATAATGTCCATGCATCTAAAACATAGCATCCCTACCAAGTACTGTTTTATAATAGATATAGCAAGTATCAACAATAATGTCCTTCTATATAGAATATAGCATACTTGTCAAGTACAGTTTTACAAGTCTTATATATAGCATCAATATTTATTTGCAGGTGGACAGCTAAAGTAATGGAGGTTGATGCTAGTTTAGTTAAGATGTATTTTCAAGCTGATAAACGTACTGAATGGATCTATAGAGGTTCCACTAGATTAGAACCTCTATTTAAAGCACTAGTAAGTATATTTATATTTTGTTTGTGATATCAGTTATCTTGAAGTGGAAAATCAAATTTCATCTACCAAATAAATCAATCCTGGTTTAAACTAATCTGCGAAATTTTAGGACAAAATTTTATTATTTTAGATAAGTGCAGAGTTAAGTGCATTTGGAAAATAAAATGACAACTCGACTGTTCTAGAGACTCTGCATAATATATAAAAAACATATTTTAAAATACATGTATCTATATATATCCAATATTTGCAGGCAAATTTAGAAGCACATAAAGGTAGTAGTAAAGGTAGAAGAAATGATCCAAACAGTAAAAAACCTAGAATAGTATATACTAGAGGCGAGGAGGAAAAAGGTAACACTTTACTTTCCATATTATACTGCTCTATCCCTTATCCATTTCTATGAATAAATAACTCTTTTTTTTGAAGGCCAATATAACTTCCAAATGGTCATTTTCTAGTCGTTTAAGTTTAAATCCTACTCAAGGTACGAATAATTCTTAAACATCAGAGTTCTGCATAGGTTCCATCTACCCCATTTCCCGCCTTAAGAGGAAATATTTTGCTTCTATGTTCCAACTTGTTTTATTTAACAATTGGTTCATTCCACAAATCACAAATGTGCAGAACTCACTAACCTAATGACCCCGTAATGGTTAAACATTAATTTATTTCTACTATACATATAATTATTTACGTAGCATTAATAAGGTTTCCAAAACAAGCCAGGGCTGATGTTAATCCGTCACCAAACATGACCCCCTAGTTTTCCAATATTGAAAGTAGGTCTACATAGGTTTTAGTGATTCAAAGTGGTTTTTATTTTACGCCCACATGAAATGGGGGGCGTATATTGTCGTCACCCACATCCGTCCGTCCGTCCGTCGGTCCGTCCGTCCGTCCACAATTGCTCGTAAACACTCTACACGGTGTAATTCTTGACGGATTTAGATGAAACTTAATATGAGTGTTTATGATCACGCAAGGATGAACCCTATTGAAAATTAGCGAAATCGGAAAAAAATTAGTATGAGTTTGTGCCCTTTTTCTTGAATGGCTCGTAAACACTCTACAACGTGCAATTCTTGACCGATTTTGATGAAACTTGGTGTGAGAGTATGTTATAACTCAAGGATAAACCCTATCGAAAATCAGCGAAATCGAAAAACATTTAGTATGAGTTATTGCCCTTGTTCTTGAAAACGCGTTCAATTTTAGCTTGTAAACACTCTTGAGAGAACAATTCTTAATGGATTTTGATGAAACTTGGCTTGAGTATTTGTTATCACACAAGGATGAAACCTATTGAAAACCAGTAAAATCGAAAAAAATTTAATATCAGTTATTGCCCTTGTTTTTGAAAACGCGTTCAATTTTTAGCTTGTAAACACTCTACAAAGCACAGTTATTGACCGATTTTGACGAAACTTGCTGAAATTGTTTAATATCACCCAAGAATGAACCCTTTTGAAAATAGCACATATCGAAATATATTTAATAGGAATTATTGCCCTTGTTCTATAAAATGTGTTGGATTTTTGCCATGTAAACACTCTACAAGTCACAATTCTTGAGCGATTTTGACATAATTTGGCATGAGTATTTGTAATCACCTAAGGATGAACCCTATTGAAATTCAGTGAAATCGAAAAATATTTAGTATCAGTTATTGCCCTTGTGTTTGAAAACGCGTTCAATTTTAGCTTGTAAGCACTCTAGAAAGAATAATTCTTAATGGATTTTGATAAAACTTGGCTTGAGTATTTGTTTTTACCCAACGATGAACCTTATTGAAAATCAAATAAATCGAAATATATTTAGTGTCAGTTATTGCCCTTGTGTTTGAAAACGGGTTTAACTTTTTGGCTAATAAACACTCTAGAAGGTACAATTCATGACCAATGTTGACAAAACTCACTGAAATTGTTGGATATCGCAAGGGATGAGCCTAATTGAAAATTAAAAATATCAAAATATATCTAATATGAATTATTGCCCTTGTTCTTTTAAACGCGTTCAATTTTTGTCTCGTAAACACTCTACATGGCACAATTCTTGATGGATTTCTATGAAACTTGGTGTGAGAGTGTGTTAAAACTCAAGGATGAACCCTATTGAAAATCAGCGAAATCGAAAAAAATTTTAGTATGAGTTACTGCCCTTGTTTTTGAAAACGCATTCAATTTTAGCTTGTAAACACTCTAGAAAGAACTATTCTGAATGGATTTTGATTAACTTTGGCTTGAGTATTTGTTTTTACCCAAGGATGAACCCTATTATAAATCAAATAAATAGAAATATATTTAGTGTCAGTTATAGCCCTTGTTCTTGAAAACGCGTTCAATTTTAGCTTGTAAACACTCTAGAAAGAACAATTTTTAATGGATTTTGATGTAACTTGGCTGGAGTATTTGTTGTCTCCCAAGGATGAACCCTATTGAAAATCGAAAAATATTTAGGGCAAGTTATTGACCTTGTTTTTGAAAACGCGTTCAATTTAACTCGTTAACAATCTAGAAAGAACAATTTTGAATGGATTTTGATGAAACTTGGCTTTAGTATTTGTTTTCTCACAAGGATAAACCCTATTGAAAATCAGATAAATCGAAAAATATTTAGTGTCAGTTATTGCGCCAGTTTTCAAAAACACTTTCAACTCTTGGCTTGTGAACACTCTAAACATTCCTTTTTGACAAAACTCGCTGAAATTCTTTAATATCAACCAAGGATGAGCCTTATTAAGAATTAAAAATATCAAAATATTATTAAGGGTGAACCCTATTGCAAATCATAAAAATACCCAAAAATATTTAATGAGTTGTTATTAGGTACAATTCTTGACAGTTTTTAATGAAACTAGAGACCCTAGAAAAAAATAGGTTGGAAGATTGAATATTTCATTCCACTTATTGTAACCTTACTGAAAAGTTTTTATTTTAAATAAATGCTGCCAGTGGGCGTATATTACCTTGCCTGGCAAGCTATCTTTATTTTAGGACAGGATAAAAGATCAGTAGCTAGAAAGAGTACTAGTGGTGTTAAACAAGTCAAACCAGAAGGACCTACCTGGCAAGCACCATGGTTAAAATTACAACGTAAAGCTCCCCCACAAGCTACCTATATACCTCCAGCTTCTACAGCTTCTAGAACTTCTACTAATAATACAAAAGGTCAGTAAGTACCAACTCTGTCAAAAGGTCAGTAAGTTCCAACTATGTCAAAACATCATTCAGTATCAACTGTGTCAAAGGTCAATAAGTTTCAACTGTGTCAAAGATCAATAAGTTTCAACTCTCTCAAAAGGTCAGTAAGTTCCAACTCTGTCAAAACATCATTGTTTCAACTCTCTCAAAAGGTCAGTAAGTTTCAACTCTCTAAAGGTCAATAAGTTCCAACTCTGTCAAAAGGTCAGTAAGTTCCAACTCTGTACTTTAAACATGTGGATGTTGGCTCAACCATATCTGCATTGTAAAAGGCATTTTCTAAAGTTTTTTATACATTATTATTGTAGATCTGTATCAAACTAGCAGCATAAGTAATAAAGTACAAAGTCAAGATATGGCTAGTGTATTACAAGAAAGATTAGCTTCTGTTGAGTCCATGGATATTGGTAAGTAATTTGTTACAACGTAGCAACGTAAGTTTGAGTAGAACATTGTTGATTACAAAAAAAAAACTATGAATGGTGACTTACTTATTGACAACTATTTCCCAATATTGGTGTCTGTGAAATGCCAACTTAGAGTTGTATTTTTACTGCAAAAAGGGGTGCTGATTTAAAGTTTATAAGCTGGTTCATGTATCTTTGAATATTCCTGTTTATTTTGTGTCAACTGCTTAGAAAACCACTCACTATTTAATATTGTAGATGAAGAAGCTAGAGGTGAAAGATTAAGTACTATATTAGATATTAAGGATAAAACTAGAAAAAGAATAAGTAAGTTACTATTTTAATTGTGTTCTCTTCACAGTTTTATGAAATGAAGAATGAGAAAAAGTCCAAATGAATGAATGAAAATTCTCTGGACATGATTGTCTTTTAAGAAATTGTGGTTTAATTTAAGGTAGAATGTTCAAATTGTCAAGGATTTCAAGATAAAGTAAATAGAAAATTAATTTGGAAAAATTATATTGTTTTGGGCAATATAACAAATTACTAAATTTAAACAGTTCAGTTGTAATTAGACAAATAATTTATTTCATATCAGGAAAATTATTTTGCAAAGTGATATTAACCAGACCATTTGATAAACATTGTCTTTATTTTAGTACCTCACAGATGTTCCAGTAAATGTTTAAAAGACATAGAAGAAGATCCTACTAAACATCGTGGTAGAAACCCATTACTGATACCATTATTATGTTCATGGGAGAGGTAAGCTTATTCTGTTCTAAAGATAGGCGGTCATGGCACATAAGTCAATAATCTAAGTCATGTCATTCATTTCCATTTCGATCAATCTACAAGCTACGATTTGTTATTAATTATAGGTCAAATGTTAAGTTTTGTAGTTTAGCTGAAAGTTAAGATTTAAATGAGAAGTTATGTTGATAATTGTTATTTCAGACATGTTTGTAAGATTAAACAGAGTGGCAGACGTTATGTTATTTATCGTACACCATGTGCCAGGAGATTACGTACCATAGAGGAAGTAGATAAATATCTAAGATTAACCAACTCTAACCTTACCATTGATTTATTTTGTCTTGATCCGTACCTGCATACGCACACAGAATTTGTCCCCATTAAGGTAAACTTTTTTTCTGGATGTGCTGTCTCAAATGTATGGTGATAACTTGTACATTACAATCTGACAACATCCTTAAGCTTAATATGTTCACAGGTAAAAATGTTTTCAACCAATGAAAAAGTATTGCAGCTCTTTTTTGGTACCTATTCAGATGATCCATCAGAAGCAAAATTGATACGAAATAGTTGTCATTTAGAAATTGATTAATTATTCAGTTGACATCTTTTGGCAATTATATAAAGTAGGAATAGCAAATAAATATTGTTGTTGTTATTTCAGACATTTTGTGATATTAAAGATTTATCCTATGGTAAAGAGAATGTACCTATATCTTGTGTTAATGGTATAGATAGACAGTATCCTGATTATGTAGAGTATTCTACTGTAAGAATGCCAGCTAAAGGTGTCAAACTGAATTTAGACCCCGATTTCTTACCAGGCTGTGACTGTACTGATGGCTGTAGGGTGAGTAAAATCAATGGACGATATTATTAAATCACAATCAATCAAATATACATTTGAACTGAATTTTGAAAGGAGAATAGTACAAACAGAGGCTAAGGAAAAGATAATAAAAGTTCCGAATTTAATGGGTTTTTTCCAGGACTCTAGTAAGTGTGCTTGTCGGCAGCTTTCAGTAGAACATACCACAGCACTGGGTGAAAAAGATCCTACCATTGGATATAAACAGAGAAGATTAAATGAACCAATATTTACAGGGTAAGTTCTATGGCATATTTATTACATATAACTATATCATTAGTAAATTGATTTCATTATTGTTGGTAAGTAAGGGTGAGAATAATAGAGGTTTGGTGAAGGTTGGGGATTTTCCTTACATGACCAGACATTGGCTGTATAGTAAAAAAAAATTGACTAGCCTCATTTAGCAGACAGTATATTGAGGCTGTGTTTTATGAGTCTCATGATAATCGAATCAAGTTTGTTTAATGTCATAATATTGAGTCAAAAGCAAGTGAAGGAACGCATGGTTGAAAGGTATTGATGGAAAATAACCATTGTTCATCGTTAATCTTATATTGTGATAGATATAATGTATAATTTGTGAACTTGTGTTGTGTACAATTAATCTGAGAATATAAAACAGTATGTTATATTCATGTGTTGTTCACGTTCATACCTCTCCTCACCAACATCAACCTTCTCTTCGTGGCTTGAGTCAAATTTGTTACGATGTATAGTGTTTAAGAAGCAACCTGATAGCTTTGAAACAATAATTTTCATTAGTTAAAATACAATCCCAATTTTTATTGATGTTCTGGCAAAATTCCCTTTATGCACTAAAAATGGTTTTGCTTGTTTAAAGTAATCAATGGCCCAATAGTAAATTAACTACTCCAAAGTGAAAAGTACAACTCTCATTCATCGAAGTTGTATTACAGGATTGTAGAATGTAACGTCAACTGTAAATGTGATAAACGTTGTCACAATAGAGTTGTACAGAATGGTCTCAATCTACGTTTACAAGTCTTTAAAACTGAAAAGAGGTATGTCTTTTGTATAGTAAAAAATTTTGAAATATAATTTTTTTCCCTATATCAGTTGCCGTTCTCTGAGTGTAATTGTGTCTTTAAAACATTTTCTAGCAAGACATACTATTGTCAATCTGTCTGCTTTATTATTGTCTACCTAAATGTCTATTAAGGATTATTCTCAGTGAAATTTGACATAACATTGAATTTTTTTATGTAATTTATTGAATTGGAAAATTTCTGTGAACAGGGACCTCATTCTTAAGAATTTATTTGAGATAATAAGAAATACAGTAATCAAATTTGATAATGAAACTGAATTTATTTTAATGGTAACCAATGAAATGACTTTGTAAATATTATTTTAGAGGATGGGGGTTACGATGTTTAGATGATATACCAAAAGGTGGATTTATTTGTATTTATGCTGGTCAACTACTGACAGATACTGGTGCTAATGAGGTAAAGTATTGTTAATATATTCTAAATTTTGTTAGGATTGTGCTGAACCTTTGTTGATTGTGAATTTGGTCAGTTAAATGACAACATAGGGATTCTGAGATAAGTATTTTATGGCTATTATTGCGTAGAATGAAAGTTTAACTGAGTTCACTACGAAATGGAACTAAAAAAAAAACAGCGGTTATTATTATGTAAGTGACGTGATTGAATGTTATTGTATAAACCAGGATGGTAAACAATATGGTGATGAATATCTAGCAGAACTAGATTTTATAGAAGTAGTAGAGAGACAGAAAGAAGGTTACGAGAGTGATGTTGAAGAACCAGACAGCCATATTGAAGAAGATATAGCTGATGAAGAAGATGAGGAGGAAGAAGAAGAATTTGAAGAAACTCAACATAATTCAGGATCTGATAGGTACAACTGCTTAATTCCCTAATCTCACTGACTTACCCGGTAATTTTAGGTTCAATGAATGTGCAAGTTTCATGCTATCTAAAGTATGATCTTGTCATTGGTCAAGATTGAACAGAGATTTAACAAACCTGGTTAGTGTTGCAGATTATGGTGATGACATTGAAAAGACTTTTGTTATTCAAATGGGGCTAAAGAACATGGATCCACTTGATAAGATGTTTATTTTGATCTATGATATTAGAGCAGAAATCAGATCAAATTCTACACACCATCTTATTTATTGTATTGACTAACCTTCTGGGTTTGATTGGACATTCACCAAATTGAATCCTTTCTTTATCTTGCTGTAAAATTGTCCTAATGTTATTTCAGTGAATTCTCTGCTCACTTTGGTCGAGGTCCTGAAATGGGTGAAAAAGTTCATGCAACAAGGTAAATATTTCAGGCAATAAAACTTGATGTAGAATTTCACATATAGTGGAACCTCTTTGAACATCCTTTGTAAACTGGCATACTGGAAAAGTCCTGACAAAATCAGAATGTATGATATAATAAAAAACACTAGTAATTCGACATCCCTCGAAACGGCAATCTGGCATTGACATCAAGTCCTACAGTAGATATTCTATATCTAATTAAACCCTCTAAATCGCCATCTAAATTCTTCACTGAAAAATTAGTGTTAATCCTTTGCTGAAATTAAGGATAAATATCAATTGGAAACTGTAATTCTAATTGTAATTCTCAAAATATTGCCTCATGTATAAGAATGTATAACATCTTATAGAATTGAAAAGCTTTTATTCTAGTATCTTGTATATCTGTATTTATTCAATACCATTTCAATGTGATCTTTAAGTTTTACATAAGATTAGTACTTGTAAATTCTTTTTACCTTAATATTTACCAGAAATCGAAGAAAAAACAGTACTCAGTCAGATGGTAAAGAAGATGATGGTAAAGTGGGAAAAATTGTATTGAAGAGGGATCAGTCAAATAAAGCATGGTAAGACTGTCTTCTTTCACTTTCTTTCTTTTTTTCCAAGTATTAAACAATAATTATACAATGATAAAACAACTATATTAAAACTAAATTCTATGTGAATTATATTCGTACTATTTAGTAGTTGGATTGGTTTCAGTTTGATGTGCTGTTGGTTTATATACCTTGGTTCCTGCAATCAGACATTTGCATTCCTGCAATTACACTTGAACTATGTTAAATTCAAATGCAAGAACCACGGACATCTATTGGAATTTAGAAATCTACTTTACAATTACTTGAACTCTTGTAACATAAAGGAAATACATTGCCAATAGAGCAGCAGCTACCTTGTCCCAGCTGGAATTTTGTGATTATACCAGTCAAGTGTGATAATTATTGTCATTATTCTAGGACATCAGAGAAGAAGACAGCTGACTGGGTAGAGATGATTGGTGATAAAAGTAAATCTAATAGTAGAGATGACAGTAGTGATGAATTACCAGATTTTAATGTTGATACAGATGTGTCTTGTAAGTTTTTCTTTTCTTAAACCAAACATCTTAATAGTAGCTTTTATTTTTAATATTGCCACTTTCAGGCTAAACATTTTTGAATTGAGTATTTGCGGTTCATGAATGATGTTATTTTATTTGCAGTATCAAGACAAACATCAGACAGTAAGAAAACAAATGATTCTGGTAAGGATGATTTAATATCACTGAAACATATTGTGAATTTCTTCACCATGTCATACTAGAAAATAGATTTATTGATTTTAAAATAGATCTTAGGATATGAACCTTAATATGAAAAGCAATTTGAAAAAGAAAGGACACAGTTTCCTCATAACTCTGCCCATTTCATTTAAAATCATGTTTTCTTTGTAGATTCTGACTCTGATAAGGAAAAGAAAAGAACAGGTAAATAGATTTATATTGTTATTTTAAAACTTTACAGTTACATGAAAAAGTGGATGTAGCCAAATATGTTTATCCATTTAAACTTGCTTACAAACACAACAGATGTAATATTTTACAAGAATAATAACTTACATTTATACATTACATTGATCTTTCCTGGATTATACTTTCCCATTTACAGCCGGTTTGAGTAATTACGACTTATTTATTTAAGGTCATTCACCATTCGTTCATCACTGACTGAGATAAGAACCCATAATCATTATTTTAGGAATGGAGATACATGTATCTTTTAGCATCATTTATGTAACTGAAGGTTGAGTTGTCATAATATAGAAATCTATGTTTGTTTAGCTGTTGTCTATTCAAAATTGTTTTTATAAAGATGAATATTGATTTTGATATTTTTCTATTGCCTCATTTGCCTCCATTAAAGTTTTATTTCTACTACAGCAAGAAAGAGTACTGGTATTTCTAGATTTGGTAATTTACCTAATCCTAAACTTCATAAAGATGCAGGTAGGTCAAGGTTTATAACCTCTGAAATTTGGAAATATTTTATGTTTTTATCCATTCTTAAAAATGAATGCTGGTTTGAATGCATTTCCTGGCAGTGCTTTGGAAGAGGTTTGAAGATAATTCGACCTTCATATCCCTTGAATGCTTCATAGTCATTAATGACTTATTTCTTTATCCTGAAAAATATTTCCTCTGCACTGCCACCATTAACACAATATAATGTAAGAAATTACTAAATCTTCTTCCAGATAAAAGGCCAAATCATCCTGGCACTAGAAGTTTTTTTGAAGACAATCAGATGTGCTATATTATGGATGCTAAATCTATGGGTAACATTGGACGTTATTTAAATGTAAGTTAATGAATCTAATTGCTCATTTAATGGCAAAGGAATTGTAAAAACTTGAATGTTTATTGGGACACTTCCATTATTCTAGTTTTCAATCAGATGTCTTTAGTTCTTGCAATCCCTCCAAAACTAGGCATTTATGAACTTTACTATCGCAAAGGCTCACTATGTTCTTTTGCAGAAAGCATTTGGATTTGCAAAAAAACAGATGTCTGACTGAAAACCACGCTATTGGTATCTACATTACTCATAAAGACTTTAGAAAACCTCTATTCCCATTATGGAAATCACTAAATAGATTAAAAAATCTATTAGAAATTTCAACTCTTCTCATAAATTTATTTTATTTACAGCATAGTTGTGAACCAAATGTATTTGTACAGAATATCTTTGTGGACACTCATGATTTAAGATATCCGTGGGTAACATTTTTTGCAGGAATGTAAGTATTCATCAATAGTCGTTCCATTTAATGCCCTTTTTCGGGGGCACTAAACTTTCAATTATTTTGTATGTTGAGGTTTTGACATGTGGTTTTGGGTCCTTTTTTGAAAATTTAAAAACTTTGAATTAGATCTTTGACAGAATTTCAAGAAAGGAATCCCAGGTCTCAAGATTTCTGAGATATCGTATTATTCTTTTGTATAACCATTGATTACTTCAAGGTGTTTGTTTTTTTCTAGGTATATCAGAGCAGGAACTGAGTTAACATGGGATTATAATTATGAAGTTGGTAGTGTACCAGATAAAGTCTTATATTGTTATTGTGGGTCTTCACAATGTCGTGGACGCTTGCTTTAACACAAAAATAATCATTATGAATCATGGCAAAAATGGTCTTTAGATTTTAGAAAGACTGTTCTTGATCAAACAAGATAACTATTTTTTCATATACATGTAGAACACTTGATATCAATCAATTCAAAAAGCCCCATTAAATAAAGCAGATTTGAACTACTGTTTCAACTTTTATTAATGATAAAATTGGCTTCTTTCAGTTCAAGCCCCTTTCCACAAAATATTCTACTACCATTTATTAATGTACAATTCTACTATGTTCTTGAATATGTAGTCCTTCAAATATCTGTCACATAATATTAAAAGATTTGAATATTTTCAATTGCTATGTTCTGTCAAGTTTCATTCTTTCATTTCCATTCATTCATCCTAATAAAACAAAAAACACTTTCAATTCGATTTTGTATTAATCTTATCCACATCAAGTATCTCTAATCAAGTATCACAGTGTTTGTTAGGGCAAATTAAGTATTAGCCTAAATAGCACAAGTGGATGGATAATTGTCCAAACAGGACAAGAATATTACATCAAGAGCTTAAAGGGATAATAATCTTAGGATGAGCATAAAATTATAGTTCTCAAGAATGATCAATATGGGTATATATTCATCAATCAACTAAACTAATGTGATAAAGTAACAGAATCTTGAAAACTCACAAAACTCAGTCATTTTTTAAAAACGCTAAATCAATTTATTAAGCGTTTTTCAATAATCAAATGCCTCTTTATGGATAATTACTTATTTTTTGGGATATTTATTTTTTTATGTTATTAATGGCAGCAGTTATATTTACTGGCCAAAGTTAAAATTTTCAAATTTTATTTTCATTCTCAGACCTATCATCCCTTAAAGGGGCACAGTCTTGATTTGTTTCGGACAATCATCCGACAGCCTCAAACACATGAAATCTTTTGTTTAGCCAATCAGAAATAGTCTACAGAGGAGCTTACCTTTGAAATTTGAGCCTTCAAATCCATGGGTATACATATTTATCCGTGTTTGAAAATCATAATGTCTTAAGATATTATGAACATCCCGCCATATTGGAAAATCAAAGAGTTATAAATAGACTACTGCGCAGGCCCACACTGATAAAACAAAAAGAAAGTACATGTAATAACAATTGTAGATTTTGTCAACAGCACACAATTTTCAGACTGGTGTATTTCAAGGTATTTTGCGATTTTCTTAGAGCTTGAGTATTTCTGAGGACTGTTTAAATGTAACAAAGGCCCAAAACGACCCCTAAAAATCAAGATTGTGCCCCTTTAAATACCAAGAGAAAAAGTTTTTCGGACTAAACTTTAAGACTAAGGAGGGATGGAATTTTTATCTTTTTTGCTGTATATGGCAATTGAATGCTGAGTTAATGAAAAACGTAATATAGGTTGAACAATTCGATATGATTCATGAATAGACTATTGATCAAAAACTTCTAGCGCGGAACAAATTATGAACGACGTGTAACCACATACGATTAGTGTCTAACTGTTCGAGTCTACTGATTAACCAATCCGCATTTCCCACATCAATCGGTGCGAACTGCACTTGCTTCCTTTTATTGTCCTGTGTCGACAACAACAAACTGCTCAAACCCACGGCATCAAAATTGCCACACTTTTACAGATAACCAGGGCATTTAAATCAAAGCTTACGTCACGAACTAAGATCATTATCATGCTTGGTCTTGCTGCCATTCTCTGTTTCATCTTGCCCGCATTCGTGTTTGGAGCAGATAAACCAAAGGGACCAAAAGTTACCGACAAGGTTAGTCCGAGACCAGTTCTATAGCTAGAACGTTTTATCTATCCCAATAATTTGTTCAGTTTGCATGTGTAGATATTTGTTTATTAATTTCCATTTTTGTGATAAGGTTATTTTATCTCCAAGAAGTTGCTTATTTTGAAAGGAAATCGTATTGAAGCTTCCATTCCAAACTTATGATACTATGAAACTTGATTGTGACTTGGTCAAAGTTGTAGGCCTAGGCCTACTTGTTTGTTCTAGGCTACTTGTACTGGTTATAAACACTAACAGAGTCCATAATTTGACTATTGAGACCAAGTCCTAAGTTTTGGTGACTGTTGCAATGATACTTTAGATTATTGCCTGATTTAATTGCAATGCTGCCAGTGGGCATTTGCCTGGCAATCTATCTTATGACTAGACACCTTTTTGAGGCTGATATTCCAATTCACTGAATTGCAAGATAATTGTTACACAGGAAGTAAATTTAGTTTTTTGTTTGTCCTGCAGACAAATAGAATAAATTTAGTTTTTTGTTTGTCCTGCAGACAAATAGAATTCCAGTAAGTAACAGATAATTATTTCTCTGTTTTGAATTTTACAGGTTTATTTTGACATTAAAATTGGTGGAAAAGATGCAGGGCGTATAGTTATAGGTTTATTTGGAAAGACAGTACCTAAAACAGTTGATAATTTCAAGAAATTAGCTGAAGGGTTTGTAAGTACATTGTGTCTTTATCAGAGTTTTCAGCATGACATAACGTCCTCAATGCCATAACTGCTTAATGTATAAAATAGTAGTTGATGAAATGTCGATAAAATAAAAAATTCAAGCTCACAGCATCAGAATTATTCCTTTGCATAATAAAGAAGAAGTTTAGATGTTAAACATCTAATTGTTACATAATTTCTTGAATGTTTCAGGAAAAAGATGGTGAAACTTTAACCTACAAAGGTAGTAAATTCCACAGAGTTATTAAAGATTTTATGATTCAAGGAGGGGATTTTACCAAAGGTGATGGAACTGGAGGTAATTTTGATTGAAATTGTATTTAATTTAAAACTGAGTCATGATTTATCTTATCCCTATGCAAACTTCAAAAGAAAAGAGTACGACTTGTTCCTAAGCAGCACTCTATTTTGAGAATAGGAATTATTTTCATAATTTTGGATAACAACTGAGGTTCTAGAGGATTAAAACACTATTTAAAACATCTAGAGAAAGATGAAATGTTCATGGTTGGCATAATTTTGCATGCTTGCATAATCTAAGACCAAAGCTGATGATAATCATAATAACTCAATAAATATCATAACTTTCAAATGCATTTTTAAAAGGGATAAAAATTTCATTTTCTAGATATTGATGAAAAGAGTTCCTTATAATTTGCATTAACACTTTAAAAAATTATTCTCTTATAAAGGTAAAAGCATTTATGGTGAAAAGTTTCCTGATGAGAACTTTAAACTGAAACATTACGGATCTGGATGGTTATCTATGGCTAATGCTGGTAAAGACACAAATGGATCACAGTTTTTCTTAACAACGAAAAAGACCTCATGGTTAGATGGTAAACATGTTGTCTTTGGTAAAGTATTAGAAGGAATGGTAAGTTAATTCTCTTGTATCAAAAAGGTATTAGTCTGATTTCAAAAAGAAGTTTCTGTCCTTGCATTGAAATGATGTGTTGACTGAGTTTAAGGTCTTATATATTTTGGATTATTAAATACTACTGCATTAAATAAAACAGTAAAGAATCTGCTCTCTTATTACCACTATTGATGTATATTCCGGTCGTTTGGTTATTGTATTTATGGTATTTGTTGTCTCACCATGTTCATATTTTCTCAATATGAATGTTATTTTGCATAGAAATTTTTTTTGACCATGATTCTATTGAAAATTGAAATGCACCGCTTTTCTATTTCAGAGCGTAGTAAGAAAAATAGAAAACACAAAAACAAATAGTAGAGATAAACCAGAAAAAGATGTAGAAATAGCAAACAGTGGTAGTATTAAAGTTGATGAAGCATTTTCTGTAGAAAAAAAAGATTCAGAAGAATAAAGAATTTTTTAATGATACATGTATTGCCTTATTTTTGAATAATTTGAATTCAGCTGTAAATATGTGTTTGAAAAACATGTATCCTCAAAATCAATTTGTAATTTGACAATACAAAACATAGTATTCTTTATGTTAACCTCGTTTACTTTGAAACCACCCTGAATTTGTGTAAAGAACTCTTTAATAATAAAAAAAAAAGATATATATGCATTAAACAGGGTTGCTCAAAAGTACATCGTCTTGATTTAGAAATTGTAATTTTTTTCAAAGCTGGCCTATTTAACCTAGAGGTTTCTGGTTTGAATCAAGTATAAATCAAGAGTAAGATTATAACTTAGGAATTGAGTTTTTTTAAATCTCTCATCAGGGTAGAAAGTTTGAATGTAGAGTTGTTTGATGTTAAAGTAATTCATGCCCTGTTTTGCTGTAAATTCTCTTAAGTGAAAACTGTCCTTTTTGTAGTCCTGCTTTGTATGGATTTATCTGTCTTCAGTTTTATCAATTTGGGCAGAGAAGAATTTAGCATCATTTGGTGGGGAGCTGCTGTGTCCAATTACTTAGATGCTTGTTTCCTTACCTGAAGGTTTGGGTTTCAAACCCAGCAAAGGTCAAGATAAACTTTTGAAAGTTCAATCCGGTTGTCAGTTATGCAGATCGGAAGAGAAAATGTCTAGTAGTTTGGAAGGAAATAAACCAAGGCCCTTTGTGTTACAGGCTGTGCAAAATTTCCTCCTTTGGTCATTATATTTAATGTCGTTAGGACTTCATGTAGCCTACATATTTAAAGAATCATTTAATAAACACTTTTATGGACGAAATCAGTCCATCGAACCCTACTTTCTTCCAGCCCACAAATACATTATATTACCTCCCTTGAGTTAACCAAACTTTCAATATCATAATCTGAGCAACATTTGGTCAAAATGGTCGAATGGATGTGACAGCTGTTTTCTTTTTTAAAAAAGGGGGTTTATTAAAGGCTTTAAGGAATTAAAATTGATTGCTTTATGGCAATTTAGAGTGTGGATGACGTATGATGAACTTGACTTTCTGATGTCTTTCGTAGATAATAGAAACGTCACCCAGACTGATATAGACTACTTATTATTCAAATCACGAATTTTTACGAGGAAGAAATAATGTCGCACAATCAAGTTCCAGAACATTTTCCAGCCGGTGACGTTGTTTTTCTCGATGCTGGGAATGGGACATCTGCTCTAATACATCTTCATGGTAAGTTTAGATTAAACAACCAGCTTACACTACAAGTTGCACTAACGTACCCTACTTTACCTTTTCTGTTGGTTATAGCCAACAGACCACTCTGGGAATACAAGATCATTAAACATTAATTGGAGTTAAGAAGCACTTTCAGGAACTTAACATATAATAGTTTAAGCTACTATATTGAGTATTTTGATTTCCAAATTAGGGTACAAGGTGAGGCCATTATTGTATATTAAACTTAGACTGGCTAAACCTCCCCCAACCTGAATCCTTATAGGCCTACACTTCGATTAAATTTTACCGGTAGATCTAATCAGTTAAGGTAATCAAAAAGTGAATTTTATAAAGTGTTATGCCTAATTTAATGTGTGTGTTTCATGAACGTAGAACTAAAACACTTTGATTTAGCCAGATATTAAGCTTTTCCCTATGTAGGTCTATTTTATGTTTAAGGTGCTACAGTGTTATCATGGAAAGTAAATGGTGAAGAAATGTTATTTGTTAGGTAAATGTTCTTTATAATCAGTAGGCTCAGTTCTTGAATTTTGTACATTTGACATACCTGTAGGCCCTATTTGATGTAGGCTATGCCAGGTAGTTTTATATGCAAACTGTATGTTTTTGTTATGAACACAATAAAGCTGCACATTTCTTCAGATTTTGATTAGACATGTACCGGTATGGAAACTAGTATCAACATTGGACAAATTCTGTGGATAATTTAATAATCATAAACTATGATGTTCTCTCGGATGAGCTTGACTTCAAGGATCAGTTTAGTAAATTACTTCTAGTATCATAATAGTATCATCTAGTAAAAGATGTTTTGTTATTTTCATTTCAGTGAAAAGGCAATTTTTGATGGTAAAAAAGCCATAAGAGGTGGAATACCAATAGTTTTTCGTAAGTACTTTGGTAAAGAATACAAAAAAAAACCCAAAATAGTCTGGGTGTTAGCATAGTTGTTGGTTAGGCTGTTCCAGACAATGACTACCAAATTATTATTTACCAGACAGTGGATCACTTAATCCACTATTCATCCACTAATCATAATTGTGCTTCATTTTGAAATTGATCAGTATGATATGGATATTTCAGCCCAGTTTGGTCCTTGGGCTACAGGACCTCAACATGGATTTTGTAGAATCAAGAGATGGAAATCAGAGATACCACCTACAAAGGTTCGAAATTCTGATTTTCTGATTTGCATGTTCAAGTGATTTTCAATTGACAACAACTGTTTGTAAATAGCCTTCAGAAGTACTAATACTAATACATCAAACTATGAATTTTATTTTGTTTTTCTTAGTTTATGGTGTTATAAGAGATACTCTCCTTCTCAAGCACTGGCCTGATCATAAGTAGAGACTATGCTATCTTAGTATATCGCAAAGAATTAAGAATTTAACGGGTCATTCTTAACATACATGTATTTGAAGGGTAAAAAGTATGCTTTTCTGAGACTAAGATGTGATTGTTCAAAAGAATTTAACAGAAACAAGATATAATGTCAGTAATGAGAAAGTTTTTATAGAAATATAATATAATGAAATGTCTCATTAGGACAGTCTTTTCAGAAACAGGGAGTTTAAGGAATATTTGAAAATTGATAAATTTAAGTCTTTAAATGATTATAGGACAGTAAAGGAACTGTAATAGCTATGTTATCACTACAAGATGATGAAGAAACTAGACAGATGTGGAATTACAAGTAAGAATTCTTACAGCATATCATCCCTTGATATGAAATGATATATTATTGAGTTGAAATATTTAAACTGTATGGGACAGTTGTTTGTAAATATTGTATAAGAAATTCATTTATGTTTTATGCATGTACATGCTAACACTATAAACTTATCTATCTATCTAGGTTTCTCCTACCAAAGTCTCAGGAATGTAATATATTTGTAAATCGTTTACTTTATTTTTGTACTTTTTTCAGATTTAAACTAGTTTATTCACTAGAATTAAACGACAAAACATTTATCATGAATCTAACAATCCATAATGAAGGTTAGTGTTTAGAGCAACAAGTATATATTTTGTATACAGCAACAAGTATATATTTTATATACAGCAACAATTATATATTTTGTATACAGCAACAAGTATATATTTTGTTTACAGCAACAAGTATATATTTTGTATACAACAACAAATATATATTTTGTATACAGCAACAAGTATATATTTTGTATACAACAACAAATATATATTTTGTATACAGAAACAAGTATATATTTTGTATACAGCAACAAGTATATATTTTGTATACAGCAACAAGTATATATTTTGTATACAGCAACAAGTATATATTTTGTATACAGCAACAAGTATATATTTTGTATACAGCAACAAGTATATATTTTGTATACAACAACAAATATATATTTTGTATTCAACAACAAGTATATATTTTGTATACAGAAACAAGTATATATTTTGTATACAGAAACAAGTATATATTTTGTATACAGCAACAAGTATATATTTTGTATACAGCAACAAGTATTTATTTTGTATACAACAACAAATATATATTTTGTATACAGAAACAAGTATATATTTTGTATACAGCAACAAGTATATATTTTGTATACAGCAACAAGTATGTATTTTGTATACACAATAAGTATGTATTTTGTATACAGCAACATACATTTACAGCATATAAACATTTGAATATATATATAGAGCATCAGTAAAATAAAATAATTTTATGACATGTTTTTAAAGATATGATATGATTATTGTTTTAGATCAAAAGAAGTTTGGGTTTTCTACTCTACTTCATTCCTACATACGTACACCTGATATTTTAAATACCTCTGTTCGTGGTTTGAATGGTGTGAAATATGTTGATAAGGTCTGTTCAAATCTTCCTAATATAACATTGAATTATTATACAAATAGCAATGGAAGCACTGCCATTCTGGTGATACATGTATACATTGGCCAGGGTCCCAAATTGAATGTGTTCCATCTGTTTGATGCAATAAAACGTAGGTAGATATACAAAAATAAGGGTTTTTGAACCAATTTATCTGAGTTGATGGGCTAAAAAGGCTTTCAGATCATGGCTTAATTTGTTTGCATTTCTGTTTTTCGACCAGAAAGGGACAGGGTAGGATTTTGAGACCATTGCATTTGGCTTAGACCTAATATGAAATTTGGAAAACTATGCATCAAACTATGGTTTGAGCACAAATTTTATTCTATAATAGGTAAACAACAACAGAACTGCTGTTGAAAATAGAGAAAATATTTTTATGGATGAAAACTATGACAGGTAAACACTAATTCATTTAGAAATACCTATATATTTTTAAGCAATATCCAGTCCTTGATACTGTTTTTTTCTCATCAATCTAGACTAAAACCTATATAATTCTGCAAGCAACAATCAGTTGTGTTACTTATTATGGATACAGACAGGAAGATAAAGCTATTGCTGAATTGTGATTAATTTGTTTTGTTTCAGAGTGTACATGGCTTGTCCTACTCATGTTGATGTCAGCCATATTGGATGTGGTCAGCATAATTTAAGCATCAAAACATTTAATTTACCAGATATAGGTAAGTGTAAACTTAAAATAGAAAACTGAACGTGGCCTGGACTTTAGTGAGAAGATGAAATAAAAATTGCAATGATTTAACACAAAAGATCTCATTTTATCATGCGAAAGAGGTTGAATATTTTTGTATATATATCACAAGTTTTGTGCATGTTTTCATATTTATGAAGTGTTACATAAAATATAGTTCAGATACAAACAAATTATTATTCTTGGAATATTCTACGCTCATCTGCCAATTTATGATAAATGGCTATGTCATGTTTTAATGTTGAGTTCAGTATATATTGCTCTAATTGCAGTTCTATGGAATCCATGGATAGAGAAAGCTAAAGCCATGTCGGATTTTGGTGATGAAGAATATAAGAATATGATTTGTGTTGAGGGGGGTAAGGTTAATAAACCGGTCACCCTGGAAGCTGGGAAGCAATTTGAATGTAGTCAAACATTTACTGTTGCACCTGCCTTTTAATTTTAAAGATGTATTTTAATCAGTGCTCTGGGTATTTTGAGTTACCTCACTCATTCATTGATATAAAATGAGCTAGGTAAGTCACATAAATTAAATGAAAACAAAATATTGAGACTAATATTGCATTGAAATAGCAATTTCCTAATATGACAATTGCAAAATGTGGGCAATAAATTTTTCTTTGATATTTTTTGGTTAATGTTAAGGAATATTACTTTATATTCATTGCAAAAATGTGTTTTTTGTCTTTTATACTCGATAAATACTAATCCAAATTTGGTAATGCTGGTAATTAAGCAAAGTATCAGTATTCATACATATTCAGGTAACTTATTCTATATAATTCTTGATTGTCCAGTTTCTATTACTTTATTTACTTCTGTTTATGATTTGAATCATACCTGCATGACAAAAGAGCCTAGATTTGTGCTGGATTTTTCACCTGGTTGGGTTGCTAGACATTAATAGTAATAATAGACCATAAGATTTAAACTTTTGTTACAAATATATCATGTTATTTATAATAAAGAAACATTCCCGAAGAAATCTTATTTAGGAAAGATGTAAACAATCCAGTTAATAATAGAAGAAGGCATGGCATTTTTATATTTTAGAGATATTCATAATAGTTATTTATACCATATATTTTTTATACTAATGTTGTTTGTTATGTTACATAGTTCAGTTTAATGGTTATGAATTTGCTTTTTTAAACATTCCACAGGGTCTAATTTGGTATTAAGGGATATGGTGATGAAATTTTTGCTTTACCATCTTTTGGAGTCCCATTTAAGAATGAAACTAGATTGAGCTCTTTTAGCTTGAAATAGTTAGTTTGAATTAAATATTTGAGAAATGTATTGATACATAAATACTGACATTATGTTTTATAGAATCTCCAGAATTTTTTTAACTGTGTTGTTTGCTTGATTAAATTGTCTCTTATTGGTGTCTGCAACTTTAACTTTATATGTGCTTTAATTTATTTACACTCTAATTCTTTGTTTCTAGTCTTTGTTTTTGTCTCGCACTTAAATCCAGGTCATGTATTTGGTTTAATATAGGTCATATATTTGGTTTATTATTTCACATTAACATCATTAATGCACTTTACAGGGCAAAAACACTTATTCCTTCCCTTCTAGCACTTCATTATTTTACTTTAGATGATAATAGATATCTCACATGAACCTTGTATCTATTTTATGGACATAGATATACATGTATGTGTTCTCGCTGTAAATTTTACCTAATAACATAACAGCCTGTAAAAAAAAAACTGTTGTCGTAAGAAATAGCAAATTAAGGGATTGCTCGATTGGTGAGTTCTGCATATTAAGGATTAGTTGAATCTACAGGACGTTTAATTAAACAAAGTTCAAAGTATGATATGGTGGAGAAAGTAATAGATTGGGACAGTTTGAATATGACAATACTGCTTTTTTACTGTTCCATCGAGGGCAGAATTGTAACATTTTCAGAACTCTCTAATCGAGTGCATCTCAGATAGGTATAAATAATGTTATCATTAGTAATGTCTGGCATATTTTTTAATATGTTGATTTTAAATTGTAGCCACCTTGCCTTAACAATGTGCCTTTTATTTACATGTATCACCTATCTGAGCAATTTTTAATCAGTACTTTTTATATTACTAACCACGAAGTCATCATTGATTGAAAACTTTTAATGATTGGATAAAGTGAGAAAATTTAAGTGTTTTTGTGAAAATCTACAGACCTTATTTTTTTCTTCTAAATTATGTGAATCTTATGATAGATTGAGTTTTGAAATTCATGATTCTTGCCAATATATATTATAAAGGTTTTGGTTTATATTCATGGTTATTTTATTATAAACTATTTATTTCTCTCTATTGTTTTTATCCATTTATATATATCTCAAAACTTAGCATGGGGTTGGTAGTTTACGATAAAATCCCTTGTTATACACCCACATGAAAATGTGGACATATATTGCCATCACCCCTGTCCGTCCGTCCGTCCGTCGGTCTGTCGGTCCGTGCGTCAACAATTACTTGTGTACGTGATACAGGCCAGAGTTTTTATCCGATTTGAATGAAACTTGGTATGTGCATTCATCTTGATAATATCTCGGACAAGTTCAAAAATGGCACGATTCCAGATGTCGGTTAATGAGTTATTGCACTTGATTAAATGAAAAAACATTAAAATTTACTTGCGTACGCAATAGAAGCTGTACTTTTTATCCGATTTGAATGAAACTTGGTATGTGTATTCATCTTGATTATATCTCGGACAAGTTGGAAAATGGCACGATTCCAGATGTCGATTATGAGTTATGGCCCTTGATTAGATGGAAAAACGTTAAAATTTACTTGTGTACGCAATAGAAGCTGTAGTTTTCATCCGATTTGACTGAAACTTGGAATGTGTATTTATCTTGATAATATCTCAGACAAGTTCAAAAATGGCACGATTCCAGATGTCGGTTAATGAGTTATTGCACTTGATTAAATGAAAAAACATTAAAATTTACTTGTGTACGCAATAGAAGCTGTACTTTTTATCCGATTTGAATGAAACTTGGTATGTGTATTCATCTTGATTATATCCTGGACAAGTTTGAAAATGGCACGATTCCAGATGTCGATTATGAGTTATGGCCCTTGATTAGATGGAAAAACGTTAAAACTTACTTGTGTACGCAATAGAAGCTGTAGTTTTCATCCGATTTGACTGAAACTTGGAATGTGTATTTATCTTGATAATATCTCAGACAAGTTCGAAAATGGCATGATTCCAGATGTCGGTTTATGAGTTATGGCCCTTGATTAAATGAAAAAACGTTAAAATAAACTTGTGTATGCAATAGAAGCTATAGTTTTCATCCAATATGAATGAAACTTGGTATGTGTATTCTTCATGATAATATCTCGCCAGATGTCTGTTTATGAGTTATGGCCCTTGATTAAATGAATAAACGTTAAAATTAACTTGTGTACGCAATAGAAGCTGTAGTTTTTATCCGATATGAATGAAACTTGGTATGTGTATTCATCTTGATAATATCTCGCCAGATGTCTGTTATGAGTTATTGCCCTTGATTGAATGAGAATGTTAAAATTTACTTTTGTACGCAATAGAAGCTATAGTTATCCGACTTTAATGAAACTTGGTATGTGTATTCATCTTAATAACAAGTTAAAAATTGGTGCAATTCCAGATGTCGGTTTATGAGTTATTGATTAAATGAAAAAACATTGAATATTCTGTTTGCTGAAGTGGGCGTATGTTACCTTGCCTGACAAGCTATCTTTAAAAGAGAAGCTACGGGTACCAAGGCAGCCATTGGCAAGAGGGAAACCATTTTATACTGCATAAATTAACTTGTTCCTTAGTCAATAGAGTTGGTCTCAGTCAAATTTTCTTTAATTACTGTACTCTGTTGGAAGACACTGGCCCCTATTTTTGATAAATCTTATGATAAAAATTTGTTGATTATAATGTTAAGGATGTACCAGACTTTCAACAATTATCTATCATGAGAGTTTTGGAAAAACAGGGGATAGAACTGCAGAATCAGATAATCCTACTAAATTCTTGATGAATCTTCAAAATAGATATTAGCGTGGAAAAAAAGGACAAATGAAACGAAATTCAACGTATATATTATAATAGTATCACATATCTTCAAATGATAATATAAATATAAATAAAATTTAATGCTGAACGGTAATAATTAAACTTGCTTAAATATGTTAATTATTTAATTGTTTGTAAAATTATGGTAAATGCTTAAAGTTTAATCCTGAAGCACATTAAATTAACTATTTAGTGAACATTATTGAACCAGATTGATTCCTTATCTTTCTGTAATATTTCCAAATCTTTCTATAATATATCCAAAGTCTTTAAATGATATTTTCCAAATGTTTACCATTAAAGGTATTTTCATTTAAATGCATTCTACATTCTTCCTTTTAATCAAAGTTCCTGACACTCTTAGATTCTTTGCTTATAGAAAGTTTTTCCTTGAGACAAAAGTTCCTTATCATATAAATCTTTATCTTGATCTATTTGTTGCTTTAGAGCTACCCTTCTAATCTAGAAAAGAGAAAATAATGATGTCATTGGAAATTAAGCTTAAAAATATTTGTTTAAACATTAGATAACTAATTCATCTATATAAAAGCAGACAGCACTACATGACTTATATTCTCCTGAGTATTAACTCTTTAAATTTGATTTGTAGATGACTCGAAAAATAACTAACTAACCTCTATTGATGCTTTACGAGCCATTTTTAATTCCCCCTCTATATTTTTCTTATTTTCTTTCAACCTTTTGTATTGACATTTTTCTTCTAATTGTTCATTCCATAAAGCTCTTTCATTAACTTTCTTATCCCTGGAAATGATTTTAAAAATTATTGATGAACCTTATAATGCTTATTAACAGGAGCCAAAACTTATATATCTGCTACCCGAGTAAAGAAAGTGAATCCTAGTAGGCCTACCAAACCACACATTAGCAAACTCATCATGCATCATACATTAGATTTATCTTCCAAGGATTAATTGGCACTTCTTATGATAGGGATACTACTTACAATCCTATTTGGAAAGCTTGATCAGCAGTTTCTTCATCTTTCTAAAAAGTAAAATGTTCAGAAAATTAAATGCAAAGATTGGCAAGTTAGACAATGACATCCACATGGTTGCTGGCATCAAACCTTGGCCTAGTCTTCAGGTCAACCAAATTTGTAGGAGACTGAAAATGACATGTTCAATTTAAGCAAGAAGCCACCTTCTGATATCTTTTCAGAAACAAAACCCATATGCCAATATACATTCTCTTAGGCTAGTCTAGCTGAAAAAAAAAACCTTTATGCACTTACTCTGATTCGTTCACATTGCATTAAAAATGCCGCGCTTCTCGGTTGAGGCGGGCCTTCAAATCGTCTAGAGATTTCGTTACTCATTATTTATTACGTATTAACACCTGAGAAGTAATTAAACCCTGTGATAAATCATTAATTAGCGGTTTCAGGTGAACACTTTATCAGTGGTCCCGTTAGTTACTTTAAACCGCACTACACCCTGCGTAATAATTCTTAGTTATTTAGTGCGTCTTAAATTTGGAATTTCCTTAATTTTAACATCATTTTAACAAAAGTAAATTATTGAAATAAGAAACATTCATAGATTTTAAATGATTCATTATGCAACTTGAATTTTTTTTATTATTTTATGTAAAACTATGTTTAATGCGTAGAAATATTTGTTGTAACCATTATAAACAAATATGGCGACTAGATTGAAGATTTCACATGGTTACTGATTAATTGTCGATCCTCTGTCCAGATAATAAACATTATCATTAAAATGATTTCATATATGATATTTTGCTCGTTTTTATTAGGATTTTCGCTTAAAATACAAGGTTAACGTTGCATTAACCTATTATGTGGTTTAGTGCGACATCAGACAAATAAATGCTAGAGTTATCCCCCATTAGTGCGCTTTTATAAAATCAAAAGATTTTGTATAGGCTGGGGTAAAATTCGTTTAAATAAAATATTTCTTCATAGCTTATTAATGCATAAGCTAAATATAATTTATTAATATTTTGATACGGAGTTTCGGCTGATATTTATGTGGTATAAGACAAATTGTATAGATTACAACAGAGTTCCTACCCACAAAAATACTTCAGTGAAATTCGCTTCTGTAAACCCATACAAAATACGCACATACATCGAGTTAAAGCTTTCAAAAAAGTATATGTGTATCGGGGCCAGTAATAGTGTTATTATTTACACCATAGTCATTTTTTGTCACATGTCTTGAATTCCTACAGCCGAACTACAGAAAAACTTAACCCCGAAGAAACACAATTATCGCGAAGAGTTAGGCCTACTAGAAATTTATTAGTGTTATGAAAATTTATACTTTTACTCAAATTAGGTCTGTCCACGACCGAATACAATATAATAGATAAGACGAAAAATTGTTTCCCTTACCTGACAGGAACGAAACATTTCTAAATTTATATAGCATTGATGCAATTACCAGACTGTTGCTGTAGGTGTTAGTCTATTAATTAATCCTTGAATACTATATAGACAGGGTGGGGCCTCTTAAAAAGATATAATCTTATCAACTGATATTTACACCTTATTTACATTAAAGTTGGATATCTGATATATGATTTTTTCTTCCCTCATCTAAACTTACTAAGTAGAAGCATACCATCGCTTTCATTAATGAACAATAACACTACTTGATGATATCGTTGGATCCATAGTTAATTTCCATCAACGATTAGTATCATTATAACTGTTGAAAGTTGCCTAATGCACTGGAACGTATGTGTCCATGAAATATTAATAATATCGTCTCAATGGCAATACTCATCAATATAGATCTAGAGCATTGCCACTAATTTTCTTCAGTAGGGTGTATCAAACTTTAATCCATTCAGGGTTTATAATATTCTATTCAAACTGTCTAATTTCCTATAAATTATATATTTTTAGATGTATTGTGAACTAACCATGCAACATTCAAATAGGCTATGAGTATTGAGCACCCTCAAATGTATTTTTTTCTCGGATTGATTGATACAAAGCTTGGATCAACTGGCAAAGTTGTTATGTCTACATTTATACATAAAATATATTCCGAGAAATAACTTGACGTGCCTTTTTTGCACTTGGCATTCCAGTTATCACGATTAAGCAAAGTAAATTGACAGAGAATAAAATTATATTGTGTTCCATTTTCGTAATGTTGCAAAGGATGGTTTTTAATGAATAATCGAAAATATCGATGTTGATACAAAGATACAAAGCAGCAGTTGAAAGTGGCATGAAATTGTCAATGTCATTTGAAGGTCACCCTGTTTTTGGAAAAAAATAATCCACAAGCCGAACAGGACACTTTTGAGAATATAAATCATTGATAAACTAGTCAAAGAGTCAGAACTAGTTTGATCAAAATTTGACCAGCCTACGTGATTGTATTTGAGTTTTTATTTGTATGCAATGCCACGGGTTGGTGCAAAAAGATTAGGCTAGATCATAGAGGACTATGACGTCGAAGGGGAAATAGGATATTTATTACTGATTAAACAATCTAATATCTTATATAAATAGCCCCCATTATAAAACATACAATAAATAGTGTACCGGTACTCTAACCGGTAGTAGGCCCTGATTATGAAATATTAACTTTTTATTTATTAGTTTGTTGCCAAGCAACGTTACGCTTTCAGTTCTGCTCATACCTGTCTAGTTATCCCCCTTTACTCAGGTGTGCAATTACCAAGAAAAATAATAAGCAAAGAAAATCTCGTCTCCCCGTTTGAGGATTTTCGTAGTCGTTGTTATAAAGGGTGTTATAAAATGACAAGTGTTATATTTTCGTGATAAGACTTATATTTTCGTTCGAGAGCCAAAGAATTGATACAACTTAATACTATTTCTGGAAAGAAATCGAGGAATAAGGAACTAAAAATTCGGAGACAACGACAGTGACGAGAAAATTGGTGAACTTACCTTACATCGATAATTTCGAATTAATTCTATAGAATTCAAGAAAAAGAAATCCTATTATAGAATTTGGGTGTATAGAATTGGCTAGCAAAGGGCCTGGGAATTGGTCTGCTAGGATTTTTTGAAGGATTATGGTTTTTAAACCTGTTATCTATTTTGGATTATTATGCTGCTTATTGGAAATATTCGGTAAGTATTTCATTTTTTTGGTTCTGTCTGTGAATTGCCATTAAAATTTTACAATCTTTAATATTTTATTGCATTATCTCTTGTATTCTTTACTCAGTCTCTCTTCTCTTTTGTTTAGATAAGATTATTATCAGATTTTACTTAATGGGCCACTGTATTATTTCCTGGTCAAAGCCACCTCGACATAGCCAAAATTTTTGTGATAATTGTCTTTAATCCGGGATATAGCTGAAGAAAAAAAATTATATAAATTTAATTATTGACTGATTAAAAGCGGAGTTGAGCCATCCATAGTAATTTCCCCCCCCCCCTTAAAACTGGTATCTTGTTCCTTTACAACTGGATTAAATTCCTTGTCTGGAGCGAAAAAATGAAAATTGAATGGAAGATGTATCCAAAAGATGCCTTAAAGCTACTTATATTATCTAATTGCAGTAGTTTCATCATAATTCTAAAAACCATTGACATTTCCTGGATTGGAAGAAATCTGTGTGATAATTTTCTAATACATACATGAATTGATATTTTGCATAATGTTTTTTATTTTACAGTATGTGTAGCAGGACAATGTAACTGTACAGAAGATTGTGTTAGTTCGTGTAATGCAGGAGAATATTTTGACAGTGGGGTGTGTCTGACATGTCCACCGGGATATTAGTGAGTATATATTAAAAATTGATTGTATCAACAGCACTATTGGGATTTAAACTCAATAAATGAATAAATTGTTGCTGTTTCATGCCAGAGGTAAAAAAAAACCACCAAAATTGTATATGACTTTTAACCATTTGAATTCCACCTGGAGAGATAATAAAGAAACAACAGTTAAAAACTAAATACCGGTATTAGCTTTGAAATTCACCTCTTCAGAATCAACAAAATTTTCTAAATATTCAATATCTATCCCAAGAAATGGCATACTGATATCCTGATCATTAAATATTTGATATATAATTCAGGATGTAACTTTAATTTTCTATTCTTAAAAAGGCATTCATTTTTTTTTTTTGAATATGAAGCTGAATGGTATAATAATATAAATTAGTAAATAGAAAATTGATAAATCGATTATGAGAATCATATTAAAAAATACAATTATTGTATTGTACATACATATATCTGTTATATTTATCAATCAGTTACTGTATTGACTACTTTTTGCTTTCATATGTGACAAGATTGAGTTATTTGGGTTATGTTCGGTAGAGAAATAACTTGAATAGAATTATGATATCCAGTTTAAATTATGTAAAATTAATGAAACCCTTGTTATATTTACATATATTATAATTGAGACATGTATTACTGAAATTGTGAATTATACTTTCAATAATTAATATTGGTATAAATTTAAACTTTCGGTTTTGAGATAATTATAGTAAAGAAACTATTTCATTAATAAAACTGGTGTTACGTGGTGATGAAAACACATTCCCATAAGCACGCTAGGTCATGAAATAAAGATTTATGTCAAATTTTGGTAATTGAAACCATTGTTTGACGTTTGACTTTAAATGACTTTTGGGATAAAAGCTATACTGTAAATGAAATTTTGAAATAATTATGAAACTATTGGTATAAATGAAACTATGTAGGCGTTACTTAAGGGAATAATATAGATTTGGTTGAAATATGAAACTATGTGACTCTGTAAAAAATTTGATCAGGTAAGCGCAAATATTTATTCATTTGTGATTTGTTAGGAGTTTCTAAAAGGTAAAGGTTGAATGTTTTTAAAAATAAAATGAACTGTGGCTCATATAATTGAGTAGATTGAATATCTATATTTCATAACAGGTACCAGTGTTATATACTCTTACTTATTGTCCACAGTGAATAGAGAAATCATTCAAACAGTATTCAATAGCTTCTTGATCAATAACTATTCATGTTCAGTAATCATACAGACTTATTTATTCACTAAATTATTTGACTGGTCCTTGATCTCTGGTCATGTAAAATTAAGTGATTTCTGAGTGCGACTGACTTTAAAGGGATTTTGAAGAGGTTGTTTAAAACTTTTCATGTAAATTAAGACAGTGTTAGCATTGATTTGTACAATTTAAACTAAGCGTTTTATTGAAATGAACCTAAAATGATATGAGTGGAGTCGCAGTACAACTGATATATGATTGAAAATTTAATTGGTGCAATGCACATAAAAGAGATAGTCAAATCAATTACAATACAATAATAATACAGAAATCAGAAAACCTCTTTACAATCCATTTAACAATGAAATTAATTTCTGAAGGGAACTAATGAATGATATTGTTATGGTGTTATGCCTACTATGTTCATGATTAACATATTGGCTGGTTGCCAAACATTTTTCCTTATTTCATAACTATTAAATCTTAGAAGCAAGAAATCGGTGTATGATATAAGATTTAACATATGTACAAATAAATCTCAAGTAAGGGTTAAGTTGGAGCAAACTGTCCTTATGTTTTATATTTACTTTCATTTTTCTAATTTTAATTTAAATGAAAAAAACCTATTTATTGTCTGAACCCCACGTGGTAATTCAATTTACTTAAGATTGACTTTTGTTATTGGATTGAGGGGATTTGGTTGAATTATATGAAAAACTGTCAATACTTTGTGAGCTGTGAGATTCAAGATAATAATGTGTAACAATGGTATATTAGTATTAAAGGATTAAAGATCAATTTCGTCCACACCTTTATGATATAGCCTATTATGAAAATAGAACTTATTTTTAGTATTGAGATATGACCCTGGGATTATGGTATAAGAAAAAGTAAGCCTAAACAATTAACCCAAGGAGAATGGCAATGACAAATTTGCTCTTTAAAAATTCTCATGTCCACATATTAGGCTTCTGCTTAAAATGCTATCAACTGCATAGCTGATGATTTCAAGCCCTCTGACAGACTTTTGTATTATATAATAATTTGTTTGGAGGTATAGCCTGACTACTGTCCCAACCGAACTCCCATTTGTCATACTTCCTTGAGGCAGTGGTAATACAAGTTAGGAAAATTTTGTATATCAAAATCAAAATCGGCCCTAGAATCATTTGTAATTTGCACGCCAACAAATTAAAGTTAAGTGGGCTAGGTTTAAAGGAATAAAGAATGAACATAAAATTTAAAACTTGTCCACTAAGAGCATAATATTCATCAGTAGATATACCTGTTACCGTGATTAACATTGGAGAATCCGATAAATCCAAAAACTTAGTACTTATCCATAGTTATTAGTAATGCAATTGTTTATAAAAAGTGCTTTATAATTGAATAAGCATTTTTCACTAATTACTTAGTTTTGTGAGTTTTCCAGATTCTAGAGGGATTATGTTACTTTATATCAATCATAAATACTTTAATAAGACTTCAGATAAATTTTGTCCACACCTATATCTCATTAATATAATAGGCAATGGGATTAAGATTAGCGTTAATCCCAAATTATATTTGACAAGATCAGTGATAATTTTGTTTAGCTTGGAAGCATTTCTTGTTGGGTACTTCACATCATGTTTTTGAGCTCAATTCTTTAATCTGATATTTGATATGGCACAATATATACTTTGGAAGTTAAGTGACCTCCAAGGTGTTAAAGGGAATTGTTTACTTTCATATCAATCATACCTTAGTTTTATGAATAGTGTATTTGAAAATTAAAATGATCTCTTTATATTTCTTGAGACTCTGTGATTCATTGAAAAGGCATAGTTTATAGAAATAGAAATCAAAATTCCATGTTTGAGGTGGTAATGAAAAAATTGTGGGCTTTTCATATTTTCCTAGTACTTCTGAAGACTATCAACTCCTTAAAATAGTGAATCTTTCAGATTCTTCTATTATCTTATTACTATTACATCAGTCTTAAGACTGTTGTGAGCTTTTAATTTTTATACGCCCACATGAAATGGGGGGCGTATATTGTCGTCATATTGTCGTCCGTCCGTCCACAATTGCTTGTAAACACTTTACACGGTGTAATTCTTGACGGATTTAGATGAAACTTAATATGAGTGTTTATGATCACGCAAGGATGAACCCTATGGAAAATAAGCGAAATCGGAAAAAAATTAGTATGAGTTTGTGCCCTTGTTCTTGAATGGCTCGTAAACACTCTACAACGTGCAATTCTTGACCGATTTTGATGAAACTTGGTGTGAGAGTATGTTATAACTCAAGGATAAACCCTATCGAAAATCAGCGAAATCGAAAAACATTTAGTATGAGTTATTGCCCTTGTTCTTGAAAACGCGTTCAATTTTAGCTTGTAAACACTCTTGAGAGAACAATTTTTAATGGATTTTAATGAAACTTGGCCTGAGTAATTGTTATCACCCAAGGATGAAGCCTATTGGAAACCAGTCTAATCGAAAAAAAATTAATATCAGTTATTGCCCTTGTTTTTGAAAACGCGTTCAATTTTTAGCTTGTAAACACTCTACAAAGCACAGTTATTGACCAATTTTGACGAAACTTGCTGAAATTGTTTAATATCACCCAAGAATGAACCCTTTTGAAAATAGCACATATCGAAATATATTTAATAGGAATTATTGCCCTTGTTCTATAAAATGTGTTGGATTTTTGCCTTGTAAACACTCTACAAGTCACAATTCTTGAGCGATTTTGACATAACTTGGCATGAGTATTTGTAATCACCTAAGGATGAACCCTATTGAAATTCAATTAAATCGAAAAATAATTAGTATCAGTTATTGCCCTTGTGTTTGAAAACGCGTTCAATTTTAGCTTGTAAACACTCTAGAAAGAACAATTCTTAATGGATTTTGATAAAACTTGGCTTGAGTATTTGTTTTTACCCAAGGATGAACCTTTTTGAAAATCAAATAAATCGAAATATATTTAGTGTCAGTTATTGCCCTTGTGTTTGAAAACGGGTTTAACTTTTTGGCTAATAAACACTCTAGAAGGTACAATTCATGACCAATGTTGACAAAACTCACTGAAATTTTTGGATATCGCAAGGAATGAGCCTAATTGAAAATTAAAAATATCAAAATATATCTAATATGAATTAGTGCCCTTGTTCTTTTAAACGCGTTCGATTTTTGTCTCGTAAACACTCTACATGGCACAATTCTTGATGGATTTCGATGAAACTTGGTGTGAGAATGTGTTATAACTCGAGGATGAACCCCATTGAAAATCAGCGAAATCGAAAAAAAATTTAGTATGAGTTACTGCCCTTGTTCTTAAAAACGCATTCAATTTTAGCTTGTAAACATTCTAGAAAGAACTATTCTTAATGGATTTTGATTAACTTTGGCTTGAGTATTTGTTTTTACACAAGGATGAACCCTTTTATAAATCAAATAAATAGAAATATTTAGTGTCAGTTATAGCCCTTGTTCTTGAAAACACGTTCAATTTTAGCTTGTAAACACTCTAGAAAGAAAATTTTTTAATGGATTTTGATGTCACTTGGCTGTGTTATTTGTTGTCTCCCAAGGATGAACCCTATTGAAAATCGAAAAATATTTATTACAAGTTATTGACCTTGTTTTTGAAAACGCGTTAACTCGTAAACACTCTAGAAAGAACAATTTTGAATTGATTTTGATGAAACTTGGCTTTAGTATTTGTTTTCTCACAAGGATAAACCCAACTTTTGGCTTGTGAACACTCTAAAAATCCCTTTTTGACAAAACTCGCTGAAATTGTTTAATATCAACCAAGGATGAGCCTTATTAAGAATTAAAAATATCAAAATATTATTAAGGGTGAACCCTACTGCAAATCATAAAAATACCGAAAAATATTTAATGAGTTGTTATTAGGTACAATTCTTGACGGTTTTTAATGAAACTAGAGACCCTAGAAAAAAATAGGTTGGAAGGTTGAATATTTCATTCCACTTATTGTAACCTTACTGAAAAGTTTTTATTTGAAATAAATGCTGCCAGTTGGCGTATATTACCTTGCCTGGCAAGCTATCTTTTAAGGAAATAATAAAACAACTACAACTATACATGTAAAAACATTATCTGAATATTTTATCCAAGATCGATATATGACATTGTGTAATTAAGAAAAGAGTCTTCAAGTTCTTTATTTTTATTTAAATATCAATTATTATGATTTGTAAGTGCTATACTCTTATCTTATATCAATATAAAAACTGTTTACACAATCTGACTACCAATGTCTTGGCAATTTGTCAACCTTGGGATTGGTAGAAATTTGAGACGTAGATATTCAAACCCATAAATTTTTAAAACCTTTTTGTTTTTTTTGTTTTTGTTGACAATTCAATTGAAATTTATGGAATAAACTTATTTAACCCAGGAACTAGTTACATCCAGCAATTATCAACTATGGGTTCTCATCTCTTGACTTGTTGCTCTGCAGCAAATTTGATAATGTTTTGAAGCATTTCTTTATTAATATGAATATGATTTGTATGTAGTCACTCTTCAGTTACTTGTTATTACTAGCTTTTAGGTGGTTCATAAGGTATTAGGAATTGGAAAATGAAAGAAAAACAGGTTGAATTGATTTCCTTGACACAAAACACAAGTTGTATTGACATGCTGACAATACTATAAAATAATAATCAAGTACCATAACAGTACATAGCACTTGACATCTTTATTCACTCAGGTATAACTTGATAGGAAAATATCCAATATTAAGTTGACATTCATTAGCTTTCAAATCCACGTTTTATGTTTTCTTAATGCTGTACGCATTTTTGTGCATTTCTAGTAGTTTTTCTTTATGTATTATGTATTATGTAAGACCCTAAACAACCCCTGAAATTGGCCATGGCCTTGAAGAATAACATAGAGATAAAAATATACCAAATAAGACACAATTATCAGTTTTGAACTTCCATCAGAGGTTCTAATAGGTCAAATTATGTTCATTAATTATTCTTTTATGTGCAGCTTTTCTTTTAACTATTCCAATCTTGTCTTAAGCCTGAAGCTCTGGTAATTCCATATATACTTGAAGAATACTAGAACTATGAAATATAAACTGTCATATACCAATGATACATTTAAATATTCAAGAAAACCTCTCATTACACTATGTCTCCCATTCAGACAAAATATTCAAATATTTTTTTATTATTATTACATCTGTATTATTTCAGTTGCACCGGTGGATCTAATCCAAAAATACCATGTAGTGCTGGAACAGCTAATCCAAGTACTGGGAGTTCCCAGTCCACAGATTGTCAATCATGTGGTTCAGGAAGTATCAGTTCTGGTGGAGCTTCGTCCTGTACACTATGTCCTGCTGGATATAGCTGTACAGCTAATACCACAACAGCATGTTCAGCTGGAGAGTATTCCTTAGTAGGAGAAGCAGTGTGTACAGCATGTCCAAGTGACAAGATTTGTCCACAAACATACTCTTCACCACAGGTAAGTTGCAAGTACCTACAAAATAATGTTAATATTGGATATCAGCTATTTGATTCTGATAATAGAAAACAAGTTAGCAAAGCTGACAATATACCCCTTTTACCAATAAACAATGCCCTTATAGTGTTACTCAACTAATAGATTTCAAATTTCAAATTTTGTCCAATAGCAAACTGATTGGTATGCCATGGGTGTGAAATAATTTTATCTGACAAACTAACTCAAAACTGAATTCAGAATGAAAATTGTAGATCAGGTTTACCTATGATTAAAAAAAATGTAAGTGAGCTCTTTTTGACAACTTTCAGAGCTCTAAATAGGACTCAAACTATATCAGTGAATTGAAATGTAAATTATTATTATCTAATTTCTCAACAGGGATGTTCAGCTGGACAGATACCTAATGGAGGTCAAACAGCATGTATTGATTGTACATCAGGAACATACAGAAAACTAACAGACCTTACTTGTCAACAATGCCCAAAAGGTATGTCAAGGTTTGTCAAAAGCCTTTTTGTTTGACACCAGAATAATGTAATAAACTACCTAAACAGATGGAAAGTTTGTTGATATATCATATTTGAAATGAATTGAAATTCAGTTAAATTTTGCACTCATCTCTGTAAAATACCTGTACTTATTTTAGATTTATTTAAAATTTAGGCTCCAAGTGTCCAACAGATGGTTTAGGGGCACCAATAAGCTGTCCAAGTGGAGAATATCAGCCTTCAACTGGTCAAACAGCATGTTTAGATTGTCCAGAAGGCTCAGAATGTTCAGACCCAACAGTAGCTACTACGTGTCAGGCTGGACAGTTTGCACCTTCTAAATCTATCTCTTGTTCACCATGTTCCTCAGGTAAGATTGTGCTAGTTATGTATTTAGCTGCTATTTATATCATCTACAGTCTTACAAAATAAGTCATCAGTTAGTTAAATATGCATCTTTGGAAATATATATGCTTCGCAATCTCTGGCTTTGCAAAGATTACATTATCTATTTAACTTATGCTTATCAAACATCGTTGTCATAAAACTTACTTTTTTCATGAATTTGACCCTTTTTTGTCAATGTACATATGACCTTTTGATTTATTCATAATATTTGAAAGCAATGAAATGTAAGTTCAAAATTATTGTACACATGTGCGTTAAAAACATCTTATTTTGTTTTGAAAAAAATTTATTTAGGTCTATTGTCCATTGCATTTTGCTTATATATTTAATTATATATTCATCATATTTCATTCATTCTATTTCATTATATTATCATCAAATAGGAACATTTAGCCCTTCCAACTCACAAAGCTGCACAAGCTGTCCCAGTGGTAAGGACTGCACAAATTCATCAACACCTGAAGCTGACCTACAAGATTGTCCTGCTGGGACCTACAGCAACCTGGGTGATGCTGGTTGTACCAATTGTCAAACAGGATATTTTAGCAATGATGGTTCTGGATCCTGTACCCCCTGTCCTGCTGGTCGGGACTGCACTAATCCTGCTTTCAATGAAACATCTCAACCAATATGTGCAGCAGGAACATATAGTGCAGAAGGAAGTGCTGGTTGTACTAATTGTTTAACAGGGTATTACAGCTCTACGGGATCTGCAAACTGTTCTATCTGTCCTGCTGGAAGAGATTGTGCTAATCCGTCAGATACACCTTTTCCATGTGCACCTGGAACCTACAGCCAAGAAGGTGATGCTTCATGTAGAAATTGCGCTGAAGGGTATTATAGTTCTGCTGGTGCTGATTCATGTACTATTTGTTCTGAGGGGTTCAACTGTTCTAATGCAGGAGCAACACCACAACAGTGTCCTGCTGGAACATTCAGCTTAGAAGGAACAAGTAATTGTATAAATTGTCCATCTGGATATTTCAGTACAGCAGGTTCTGGCTCCTGTACAAAATGTCCGACAGGAAAAGATTGCACTGATCCAGCATTAGATTTGTCAAGCTTGCCAGATTGTCCTTCAGGTACATACAGTAAACTTGGTGATTATGGATGTACAAATTGTGATAGGGGGAGTTATAGCTCAACAGGATCTGGAAACTGCACTCTTTGCCCCAAAGGAAAGGATTGTAACAGCACAGCTATCACTGGAGTGCCTCAAGATTGCCCAGCTGGAACATATAGTGCAGAAGGGAATGCAGGATGTTCTAATTGTGAGACTGGATATTATAGCCCTTCAGGATCAGGAGAATGTACAGTTTGTCCAGCTGGATCAGATTGCAGCAACCCAGCAGTAGCTCCTTCACAGTGTCCAGCAGGTAAATATAGTCCACAAGGAAATGCAGGCTGTATGAACTGTGAAATTGGCTACTATAGTACTGTTGGTTTAGGATCTTGTATTATTTGTCCTGGTGGAAAGGATTGTACTAATCCTGCTGATGATGGTTCTGGATTAACTGACTGCTCTTCTGGATCATTTAGCAAAGAAGGGGATAGTGGGTGCACGAATTGTCCAGCTGGATATTATAGTCAGATTGGAGCTTCTAATTGTTCCATTTGTCCGGGTGGTCAAAACTGTTCAAATGGTTCTACATCAGATTGTCCAGGTGGTACATTTAGTCGAGAAGGTGATGAAGGTTGTATTATCTGCAGTGTTGGTAGCTACAGTTCAGTTGGTTCTATTAGCTGTATAGCATGCCCTGAAGGACAATCCTGCACAGGGGACACTTTGACAAACTGTCTATCAGGAACATATAGTCAAGAAGGAGACAAAAGTTGTCATAATTGTCAAAGTGGGTATTTCAGTGTTGAAGCTTCTGGAAACTGTACTGTTTGTCCACCAGGAACAAATTGTTCATCCTCTGCTATCTCTGGATTGCTACCTCCAAACTGTTTAGCAGGAACGTACAGTAAGGAAGGTAATACTGGATGCACACCTTGTGATGTTGGTTATTACAGCAGGGCAGGAGCTGGTAGCTGTATTATCTGTCCAAGTGGATACGACTGCTCTGATCCAGCTCTGTCAGGACCGAATTTGATCCAGTGTGAACCAGGAACATTTAGTGATGAAGGTGATGCTGGATGTAAGTCATGTCGACTTGGATATTACAGTATTGGAGGTTCAGGATCTTGTATCATCTGTCCTGCTGGTAAAGATTGTACTAATGTAACCAATTTGACGTCTGCCCCACCAGATTGTGCTGCTGGTACATACAGTAATGAGGGAGACTATGGTTGTACTAATTGTCAAGCAGGTACGTATTCTCAGGATGATGGATGTTGATTTTCTGTAGATTTTGTATTTCTTCCTGCATGGTTGTCATTATTAATTGGTTTTGGTGTATATTGTATTTTTTAACCAGCATTTACAAACTTTAATTTTTTTTTCTCACAATTCAGCACTTTTAACTTTTTAAGTTGATATAAAAGCATGTATTCTTGCTAACATTGTATTAATCAGTTGTTGCCACAGATGTGAGTGGCATCAGTTCTTTCAACATCTATTTCAGCTACTTTACATATTTTCATGTAATATATTTAAACACTAAAACCGTATGTCTGCTGTGATATACTCAGGACAAGTGAAGATTATCAAATGGTGTCGCTTCAACAGAAACTTAATGTCACTTAGTAACTTGGTATATCAACTCTGCATCACCTTCGAAAAGTATACACAAAAAAAGTTTTGTTTGAGTTTTTATTTCCAATTTTCTTCTCATTGCTTTTCTTTTATCATTTATATTATGTTGATTGTCTGTTGTTTGGTGGTGATTATAACTATTATTGTTTGTCAGATAAGTTAATTATTGAACAAAATGTCTCAATCTATACAATTAGAATCTAATGACATATTGATATGTTCTACTTCATTGATTCCTTTCATACATTTATAGTAAACAAAGTGTGTACTTTCTGTTTTTGTCCTATTGAAACTTAAAGCACCACTTATGCAGTAATGCTATCAGCTCAAATAGTAGTAGTAAACATTTTTTAGACTCTTCCTTCAAAAAAGTAATATTTTGCTGTTATTTATGAATTTAAACCACTTTAACCTTGTAAAGTATCTTCAAAATGAAAATTGATTATCAACACAATTTATAAAATGTAATTTTATTGTAGGCCTATTAGAAATACTTTAGAAATCTTCTATTAAAAGAAAATCTTGTATGAAGTTATCATATAAAAGTGTAAACAATGATGTAATTTTCAGGTTATTACAGTAAAAGTGGTGCTGCTAATTGCACTATTTGTCCAGCTGGTAAAGATTGCAGTGATCCAGCAGTACTTGGTGCTGAACCCAATGATTGTTTACCTGGTACTTACAGTCAACATGCAAATAGTGGGTGTTCACCTTGTGCTTCAGGTAAGGATTCTCCCACAGTATAGTAGTATAGTAAATTTGTGGTAACACAGTAAGATGCTGATATGCTTCTCTAAGCTGGACATTGTTCTATAAAGTTTGATAATGGGTATGCTTGATCAGCCTGTTTTGTTTTGGTTTGTGATCTGGTGAAATGAAAGGACCTATGCACGTTGTTGATATTAAAAAAAAGTGCAGTTAAGAACTATCAAAACCCTCTTATGATTAATATTTTATTTACCTTCAATAATATTTGTGTGTCAAAGATAAAATTGTGATAACAAATATAACTAATTTTACAGGATACTTCAGTAGCAGTTCTGGAGCTACCAGTTGTGCTGAATGTGTAGCCGGTTACTTCTGTACCTCAACAACCCAGACACAGTGTGGTGCCACTAAATATAGTGATGCTGGTTCTACTACTTGTAAAACATGCCCAGGTGGTCATTCATGTCCTGGCCCTACAACTGCAACGCCAGTACCATGTTCACCTGGAACTTTTTCTAATGCTGGTGCCAGCACTTGTACAGCATGCTCTGCAGGTTACCAATGTCCACTCAATGCTACACAATTTCCAGAAAGTTGTCCTAATGGAACATACACTGATACACCCAACACAGAAATTTGTATTCCTTGTCCAGCAGGTAATAACTTTCAACATCACCATCTGCAACTCCTTTGCAAGATATTTTACTGCTTAATCTCTGCTTCCTTCTAATGAAGTAGTATCCATCTCTTAACTATTTAAAAAGAGTAAATGTTAGAATGCTAAAGGAATGGTTAAGAAGATTTCTAAAATCTATCAATTAACACAATTCCAGTTATCAATCAGACATCTGCGTTTCCTGTAATTCCACCAAAAGTATGATGTTACTAATTGTGACCAATAACACTTAAGTTTGGAGGAACCACAGAAGTCTGATTGAAAACAGGATTGTTGTGAATTGATGCTGTCAGTGTTTACAATACCCATAAAAAGTCAGTAAACTTTTCATAATACCTTTTAAATAATAATAATAATTTTTTTAATAATAATTTAGTTTATTAATTGTGTCACGAATCTATACATAGATATGGCATATATATTATACAACAATAAGATTCCGGGCCACAATTGGCCTATGTGACACTTACTGGTTAAAACATATATTTACATATAATTAAGATATATCTTTTGATACAACAATGATTAAAATTAAAACATATTCTCAACAGATAAAGTAAACAGTATTAAAGGATTAAATATATTTTTCGGTAAAACAAAAATTAACAAATTCAGTTCTATTTTCAGCAAATAAAGATAAAATTGATAGAACTTTAGATAAAATATATTCTCAACAGATGTAAAATGAAACAATCACTATCGGAGATTATTTAAAAGCTAAAAGTTTTTGACGTGTAGAATACATATTAAATAGAAATTTACCCAAGTGATATTGGACGTGCGCATTGCTCATTACAAAATAAAATTGCTCAGGTTCAGATAAAGAGTTAAAATTAGAATTTATATTTCGACAAAAGTTTAAAAGTTCGCATCTTATATTTTGATAAACTGGGCATTTAATTGTCACATGGAATTCATCCTCTAAAACATTTTCATTGCAACATTTACATAAGCGTTTATCGAGAGGGGTTGGGGGTTTAGAATAACGCCCAGTTTCAATGGCGATGGGGAGGCAACCACTTCTAAGTTGACAAATGAGACGTCTGTGTGACCTTGGAATACGTGTATCCGTTACATATGGCTCAAGGGAACATTCAGTTTTAAACTTCCTGTATGTACGGAGTTTATTACCGTTAGTGTTTTGACGGTCGTTAAATAATTCTGTATTCCATTCATTAGTGTCGTAGTTCATGATTTTAATTTTAGTGATGGACATAATTTTCTTGATTGGCAATAAAAGATTAAAAACAGCATCATTTAAAACAAGAGATTCAACAGTGTTTAAAACTTTAAAATACCAGCCCTTTTTGTTCCTATTCCTTGACATATACTTAAGTATAAGGAAAATGTGTCTGTTCGGATCAGCACGGAACAACTTGCATAACAGTCTGATGCACTCAGTTTTTTGTTTCGACCAACATGAAAGCCATCCCATGTCACCCCTACTTGCAATATTTGGTGTAAATTTGCCAACCCCTAAAAAGAATTTCATAGCCTTATTTTGCACCGAATTAATACATGAATATGCCTTTGTACCCCATATCCCTACACAATAAAACAAAATTGGTTCAACCAGGTTATTGTACAAATTAGTGAATGCAGAATATGAAGTTCCACCACATAGTTTGAATTTTGTACAAAGGGCACCTAGAGCTCGACTGGCTGCCTTGGCTAATTCCGTAGTTGCCTTTTTCATGTCTAAATGTTCGTCAATCCAAATACCTAAGTATCTGTAAGAGTCTGTAAACGTAATCTCATCTGAACCACAAGAAAATGTAAAATTGGATTGGGGGGTGGACGGGTTTCTATAGTGGACAATGTTCGATTTTTTGGGGTTAATAGTTAGTTTCCATCTTTCACACCAGGTATTGAGCACTGCGAGCATTTTCTCCAAACTTGCTTCATCTGGGGCAGTAAGAGCAACGTCATCAGCGTATGCGAGGGCGGAGACTTGCAAGTTTTCATCATTTTTATACCACATTTCAGTTCACCAATCTCTTCAATGAGATCATTTATATACATCGAGAATAGGGCGGGCGATATAAGACAACCTTGTTTTACTCCGGATTCAATGGGGAACCACTCAGAAAGTTTATTGTTAATTTTCACTGCACCCGTGGTTTTAAAATATAATGATTTTACCGCGTTTAAGATTTTACCATTCAGACCCATGTTTCCCAGTTTATGCCATAAAAGCGGTCTTTTTATAGAATCGAAGCATTTACGAAAATCAACATAGCAGACAAACGTAGGTTTCCGAGAGTTTTTTCGTTCGTTTATAATGTTGTAAAGTGAGAAAACGTGATCAGCACAACATCTATTTTTACGAAACCCGTTTTGGAAATCAGATAATAGATTGTTTTTTTCGAGCCAGTTACTTATCCTGTTATTAAGAATATTACAATATATTTTACTCGGAACCGAAATAAGAGAGATACCCCTGTAGTTTGACGGGTTGAGCACATCGTCACTTCCTTGTTTAAAAATGGGTTGGATGACACTTTTAGTCCATTCAGCTGGGACTGAGTTCGAAGCAGGCTTCGCATAGTTTGTATAAAATTTTGGGGGTTGCTTCATTTTTTAGCACTGTAGAGGGGATACCGTCATACCCGAACGAATTCTTGTTTTTTAGTTCTTTTATGGCTTTTTTGACTTCCTCAAATGTTATAGGCTGGTTTATATTGTCATTATTTTCACAATTTTCTGGTAACGTGACGTCACTATTGTCGTAGGTCGCCGTATCACTATGTAGCTCCGCAAATTCCGATTTCCATATGTTAAGCACTTGCTTCTCCTCATACACAACTTGCCCGTCTTTGCCTTTAATGGTCCTCGGGAATTTTGACTTCCTATCGTTCACAATCCCGATTCTTCCTATTTTATTCCAAAATTCTGTTCTGTCATATTCGTACGCAGTATTAAGCTCATCTTTTTGTTTGTTTAAATAATTGCGCTTGTGTTTCCTAAGATTAGTATCAAAAAGTTTTCTTTCATGGCAGTATATTTCTTTAAGGCGCCTTTTGTTGCAGTGGAGTTTTTCTTTCAGCCAGTCTTTCTCGCACCGACGCACTCTCTCCCATTGTGATTGAAGTGTAGGATTCCAATACGGTTTATATTTTGATCTGATTCTATTACACAGTTCCTTAGGCACAACTTTCTTTAAAATTCTGAGTCTCATTTCTTCATTTATCAGCTTTTGAAATTCACTATAAGCCCCGTTTACGTCATTATGTAGATCCAGCTGACGTTCCATAACCTTAATTGTCTCGTTCACTCTGTCTAAACATTCTGAATTACTTAAAAAGTCATTGGGGGTTGTTGAAAAATCGAACTTGGCAACGTTTTCTATCTTTGGTTGGGGGCTAGTGTCGCGTATATCATCAATTTCCCATATCAACAAGGAGTGATCTGGTGTTGAATCAGGATGGTTTTTAGTGTTATCGATTATGTCTGACATGGTAAGCACTGAGAACGACTTTATGCTGTCTATATTTTCGTGTGGCACACATACATAGTCGACGACCGATCTACCCATTGTTGATATGTTTGTAAAGTCCTGCGACCCGATTCTGCCATTTAGCATGACATGATTTGAAACTGTAAGGAAATCTATAAAAAGTTCACCGTAATGATTATCTCGAACATCAATCACTTCACGGGGCATAATCCCATCAACACCGTCTATCGTATCTGAAGCATCACCACACCGCGCGTTAAAATCTCCACAGATTTGAATATCACCAATGTTTTGGTAACTGTAGATTTGTAGGGTTTAAGTCTTCATTACTGTTTTCTAGGTTCTTTATGACTAGTTTTAAGTGATTAGTTTTCGCTTGGGAATATGGTCGTTGGTCTAACGATTTCTCACTAAACTCTTTAAACTTTATGTCCAAATCTGATTTCACCTTAGCAATTTCTTGTTCCACTTTCCCACTAATATTTTCCTTAATTTCCACTTTTAAATGTTTAATTTCTGAATGTAATTTAGCATCTATAATATTTGACACTTTTTGTTCGATATTTTTCTCTAGATTTGATATTTGACTTGTCATTTGGGTGCTAAGACAGGACACCATTTTCATTAATTCGTCAAACCGAGCGTCGTGATTATCAGTTTTATAATTAGACTTAGGTTTCTTACTGTTTATATCTTCGCTTTCTGTTTCTCCTGTACAGTCTTCTAGAGATCGCTTGACACTGTTGAGCCGCACTCGTCCTCCGTGTTGAGTCGTTGGTCCCGTGGAGCAAACATCTTGGTTTGACAAATTATTCCCTGAGGCCATCACTTCATTCACAAAACTTTCAGAGGAATTCATATCCATACAAATCATACTTGTATCCATATTTATAAAAGTCACAATTGTAAAAAGTTGCTTAAAAGTTGGTTAAAAGTTATCAAATTTATGTACACTGCTAAAATCAAATTGCGGTCACGGTTGACTAGATTCTTCTGCTCAGTCGCACACGTCCGTTCACCTCGACCACCGACTTTAAATAAGACTGTGTAGCTGTGACACATACCTATGCCTAGTTCCTTTCTTGGATTGTTTTTATCCATTTACAGCTTTTATGCTTTTATGTTATACATGTACCGTATGTTGAAAAATCATTTAATCAATGTAACCAGATTGTAACACAGAGGTCAATAAACACAATAACAATACATATATGCAAAAAGAATTTTGTAGTTGTTGGGTAAGATTTTGTCTTTGCATTGTAGGTCAGAAGTGTCCAAATCCTGCCAATGCACCAATAGACTGCTTGCAAGGTGAATATAGTCCTGAAGGTGGCAGAACATGTCTTGAATGTCCGGATGGAGAATATTCAAGCAGTACGAAAGCTGCTGCTTGTTCCCCTTGTCCAGAAGGTTATTCCTGTTTTGATAAGACATCACCTGCTCAATGTGATAAAGGAGAAACAAGGTGAGCCTTGGGTTTTTCGTAGCTCAATAATCTCCAGGGAAGATGCAATAATAAGTCAATTAAGATTTGGTTAAAGTTGAAAATAAGTTGTAATAGTAAGTGATTAAGACAATATAAGCAGTTTTTATATATCACAATTGTGCTTCTTGTTTCACAGTTTTTTGACTATATAACATTGTTGTAATGTTTCAGTATTGTTGGACAGAAGTATTGTTTAGCATGTGAACCTGGAACTTATAAAGATGTATTTGCAAGTGGATCTTGTCTGTCTTGTCCAGCTGGTTTTGAATGTCCTACAGTGAAAGCAAGTAAGATATTACCATATTAACTACAATACCATTTTTAAAATTATAACATTTTCTTTGGCTATTGAATGATTTAAAGTGACATGGTTGGTTTTTAATTTAAATTCAGAAAAATCAGTGGATTTCTTTCTATGGGTTATAAGCATTTTTGTCATTTTTAGATAAAAGAAGAAAGTTTGTAAGTTCTTTACCAATAGATTTTATGTAATTCTACTATAATCTACCCATGATTATATATTTTAAAGTTTATCTCCTAAATTTATATGTTTTTTTGAAACACTGCAACACATCTTTTTGCCTTTCAGAATCTCCTTGTGCTGATGGTTATTACTCTCAGAATGGTTCTACTGCTTGTTTACCATGTCCAGGTGGATATAGCTGTCCAAACAAAGATCAGCTACCACAGATTTGTACTGCTGGAACCTATTCCAGTAACGCTAGTATAACATGTAGTTCTTGTGATGTTGGTTATAAATGCCCTGTTGATGGTTTAATTGAACAGATCTCATGCCCAACAGGGTGGTATCAAACTTCAACTGGTCAAACATCTTGTACAGAATGTGGACAAGGTAAATATCTTTTATTGCACCCTTTGTCATGAGTTTTCATATTGTAATGGATAGTACCTTTGGATAACTCATCAGTGCTCTTTCATGTTTTGGAAATCTTTAGTTTGCATGATTGTTTTTCTTTGAAATGTTTTCATCAGTCATTTTGAAAAATAAGGGCCAGCTTATTCATGGAAAGCAGAGATAGTAGATTTGAAATATTTGGGATTGAATGGTACTTGTCATGCATTAAAAGTCTCGTTTTTTGGAACAATGCTATACAAAATGTATGAAAATTGATAAAAAGTCCATAAGATTTGTTTGACCTTTTTTAAGATTTATTGCTCAATATTTGTTTTATTTTTTGTTGAAACCACCATACGACATATGATAGGATCTTAAAATTCTAGTTTTTTTCTGCGTTCAGCTTTTGGCCTATTTCAATAAGTCTGAAGTCTTGATTTGATTTTTAGGTGAAAAATGTCCTGATAAAACAAGCTCACCAGTACCATGTCCAGCTGGTCAATATCAAGATGGTAGAGGTTTAGAATCCTGTAAATCAGTAAGTAATTATCTTATTTAGCACCACAGAAAACTTTCACTTTTCATCATCTAGTACATCTGGAAGAAATAGCTTATGGTACCAATGCTATTGGTGTGTGATAGCTTTATCAGTGGGACCATATCACATTTTTTTATGTTGCTTTTTATATAGCATGCAACCTCCTCAATTTGACCTGATTAAATTAGGCTTCAATAAATTACATTCCAGTCTAAATGATTCCCAAAACATTGCCAAGAATATAATGAGCTGATTTAGATCTGTATATTGTGGTACTTCAATTTCATTTGTTTAGGCAATCTTTTATGGTACTAAAAATGAATGATTTTGCTTTTAGTGTGCAAGTGGATACTATGCTACAGGAACAGGAACTATACAATGTTTAGAATGTCCTGCTGGTTCTAAATGTCCTGATCCAACTCAGAATCCTGTAATATGTCCATCAGGAGAGGTAACCTTTGTTATTTGTAACCTTTCCTATTTTTATGTAAACTTTGATATTTGTTATAATTGATATTTTTAATCTATGATATCTTTGACATTTTTTTACACGTCCATCTCATATCAATGTGTATTATCATATACAAATACAGACTGAGTATTACTAATTTTCTTGTTGTGATAGATATTTAGATATATAGTCCTAGTATGTTTAATTATATAAGACAAAGTAATGAAGATGACAAGGTTGACTGTGTCAATATAAACACACTGTAATATAATATAATTAGAACACCTTGTTTTTTTAAACTTTGAAATTTATTCTATGATCTGGCCAGAAGACAGCTTATTTCTTACTTTCTACTTATTGACATCTTTAATTGTCAAAAATTAATCATCCAGTAAAGATTATAATGTACCATTATTAAAGGGATAATAGGCGTTAGAACTCAAATTTGGACAATAACAGTATATATCCATCAGTGGACTTACCTATACATCAAAATCCCTCTAAAATCTGATAAATCCCCAAAATAAAGCCATGCATCAAGCGATTTTCAAATCGTGTAAATATAAAGGGAAGTAACTGTAACATGTGAGTTTTCACGCGTCCTTGACCCCTACTGTTGAATTCCACAATGATGTTTTAGCGTTGATTTACCAGACGCTTTTTTTCTCAAACTGAATGGAACCGTTGCTGGCTCACTTTTTTTTAAAATTCCGAATATATTTTTATTGTGGCTTTTTAAAATTTGGTAAAGTGTGGGATGCATACTTATTTAACTAATAGTCAATATGAAACACAAATATAAGCCGTAGGACGAGTGTATTCTAACGCCTATTATCCCTTTAATAAATTTATACAATTGGTAGTAAGCAATGTTTTAAAGCTGCTCTTATATCTGTTTGTGAGGTATGATAGTTTAAAGATATGAAGAAATTTATGAACTTGACAGATATTTCAATGAGTCAGATGAATTTGTGTGTATATCTATTGCAGTATTCAACAGCAGGTTCTACTGGATGTCAAGCATGTCCTATTGGTACAACTTGTGGTAGTGGTGGATCAGTTACAACATGTTCGGTATGTCCAGCTTTTCTTTCTCTTGATATGTAAAATTTAATGTTTCATTCATAAATTACCTGACAGCTTTTAGAAATTTCCAGTAGCATTTCATAATTTTTGAGTACATGTATACTATAATGAGAAATTTGATTTCAGAATGGTGAATATTCTAACGGAACAAGCTGCGTACCTTGTCCAGAAGGCTACAAATGTCCCTCACCTATATCTGGTCCTCAACTATGTGCAACTGGTACATACCAAGATCAAACCGGTCAAAGTAATTGTTTAGATTGTCCTCAAGGAAAATCTTGTTTAGATGTTTCAGCAACACCAGTAGATTGTCTAGCAGGATATTTTAGTTCCTCTGGTGAAGCCATCTGCTCTGTAAGTATCATGGTTTTGGTATACTATTTGATTTGTTAACAAATTTTTATGGTTTATGCTTTTGGCAATCATATTTCTAATATCTATAAAAAATTAGTGTTTCTAGATTGATTCAATTACGTTTTAATTACTTCTGAATTTCTGCAATGGCCTATTATTCACTTAACAGTTATCCTTATAATCCTTTGACTAAATAAAAATTTAGTACATTGTACATGATTATTATAATTTCAAACATAGATTCACATATTTGGTGATTATCTACAGGTATAAATCAATTTATTTTGTGATTTCTCAAAAATTTAATGAAGCCTCTAAAGACCAAAATCTCTAAATTTGTTGTAGCGCTGTCCTGATGGATTTTATAGTGCAGCTGCAGCAGGCTCATGTTTAGTATGTCCAGCTGGTCAGAAATGTTTTGATGGTAGTAACTTTATTACACCAACTGATTGTAGTAATGGTCAATATAGTCCAAGTGGTCAGTCAACTTGCTCTAATTGTCTACCTGGTGAGTATTGTAAAAGTTTTCTTTCAGTACTGAACACTGTAAACTTGATCTACATTACAATCTTAAGACTGAAATTACAACCAAATACAATGTTTTGTGTAAAACGATCTGTTCAGCTGACAAAATTTCTAAATTGTTTCATTTCGAATATTACTTATAGTCTAGCAACGATATTGATCAAGTAATCTATTGAACATTTTATTTTATGTGGAATGAATAGTAAAAGAAACTATGCAGACCATAATTTGTATTTTATAATAACCACTAAAACTACCTAAGAATAAAATTGACTGCTCTTATTTATGATTTGCATCAGACCCTGATGATCCAAAACACCTTTGTTTGACTGTACAGTGGACAACATTACAATATTTTCTCGTTTCATTAATTAGATTTCACTTAGGTTTGATAATCCTGTTATGGAAATCTTGTGAAAAACTGCTTATCCATAACGATTTCTGACTATAAGTATATGTAGTCCAGCAGATATTTGATAATGAATAAACAAGAACCAGTATCATTGGGTTTATCTTGTGTTCTAGGAACTCACAGTGGTACAGGTGCATCATCATGTTCTCTATGTCCTGCTGGTTCACAGTGTTCTGATCCTAGTACTACACCACAAGTTTGCTCTAATGGTTATTACAGCACGCAAGGAAAGGTAATCATCATGTTTAAAAGAGACTGGGTGTGATAATCTTTTTGTAATTTTGAGATCAAAGTCCTGCTTATTTGGCTCATAAGGATTATTTAATCTTAAATAAGACTTGGTGTGATAGTAGCCAACTTATAATCCTTTAGATTTTTCAAAAAATTGCCACTTTTTTAAGTTTTAAAAAAAATAAAATATTTCTCTTGTCAAATTTTTTAAAAATGAGAAATAATAATAAGCTTTTTAAGGTATGTCACACTTGCTGGAACTATTTATAAAAAATGTTTTTTTTCAGAATTTAGCTTGTACAATTTGTCCAGCTGGTTATAAATGTCCAGTACCATCAATGCTACCTTCAGCCTGTAATCAGGGTACCTATTCCCCACAAGGTCAGATATCTTGTTTACAGTGTCCAGCTGATCAATCCTGTCTCGATCCTTCAAAACCACCAGTAGCTTGTGATGCTGGCTACTACAGTCCAGTGGTAAGTTGGTTCATATAGATGGTTTGATCCTTGGATATAAAAAAACAAATAAAACCCTGAATGGAGTAACTTTGTCTGATTGTGTCCTGTAGTACGATACTTGTATTCATTTGGATATCATGGAATTATTATTAAAATATAAACTCCTTTAGGCTGCATTCCATATGCACTTGATAAAAAAGTCACATAATGTCCTCTACATATTAGATAGTATTATTTCCCTTTTGTTTATGATCATCCAATATAAATTCTTGATTACCTAGATAATTCCATTTTGATTTTAATTAAAATATTAATTTGTTTTCTCAAATGGGTTTGAAAATGAGCAGCAGTTCCTGTTCCAGTTAATAAATTTCTGTAGTTCATGTTCTACTAAGATGAGTTGCTTATAAGAAGACAGGAGATGGGTTGTTACTGAATATGTTTCTTTCAGACGAGATATTATTTTTAATGCAGCATACAATGAGAGTGTCAAACTGGGTTTATCTCTAGAACCAATAAAAGAAGCTCATAAATTATTATTTTATTTTGCAGGGCTCCCCATCATGTCTGATATGCCCAGCAGGATCAGAATGTAATACAACAGATTCCACATTGACGTTATGTTCAACTGGTTTTTATAGTTTAGAAGGTGAGGACACATGTAAACCATGTCCTGCTGGTTCAATGTGTCCCTTTCCTAGCATTGCACCAATACCTTGTCAACCTGGTACCTATGCCACTGGAAGTACCACATCTTGTACTGAGTGTCCTGCAGGATCCAAATGTCCCTCCACCAGGTAGGTCATTATTAAATATATCCTTTTCCTCTGTTTAATTTTTTTTTTTTACGGTGGCTTTTGGAAAAATAATTTACATTTTGCAATATGGGTTTTGGAAACAGACGCTTAGTTGACTAGCTGGACCTTGGTCAAACCTCTTGACATTTTTTTTATTTTTTTGTAAACAATATTTTATTCAATAGAAACGGATTGGGGAACAGGCTTTCGCCTATATCACCCCTCTCACATGAACCTCTTGACATTGATCTTTATGGATTACCACTATCCATTTACTGGTGGGTCGACTGGAAATGAAAATCTATTCAAGGTCAATGGCCTTTCTCACCCTTATCAAAATTAGAAAACCCACAGGCACTAAAAACTCAGTGTAACCAAGCTTAAGATGACATGTGAATACCAATGCTCAAACCAGCTGAGCTATCACTAATAATCATGAAATCAGAAGGAACTCCAGCATCTCCAGGCCGAGGTTACAAATAAGGAGTAGAGTGAATATTGAAATACAATGCTCAAGGTTGACCTTGAATGTTGGAAATGGTTATCCCTGGAGAAAATATTCAATAAATGGAGTTGGTTTGGTTCATTCTGACAAATATTTTAGAAAACAGTTGTATTATTATCTTATATCGAAATTTGTTAGAAATGAAAATGGGGCTCATTCGGGAATACTAGCACCATACAAGTAAATATTGGTATGATCTAAATAAATTAGCTGAATCATGAAAACCATGTGGAATGAAACATGGAACAAGACCATTACATTACTTTACTGTATATTTAATGCTTTGTCAATTCACAAAAACTTTCACAAGGGTTATTGGTTTGACTATTATTTTATTTTCAGTGCGACACCAGTAACCTGTGCAGCTGGTGAATATTCATTAGGTGGATCTACAGTTTGTACATCATGTCCAGCTGGTTATAAATGTACCTCAACTACTGTCTCACCAGTAGTATGTACACCTGGAACCTATAGTACTGGTGGTGTTACTACTTGTACTGGTTGTCCTGCTGGTTATTATTGTCCATCAACAACTACTGGTGCTGATCAACAAGTCTGTTCTCCAGGTAACCTATAACTTCCAGATTCCTTTTACATACTGACATCATACATGCATACATACTTACAATTTCATATCCACATCAATTGATTTTCAAGTTTAGAATATAGGTTGCTGTTTCAATTAATATTTTTTTATTGATAATTTTGAATATATGAACAATAATTTGTTTTTAGGAACATACTCCACTGGTAACCAATCTTCATGTACCATCTGTCCATCGGGTAAATACTGTCCCTCGACAACATCAGATACTGAAACAGATTGCGCTACAGGGGCATATTCATATAGTGGGTTTGACGCATGTACACCATGTCCAGCTGGATGGCAATGTCCTAGTAAAGATGGCTCACAGAACTCCCAATGTGCTGAAGGTTTCTTTTCTAGTGGTGATGCTACAGCTTGTACACCTTGTCCAGCTGGTAAAGCTTGTCCCTCAACAAGCTCTGCTGTGACAGAAACTTGTGCACCAGGAACTTACTCAATAGGAAAACAATCAGCATGTACAGAATGTCCAGCTGGTTATGAATGTCCAAGCACAACATTAGCTACAGAAAATGCATGTGGTGATGGGTCTTATAGTGAAGGAAAGAGAGATGCTTGTGTTGAATGTCCTGCTGGATATGCCTGCCCTTCAAAATTTGACAGTTATAAGCTTCTTTGTTCATCTGGGACTTTTGCTGAAGCAGGAGCTACATCTTGCACTGTTTGTCCAGCTGGCCAAGAATGTCCAAATAACAAAAGTCCTGGCTCAGCTTGTCTTAATGGCTATTACAGTTTAGGTGGTCAAACATCATGTACACCATGTCCAGCTGGCTACAAATGTCCTACCGGTCAAAACGATCAGAATCCTATTATCTGTGAAGTTGGTAAATATAGTAGTGGTTTGGCCATAACTTGTGCTGATTGTGATGCAGGGTAAGTTTTATTAAGACAAATTACTTTTCTTTAAAATTTTGTATATTTAGATGGATTTGTGTCATTCGATGTCAAACCTGTGCTTGCTTTGACATGCTTTTAAATTATGAGTGAGTGACATGCTCGTATCTGTTGCCTTGATTGGTCATATGAGCCCTCTCTCTGTTTTTGTGTTTAGAAAGAACCATATTTCTGTTAGGGCCAATATTATTCTTTCCTTATATTCAACTTGCTTGATTTGCATACAAAATTCCCATAAAATCTTGATATTACAGTTGATATGGAAATGACATTTTCCAGTATTTCTATGATACAAAACATTGCATTTAGATCAATTTCGTGCAAAAATGATATGCTTCTCTTTCAAGGTTTGTCTGTCCTGAAGGAAGTACCAGAAAAGATCCACCTACTGCTGTATGCAGGTTAGGTTACTATTGTGCTGATGGTGCCACTGAAAAATTTTGTCCAATAAACACATATGGTCCAACTGTTGGTAAGTAATCTTACAAAATAACATAATTTGCAATAGAAAATCTCAGAAAGAAAAAAAATTTACCTAACCAATAACAATATATATCAATAATTTTAGTATATTTTGTTTGTTGGTTTGATTTGTAACAAAAATGAACTTTAATGAATTGTTTTAAAGGGTTGAAAAGTGAAGCAGAGTGTACTGCTTGTCCACAGGGTTATTATTGTCCTGAAGGTACAGCTGGACAACCAACATCAAGTTTACTCTGTCCACAAGGACATTACTGTCCTGCAAGTACTGGTGATTATAAAAAGAATCCATGTCCAGCTGGTAAATATTTCCACGAACTAGGTGCTGTGACTGTTTCTGAATGTCTAACATGTCCTCAAGGAAGATACTGTCCTGCAGGTAAGCTGTTACATTATTATATGTGAAATGAGAGTAGATGAATGACAAGGATTGACACTAATCATCTTGTTATCATGGGTGAATGAAGATTGCAATTCCATACAGTACGGAATTTAAACTGCAGCACAAGTAACCTGTTAAATTAATTAGGAATGAGATATTATTAGTGAAAATAGGATGTAGATTATACAAACCCTGTGACAGAGTTAAATAAGGTTTTCCTGCAAGTATGTGCTTGGCATTCTCTGCATGAAACATTAATTACTGCAAAATATAGATAATATGTTTGTTTATACTCAATAATGCTATTCTCAACCAATGAATTGCAGTAAATCAGTTGATAAATGTTATTGCCTATTTTTCATTTCAGGTACTGCTGATCCATTCTTAGATGCCAATATCTGTCCAAGAGGAAAATACTGTCCTAGTGGAAGTGGTACACCAACACCCTGTCCTGCTGGTAAATATACAGAAGAACAAGGCTCTACGGGACTGGAATTCTGTAAGATTTGTCAAGCTGGGCATTACTGTACCGAGGGAACTGATACGCCAACTGGTTAGTGCTTTCATCATTCTTATCTCATTGACTTGATTCTTCTTAACCTTTTCAATTTTGGACATTGGGATAGTAATGTACGAACACCAAAATTTATTTTTTCATTTATTTTTCAGCTTGTTCACCTGGAAAGTTCAATCCATTGACTTCTCAAGGTGCTGAGTCTTCGTGTAAAGATTGTTTAAGTGGTTGGGCATGTACAGTGTATGGATTAACAGAACCAGATAAACGATGTTCACCAGGTTATTACTGTCCAGGTGGCAACACACTTCCTAACCAGGATACACCAGATTATGCATGTCCTCCTGGAACATTCACCAATTTTAACAACCTAACAGCTGTGGAACAATGTGATGGTTGTCCATTACGTGTAGCTTGTCTCAGAGCCACTGGTGGTTCACAGAATCCACCTATAGCTTGTGCTAAAGGTCATTACTGTCCATTGAGAACTGGATCAGCTACTGAACATCCTTGTCCTGCGGGAACATTCACCAACTTAACTAATCTATACAGACAAGAAGATTGTTATGTATGCCCAAGAGGATGGTATTGTTTGGAAGGCTCCCCAGCTCCAACTGCACTTTGTCATAAAGGACATTGGTGTCCTGACGGTAAGTGTTTTTATTTTAATTTGCCATCTTGGGCTTAAAAGTCAGTTAAATTTTAAATCATTCATGAAAAAAGCAAAAGAAGTGAAATCGTAATGTAATTGAAAACCAACTGAATTCAGGTACTGTTATCCTAAAACTAACTGAATAATTTATTGCCATACTGTAGCCAGATTAATATGCTGACATATATTGTACATTGAGCATCACCCTGCAACTGTGTTGCTCAACATTAAATATGTTTCTTTCATTACAAGTCATTATTCTATGCCATTGATTAATATTAATAGGAACAAAGAGAGGAGATGAATTTCCATGTCATGCTGGTTCATACAGTGATCAGCTGGGTAATACCAGACATGAGCAATGTGTGGATTGTCCAGAAGGAAACTATTGTCCAGTAGCATCTGTACTACCTACTACTTGTCCACCGTAAGTATACTCTTTTTTTAACTTATTTTATACGATTTCATTCAGTAGCCTGGAAATATTTATGAGGTTTGATAATGCAAAATTTCTTTGAAATTGATCATAGTAAATAAAAGTGAAGTATTGATATGGTCCTGCCCAAACCACAAGTGTATAACAATAAAATTGGTAATAGAAGTCTTTAAATTTTGCTGCAGATTTAATCATAAGTTTTGTTAAATTTTTATATTTTTATTTTATTTTAGTGGTAAATACAACTCAGTAAAGAAAGGAGAAAGTCTAGCCATATGCTTAGATTGTACAGCAGGTTACTACTGTCCTGGTAATGGCAATGTTGAACCACTACCATGTAGCAAAGGAAATTACTCTGATACAGGAGCAGATATTTGTTCCATCTGTGAACCAGGCTATTACTGTGACCTAAACACAACAAGCAAAACATTTATGGAGACGAAGAGAATCTGTCCACCTGGTGTTGAATGTCTTGCTGGAATGGATAGACAACCAGATCTTATCCGAGATCCATGTCGTAAAGGTCACTACTGTCCAGCAGGCAATGTCAGCCCACTTCCTGTTCCTTGTCCTATTGGTACCTTTAATGCTGAATTTGGTAGGAGGCAAGTTTCAGAATGTGCTAAATGTACTCCAGGAAAGTACTGTTCTCCAGCTGGTCTTTCTGAACCTGCTAATGACTGTCCTGGCGGTTATTACTGTCCTCTTGGAACTGGTGATGCTTACTCATTTCCTTGTCCAATTGGATTTTATCGTAATGGATCTGCAAAAGAATCCTTCCAGGATTGTGCTGAATGTATTTCTGGTTATTACTGTGACAGAGAAGGATTAGCAGAACCCATAGATTGTCCACCTGGTTTTTTCTGTGTCAGTGGTAGCACCTTCCCACAACCATGTCCACTTGGAACCTACAGTAACTCCACAGGTAAATTTTCCTTTAAAGACCTTTTTATAAATAACATATTGTTTTAATCACATTTTCATTAGAAATTTTCTTTCCAAATAAAATGAGATATTTTGTATTGATTATTTATATCATTTTAGGATTGAGAAGAAGTACAGACTGTGCACCATGTCCAGGAGGTAGATACTGTGATGGAATTGGTCAAACAGAGCCAACAGGTTTATGTGATGCTGGGTTCTATTGTAGAGAGAAAGCCTATTCATCTGCTCCACCTGATGGTCCAACTGGTGGATTGTGCCCTGCTGGAGGATACTGTCCAGCCGGATCAGCAATCGGCATTCCTTGTCCTTTCGGAAAATACAGTAAATCAGCTGGTGCTAAGACTGAATTTGATTGCATTCCTTGTGATCCTGGATTCTTCTGTTCTGGATCTAGTAGTACAGAGGCATCCCAGAAATGTGCACCTGGTTATTATTGTGTTGGTGGAGCTGGTGTTCCTACACAATTTGATACACCTGCTGGGCACTTCACTTTAGAAGGTGCCTTTAAACCTGAACAATGTCCTATTGGCAGATATCAACCTGCTCAAAGATCATCATCATGCTTAGTTTGCCCTCAAGGTTATTACTGTAATGGAACAGGTACTATCGAACAGATCATTTGTCCTGCTGGTTTCTATTGTCCAGAGGCCAGTGGATTTCCAATTCCATGCCCAAGAGGAACCTTCCTCAAGGATGTTGGTAGATACGAAGAAGCACACTGTGATTTGTGTACTCCTGGTTTCGGATGCGAGTCAGTTGGTCTCAATGAACCTGTGACGCCATGTGTTGCTGGACATTACTGTTCACGTGGATCCAATACGTCATCACCCATTGATATGCCCTTTGGTGATCTCTGTCCACCAGGATTCTTCTGTCCAGAAGGCACTGGTGATTATGTCCATACCCCATGCAGTAATGGTACCTACAGTAATTACTCTGGTCTTCATGGTCAAATTGGTTGTACACCCTGTGATCCTGGTTTAGTCTGTAATGGTAAAGGATTAACTGCACCTAATGGAGTGTGTTCTGCAGGATATTTCTGCCGATTTGCAGCTAAAACTAATAAACCAATGGATGGTGGTGCTACAGGTGATGAATGTCCCAAAGGCCATTATTGTCCTGAAGGAACAGGTGAGATATATACTTCTATTTCGTTAGGCTGAACAAAATTTCTTTATATTCAATAGATCAACCTGAATTTATTGTTTGCCATTGTTATTCTTTGCTTAGATTTGAAGAATATTTCATCTACTTGTGACCAAGACTAATGCTTCTATAGGAGAGTAACACTTTTAACACCCCAAACTGAATTCTGAATACATTAGATGTTAAATTTGGACATTTTAGGTGAACCCAAGAGATGTCCACCAGGTTCATTCACAAATGTTACTGGATTAGACCATTGTTTTGATTGCCCTATTGGATTTTATTGTGTGGATGGTGAAGTGCCATTAAGGTGTCCAAGAGGACGATACTGTCCTGGTAATACTACAGCAGCTCAACCATACTGTCCTCGAGGAACTTACAATCCAGATTTAGGTTAGTGTTATTTCATATTTATACTATTTTATTGATAAAATACAGAAGGAAAATCTGAAAACCTCATTATGATTCCAAGTGTGCAAATGGTATGACTGATTGGACACTGAATGTGCCATAACATTTATTTCTTTTCCAGGAATGCCTTCATTAGATGATTGTAAACCCTGTTTAGGAGGATTCTACTGTGATAGCTTGGGTGCAATTGATTTTGACTTTAGTGTCAATGGTACTGGTACAGGACCTTGTTCAGCTGGCTATTTCTGTAAATTAGGTAAGATACTCTGATTAAAAGTGACTTTTCACAATGAATGTCTTCTCATTGTATAAACACATTGAATCTTCTGAATGTGTCTTGTTCATTTCTATTATAAAATTGATAGAATATCCATCTTTAGCTGTGTGCCTATTTGTCAAATGCAAACATAGTGACTTTGGCTTGTAAAGATTGACTAGGCTTAAATCAAGGCGCATAAATCATTGATCATAGAGACTATTGGGGTTCATACTCAAAATATAGTAGATTGCTTTAAACTCTTTGAACATTTTTCAGGAGTTAACATCAGTACACCTACACCATATACATCCAGTGGTATTGGGGGACCATGTCCAGCTGGTTTCTACTGCCCAGTACAAACAGAGGACCCTATAGCTTGTCCTAATGGTACCTATAGAGATGTAGAGTATGGAGAGAAGAAACAAGATTGTATTCCCTGTAAATTAGGAAAATATTGTGGATCAACTAATTTAACTGATGTCACTGGACCATGTTCTCCAGGCTTCTATTGTCTACGTGGAAATAATGCTCCTAATCCTACAGGTACAGTGTTGACTGTTCATAAACACCTTTACTTTCAATAACGACTGTTCATAATCACATTTACTTTCAATAACTTCTTTTCCTTATTCACAATATATTTCAGGTGCTGAACTTGATATTGGTGGTCCTTGTCCTATTGGTCATTACTGTCCAGAAGGGACCTCTTATCCTTTGGAATGTCCAGCAGGAACTTACAACAACATCACTGGTCAATCAATGTGCTTCACATGTCCATCTGGTTACTTTTGTCCAGAGAACATCACCAATTATGAGATTTATCCTTGTCCTGTCGGTCACTATTGTTCAAATGGTACTGAATATGGAAATGAACATCCTTGTCCAAGAGGTTACTACAGGAACTTTACCAAGGGTCAAACTGTAGATGATTGCTTCCCTTGTCCTCCTGGAGAATATTGTGATAATCAAGGTCTGGCTGAACCAACAGGATTGTGTAGTTCTGGTAAGATTTGTTCTTTTGCTAGAAGGTCAAAATGACTGTTGTGGACAAACATGTTTCACAATTTTATCCTTTTGTTTTTGTTTTAATTGTATAGGGACAATACATTTTTCCAGACATGAGAAGATGTCTTCATGCTCACAAATCTTGTTGGATAATAGATCGGGTAGTTCAGATTAACAAAATTGTCGAGGGATTTTCGACTACTATTCTTCAAACAAAGCTTAAATCTTTTGCAGGATTTTTCTGTGTATTGGGTGCTTGGTCTGATAAACCTACGGAATATAATAACTATACATCTGGAGACTGTTTATGTCCAAATACAGTGACTGGTGGTCAATGTCAACCAGGATTTTACTGTCCCACAGGATCACACGAACCAACATCTTGTAGAGAAGGCAGCTATTGTGACATTTCAGGTATGTCCTTTGCTTTTCTTAAGGAGGAAAATGAAGGCAGTTTCATATTTATATATTGATATAATCCAAAATGGATTTTGTAATATAGTTGATGAAGCCATATCTCAATGATTAGAAAATATTCAGACTGTATTATTTGAAGCAGTGATATGCAGTCTTATCTTTTTCTTAGAAGATTAGAACAATAGAACAATCTTCAACTGTCTATTTATAATCAAATAATTATGATTTGGATTTTGAAAGATTGTTGATATTTTGTATATAGGATTAGCAGATGTAAGTGGACCATGTAAAGAAGGATATTATTGTAATAGTGAATCCAAAAGAGATGATCCTACAGATAGCATAACTGGTAACATCTGTCCACAGGGGAGATATTGTGGTAAGTCCTGATATTCCCTTTTTTTTAGTCTGTATATAATTTGTACACCTACTCTTTGGATTTTCAGGAAAGCTAAGTTGATACATTACTTAGTGGTATCAAGACTGTAATTGTCCTTCAAGGATAAGATGGGTCAGATCTTTCTTTACAAATTGTCCTTCAAGGATAAGATTGGTCAGATCCTTGTTTACAAATCGTCCCTTAGGATAAAATGGGTCAGATCCTTGTTTGATTTATCAAAATAATACTGATTGGTCTGGATGCATTTTTTAATTTTTAGGTTCAGGAAGCACAAGTAATCAAGATAAATGTCCTAGTGGTACCTTTTCTAACAGAACTGGTAATAATCTGATAACAGACTGTTGGCAGTGTACTCAAGGTTATTATTGTGAATCAGAAGGTCTTGTTGAACCAACAGGCCCTTGTTCAGAAGGTATTCTTTTCTTTTAACTAATCTTAATTCCAAGCTTAGTAAATGCTGCATGGACTCTTTCTTTGTTATATATTATATATTAGTGCATCCATAACCAGTAGGCAATTGGCTTGAACACTTCTCCTTGCAAAATACCAGTTTGAAATTTAAATGATATAAAAGGATATGGGACATTGCAAGTGTAGTTACTAAAACAACAATGCAGCTGCTGGATTCAAGGTCTTAATCATAGGAGACTTCGTAAAAAGAGAATAGAAAAGTACCACGTCGATAGTTATATTGATTAAGTGGAAATCTTATTTTGAAGGTTATTACTGTCCACCTGGTCAAAATAGAAGCGACCCATTTATCTGTTCACCAGGATACTATTGTCCTACCGGTAGTTTTCAAGAGATTAAGTGTCCATCAGGAACATATCAAGACCAGAGTGGTCAAGGATATTGTAAAGAATGTGTTGCAGGTAAGTTGCCTATAAAATCAGTTCTGTTGATTTCCTTTTGATACGCCCACATTAGAATGTAGTCGTATATTGTCGTCACCCCCCCATCCATCAGTCCACAATTGCTTGTGAACGCAATATGAGACTACAGTTTTTGTCAGATTTGACAATTTCACTTTCATACATGGATTGGAGAGCTCGAATTTGGAAAGTTAGCTGTGAACACTATTACTGATAAGCTTAGGTAAAAGAAATTCCCATTTGTGAGGCTGAGATATGATTGGTCAAACAAATGGTGAACTTGTCCCTTTAACAAGAAATCAGTAGCTAGGATCTTTCAGTTCAGAAAATGTTTCTGAAACATTGTTTTTCCTTTTTAGGTTACTATTGTAATAATGGAGATAATTTAGATAACTATCTATCCTACCCGTGTCCTGTGGGTTATTATTGTCCTAATGGTACAAAATGGGATACACAGTATGGTTGTCCCCTAGGAACCTATAGTCCAAATACACAGTTAGAAAGTGTATCAGAATGCTTACAGTGTGATGCAGGAAAATACTGTGGATATATTGGATGGAGTAATTTCACTGGTTAGTAGGTCAAATTGTTCAAATAAACTGACAATTGATTTTTACCTCTGTTATAAGTTTTATTAGTGCTTGTCCCAACTTGCTGTAAATTGCTGTACATTACAAATTATCCAAGAATATCATTAAAGAAATCCAAATTTTAGAAATAAAATCTTTTATTCATGACAAGTTTAAGATTCCTTTGATTCTTCCAAAAAGCAGTTCTTCAAAATGTCATAATACATTTCCAGGGGATTGTTCAGCAAGGCATATCTGCCTGGGAGGATCATCCACACCAACACCAACTGATGGTATTACTGGTAGTTTATGTCCAGAAGGTCAATTCTGTCCTAAAGGAACTCCAGCACCTATACCATGCCCTATCGGCACATGGTCTAATAGTACTGGACTAGGTATAGAAGGGGAGTGTCAACAGTGTACTGGTGGGTACTATTGTGCCAGCACTGGCCTGAAACAGCCTACTGGTACTTGTGATGCAAGATTCTACTGTAGTCAAGGAGCAGTGATACCAAACCCTACTGACGGTGTAACTGGAAATAGTTGTACTATTGGTAACTATTGCCCTGTTGGAACTGGGGTACCCATACCATGTGCTGATGGTACTTACATGCCTAACACTGGTGCTGATGAATGCTTCAACTGTACACCCGGACATTATTGTGTTTCGCAAACAGCACCTGAAGATTGTCCACCTGGATATTATTGTCCAGAAGGAACTGGTAAGTCTTTCTGATATTGTTTTACAATTATTATTTTTTATCTTTCTTAGTATGATGCAATATTGTAAACTATATTGACACTTTTAAATTATCTTCTAGGAGTGATATGGCAATCATGCCCAGCAGGTACCTACAGTATATCAACAGGATTATCTCATGTAGAAAACTGTACACACTGTGATGGTGGTTTCTACTGTTCTGTACTTAATGCAACAGCGATATCAGGAGAATGTGATGCTGGTTATTACTGTACTCTAGGATCTGATACACCTACACCTGATACAGGTTTTACTGGAGATGCTGGTCCTTGTCCTGAAGGTCATTATTGTCCAAAGAGGACAGTAACACCTCTGAAATGTCCTTCTGGTACATACAGCAACAATACAAAACTGAGCAAATCATCTGATTGTACTCCATGTTCTTATGGTATGTAAACACAATCATATTTTGTCATATTTTGACTGACCAGATACATGTATAGTGGATAAATATCTCTTACTAAAGGGAATTTACTTAGCTTTCAAAAAGGCCCTTATTGATTAGTGACATCATAAAACTTTTAGTATTAATGGAATTGCAGTAACCATATACATGTGATTTAAATTGGAATGCAAACAGTGTCAGTGATTCACATTAAAAATTTTATTCCATCCCTTCTAAACTAAATATTTCTAGGGAAGTATAATACTTTTATTGTTGTTCTTTTAGGAATGTATTGTGGAAGTGAAGGTTTAACTAAACCAACAGGAGAATGTGCAGCAGGATTCTTTTGCTTACTAGGAGCCTCATCACCAAATAATCCTGTCCTAGAAAGCACTGGCGGACCATGTCCAATTGGAAATTATTGTCCTAATGGCACATCTTATCCTCTTGGGTGTCCATCTGGAACCTACAATCCAAACACTGGCCAAGATCAATGTACACTATGTCCAGCTGGATATTTCTGTGCTGAAAATTCAACAGCCTTTGCTGGTAATGATTGTCCACAAGGATACTATTGTCCAGAAGGAACAAAACATCAGTTTGAGTTCCCTTGTCCAAAAGGAACCTACAATCAATTGACAGGCAAACAGAAGGAAGACGACTGTACACCATGTGATCCAGGATATTATTGTGATACTCCTGGTCTTTCATCAAAATCTGGACAATGTTCAGGTGGATGGTACTGTATAAGAGGAGCTTGGAGTGTAATGCCTACAGATATTGGGAATTTTACAGATCTGAATTGTTCATGTCCTGCAGATTTGACTGGTGGTCAATGTCAACCTGGACAGTATTGTCCTCTAGGATCATCTGAACCTCAGCCATGCCTACCTGGTAAGTTCTTCTTATACATATGACAAGGCAATATATATTCCAGACATGTTTGTTTGCTGATCTAAAATGACTGGTTGAAAATAAACTCCTGGATGTCAAGTATAGGTCAGTGACATTAAAAAAGAATTGAAAATTAAATTCCATACATTGAACTAGATAATAGAAGTCTTAAAGTTTTTGCTTACAGATTTTTGGAGTATTCCATTCTTGTATTTCAGGATATTATTGCAAGAGTGTTGGACTACAAAATGTCACTGGAGAATGTAATGCTGGCTATTACTGTACAAAATCAGCTACTCGACCTGATCCTCAAGATGATGTCACTGGTGATCTCTGTCCAAAAGGTCACTTTTGCCCATCAGGCACCAGTACACCCCAACCATGTCCACCAGGTCATTTCTCTAATACAACAGGAAATAAGGAGTTTTCTAATTGTCAACTTTGTACTGCTGGTAAGTTTAAGGGTATATGATACTGTAAGAAGTATAAAGTTTATGTTCTAAATAGAATCTCTATGTTATTAACCCTGTGACTGTCATAAACCTTTGAGTGAATGAATATGTTGGTGTACCTTTTTTCAAAAGTATGCGTCAAAACCATGCAATCAGATGTCATTAATAGTCACCATTGAAATAGTCATTGGATCTAAATGACATCACTGAACATAAACTTTATTTCTGTGAAATTTTAGGAATGTATTGCGATAATTTTGGGGCTGAGAAACCTACTGGAGATTGTGATGCTAATTATTACTGTCCAGAAGGACAGAATACAAGTAGTCCTATAGATTATATCTGTACCCCAGGACATTACTGCCCATCTGGAAGCCCTACACAACTAGCTTGTAGTTCTGGTACTTATCAAGATGAATTCGGACAGGTAATTAATTAATTAATATGAATATACTATATTTTTAACCTTTGCTGAAAAGTAGCGTACTAACATGTATTTTCTTTTCTATTTTACTGATGTGCAATACTACAGAAAAATTATAAGTGGATTTCTAAATTTTGTATGTGTATGGGACAGTGATTGCGTCAATTTGCATCATTCCAATTTTCAACTGGACATCTGTGGTTTTTGCCATTCCAGTAAAACTAAGTGTTTGATGATGTCAATGATTGTGAAATATGCGTTAGTATCACATAAGCCCTTAGTAAGGCCTTTATGTTTTATTATATAACGCTTAGTTTTAATAGATTTGCAGTAATCACAGTAAAACATTTGTTGTGTATTGATGATATCACACGTTCTAACAAGTTGTCAAAGATCAACAATTGCTGGTTTGTGAACAACCATGTCCAATAGCTTTATATTATGTCATTCACTGACTATTATCTTCAAATTATTTTAGGCAAGTTGTAAGGTGTGTTTAGAAGGTTATTTCTGTGATGGCACCGTACAGAATACTTCTCATTGTACTCATGGAGTTCAAAATCCAGAATCATGTCCACCAGGATATTACTGTCCCTCTGGTACAAAACTTGCTACAGAATATGGTTGTCTGATTGGAACATTCAGTGACCAGTATAATTTGAAATCAGCCGAAGAGTGTACAAACTGCACTGGTATGTCAATTCAAATTTTGTGTTGTTTACATTATGGGTTATTGTTAAAAAAAAGTCCTTTATTTTTGTAAATACCACATAGAATGATTATTGATGATGTAATCATATCTTTGATCAATTATTTTGTTGACTTATGTTTTTGAAATTTTCCTTAGGTGGTAATTATTGTGATAGACTTGGATTATCATCACCACAAGGACAGTGTAATGGTGGTTATTATTGTCTATCTGCTTCTCAATCAGCAACACCAACTGATGGTATCACTGGTAATATCTGTTCACCTGGATCTTACTGTCCTGCAGGATCTAATACTACTATACCATGTCCACCAGGGACTTTTAACCCAGTTACAGGTAAATTTATGTAGCATTTGATATTGTTTAAGAAATTAGTTAGGATTTTGGTAGGGCAGAGAATAATTATCAAAAAAAAGATTTTTTGTTCTTATGGGAAATGTTGTTTTTCTAATGAATATAATATGCATGTGTTTCATTTCTCAAATTCAAAATTGTAAACATTGTTTTATTAATTTGAGATATTTGAAAAGGATTTTTATTTGCTATTTGCAGGTTTAGAATTTGAAAGTCAATGTCTAGGTTGCTCTCCTGGAGAATATTGTCCATATTATGAACTGACTTCACCCATTGGAAATTGCTCATCAGGATATTTCTGCTCTGGAAATGCCACTACTTCATCACCAACAGATGGCACAACTGGTAATAAGTGCCCTGTAGGTCATTATTGTCCAGAGGGCACTCCTAATCCAATACAATGTGAACCTGGCTCCTTTACAGATACTGAATTAAATGATGAGTGCCAAGAATGTACACCAGGTTATTTCTGTATCACTGGCACAAATCCAGAAGCTTGTCCAGCAGGCTTTTATTGTCCTGCTGCAACAGGTCATGTCTGGCAATCTTGTCCTTCAGGAACCTTCAGCATTGCTACTGGATTAGAAAATGTAACCCAATGTACCCAGTGCACTGGTGGTTTCTACTGTGATCAAACGAACCAAACAACAGTACAAGGACCATGTGAACCAGGATTTTTTTGTAGATATGGAGCAGACTCAGCAACACCATCAGGAGCAGGTACAGGTGATGCTGGAAGTTGTCCATCAGGTTACTATTGTCCCCAACAGACTCAGAATCCAATTCCATGTCCATTAGGAACTTTCAATAATAAGACAATGCTGACAGATGTTGGTGAATGTCAGCTTTGTCCTCCGGGATTTTATTGTGACCTTACAGCTATAGAATACCCTAGAGGATTATGTAATGCTGGATTCTACTGCATTGAAGGATCTAATTCATCTAATCCATCACTCACTTCCTCAACTGGTGGACCATGTCCTGTTGGTACATATTGTGAAACTGGATCAAGTCAGCCCGTTAAGTGTGTTGCAGGAACCTATAATAATCTTGAAGAACAAGAAAGCTGTTTAGATTGTCCAGTTGGGTATTATTGTGAAGAAAAGGCAAATTCAACTAGTGAATGTCCTACTGGAAGCTACTGTCCATTAAAAACAGAATATGCTGGCCAATTCCTATGTCCTATTGGCACCTTTAACAACATAACAAGAGGAGAAAATATAAGCAATTGTGAGCCTTGTCTTCCAGGACAATATTGCTCAGTGACAGGACTTTCAGAACCAGAAGGACATTGTGCTGGTGGATATTATTGTATCATAGGGTCATCAACTGACAGGCCATCAAATTCAGGAGATCTAACAAAAGGAGGAAAATGTCTGGCTGGAAGTTTCTGCCCTGAAGGATCAGATTCACCTATATCTTGTCTCCTAGGACATTATTGTGGAAGTGATGGTTTGGCTAATGTCTCAGGTGAATGTGATGCCGGTTATTACTGTAGTGGCAGTTCTATTCTACAAAATCCGGTCAATGAAACCTATGGAGATATTTGCCCTAAAGGTCACTATTGCCTAAAAGGAAGTGGCCAACCAACTGCATGTGTTGAAGGAACCTACAGCAACTTATTCGGAAATGTAAATGTCACAAGCTGCTTACCATGTACTGCAGGTATGTACTGTTCAGGAGTTGGAAGAGATTTTCCCAACGGTGACTGCAGTGAAGGCTGGTTTTGTCCGGAAGGTATGATTCAACCACAACCACCAGGAAATGAATGTCTTGCAGGTCATTCGTGTCCTAAAGGAAGTGCAAACCAATCCCCTTGTCCCTCAGGTTATTATCAACCACTTAATGGGAAGGGTAGCTGTATTTTATGTCCAAGTGGAAGTTACTGTGACCAGAATGAAGCAATCACTGAAAGGCAAAGTGGTATAGGTGCTCCATCTCATGGTGTAGTGACCCCTAAAGTGTGTCCAGCTGGATTTTATTGTTATAATGGAACAAAAACAGATAGAGAATATCCATGTCCTCTTGGAACTTATAGTAACACTACAGGTTTAGAAAGTCTTACAGAATGTAGAGATTGTCCACCTGGTTATTATTGTGAAGCAGAAAACATTACTGAACCTACATCTAAATGTTTTGCTGGTTATTACTGTATCTTAGCATCAGTCACACCAACACCAAGCCTATCATCTGTTGGCGGACCATGTCCTCAGGGAACCTACTGTCCAATAGGATCACCACAAGCGATACCATGCCCACAAGGGACATATGGTGATAGACCATTACTTACAGCCTTATCGGAATGTTCAGCATGTCCTCCTGGAGAGTATTGTGCTATTTCTGGATTATCAGCTCCAAATGGCAGTTGCTTGGCTGGTTACTTCTGCACCAATGCATCTGAAGAAGCTAATCCAGTTGGAACAAATTATGGAGATGAATGTCCAGTTGGATACTATTGTCCTGAGCATAGTTATCAGCCAACAGCATGTCCTGCAGGAACCTACCAACCATTTAATAGAAGAGTCAATGATACAGACTGCAGACCATGTAGCCCTGGTAAATTCTGTAACGTTACTGGTGGAGAACAGGAAGCAGGAGATTGCAATGAAGGATTTTATTGTAAAGGTGGGGCTAGTGCTCCTTCACCCTATGATGGTATCACTGGTAATATTTGTCCAGCAGGATCATATTGTCCTGTAGCTTCACCTCAACATTACTATTGTCCAAATGGTACCTACACTAACCATTCTGGTTCTGCTGTTTGCTATGACTGCCCAGGAGGTCATTACTGTGTCAACAGAGATAGAGCTGATCCTTGTTTGCCAGGTATGTTTGATCTTATTTTAAAATATATATGATGACCCATGCATGATAATAATGGAAAGGATATGTATGTTACTCCATATAAGTGATCAATATAAAAAGGGCTATCAATGGCATTAAATGATTGAGTAGCATACAGACACTTTCATGGGAATGGCATTCATTGGGTAACTTCTATTTAAACTTCAAGATAGTTATCAGTTTACCTTGATATACTTAAAGGATTCTACTGTCCATATAAAACTGGTGCTAATCTACAACCATGTCCTCCTGGTACCTATAATCCAATATATGGTATGAGTAGTTTAAGTCAATGTATAGATTGTGATGGTGGTAGTTATTGTTTAACATCTGGTCTTGAGAGTGTTTCTGGTGATTGCCAAGCAGGATACTACTGTATTTCAGGTAATTTCTTAAAACTTGTGAATTCTGAATTAGCCAAATACTTGTTATTTGGAATTTGAATTTTTGTGTGAATAGGATGAAACTAGTGGAAATTTGATTATCAATGAATATGAATCCATTTCATTTTATGGATATGCTGTAAGATGTCCTGAAATCTTAATTTTATAACCTTTTAGGTGTTGATACATCTACACCTTCCGGAGGTCATTCAGGTATTGGTGGACCATGTCCCATTGGTCATTATTGTCCAACTAAAACAATCAACCCATTACCTTGTCCAGCTGGAAGCTATAGGTAAGAAGACATTTGTTGGTTTAAAGTAGAAAAATTAAACGATAACTTATCTTTTATTTTTTGGTTAAAAATAACAAATTACATTAATTGTTTGCTTTAGAACTGATTAAACAATATTTTAATCTCATGTTGTTTCTTCTTAAATATTCTCTATTAAATATACTCAATATAGGTAAGATCAAAGCTTGCTTACTATTTAACATTTGCCAGTTTAAGATGTAATTGAGCACTTATTTTGACGAAAGTCTACCATTTCTTAATTAATTGTTTCAGTGATAGCATACAACAAATTAACTGTACGTTATGTCCAGCTGGCTATTACTGTATAGAGAACTCTACAGATTTTAACCAACAGATCTGTCCATCAGGTTATTACTGTCCACTGGGTACAAGTGATCCATTTGAATATCCTTGTCCAAAAGGAAGCTTCAATCCAGCTAATGGAAGTAGTTCTCAGAACGATTGTCTCTCATGTCCACCTAGTAAATATTGTGAAGGTAAGTGAGCTACAGCTTGTATAATTCCAAGTTTAGTTTTAAGAGTAAAGTGTTATTTCTGGAGCAAAATGTCACCTAGAATACTATAAAGATTTTAATCAGCTGGCATGTAATAGCATTAATTACTTCCTGCTGTGCATGGTGAAATAAAAGGAAAGTCCAGTTGGTAGCGTACTGCCCTTCTGGTGAAAAATTCTTTGCCTTCCAAATGTGAAATTATTTTTCATGAATTATTCTGATTCTCTGTTTCAGTGGATGGGATGTCTGAACCAAGTGGTAACTGTTCTTCTGGATGGTATTGTACTGGTGGTTCTTATTCCTCAAAACCAGTGTCAGTAGAGAATGCTACCAGTCTTCCAGATTGTGTCTGTCCTTTAACCAACTACACAGGTGGAAAGTGTTGGCCAGGAACTTACTGTGAGCTAGGAACATCCTATCCTACACCTTGTACCCAAGGAATGTATTGTATGCTATATGAACTCGATGCTCCACAAGGACTGTGTAATGCTGGATATTACTGTGATGGTGGTGCTTCCAGACCTGATCCACCTTCTGGTTTATGTCCTGAAGGATATTATTGTGAGCAAGGATCAAAGACAGCTTCACCTTGTCCTGCAGGAACTATGAGTAATGCCAAAGGTAATGATGGTTTGTTTTTTAATTCAACCAACATCACAATTCCTGGATGAAAAGTGTCCAGCACTTTGTATAAAATTTTATACTTATATAAATATATTAAGATCCAATATTAGATTTGTTTAGTCCCAAACATGACAAAAATAACAATATAATATATTCCATATCATTTCATTTTTATGTGTCATCTGCGATTGGTAAGAGCATTTCAGGCATATTGTCTCTAACTTGGAGGTCATATTTTCAATCTTATTCTTACATTCAGACGTTTTAGCAGAGTAAATTAAGGTCTAGATAAGACTGAATTCAATTTTATTTTATTCATCCAATGATTTTTTTCAGGCAATACCAATATAACAAACTGTGACCTGTGTACACCAGGATATTACTGTTCCGGATTAGCCAATACTAATTACACTGGTCAATGTCTTGCTGGATACTACTGTCCAGCTGGTCAACAAACTCAGTCACCACCTGAATATAATTGTACACTTGGTCACTACTGTTCAGTCGGTAGTGGTCAGCCAGTGATGTGTGATGCAGGTTTTTATCAAGATGAAAATAGTCAAAGTGTATGCAAGATATGTCCAGCTGGAAGGTGAGCCTTCTGTTATTTCAACATGTAGTTTTGCCATCAATCCATCTCTGCATGATGCCATGTTTGAGAGATTCTCTTTATGTTTTTTTCTGTGTTTGTTCCCATGAAAAAATGCCACGAAAATGAAAAATAACTCTATAGACTACAAATCCTGATAGATAATTTTCATTTTTTGTTTATTTGTTTGTAAGAGAAAGATGATTCCTATTGTGATTACTGTAAGGCTAGAAATTAATGTGTCAACAAATTAATGCGACATGGGGTATAGAGACTAAAATGCGAGTACAAATTCATGCGATCTGCGATAGGTGTCGCATTTTTTAATATCATAAAAAAGAAAATAGATTCCCAGAATTCTACAAGTGTTTTATGAATGAAGACATAAACAATGATCAAGATTTTACTTTAAAAAAAACAAAAGATTTTTTAGGCTTGACTATTTAACATCATTGATTACTAATCAGCTTTAAATTTAGAGATAATTACCTAATTACTTAATCCCGTCAGGTTTCAATTTAATTACTTGACTCATTCTACCTTTTGTCCATTTGTCCATCATTTGATTTTATTATCCTTTAATTCACATGGAAATATGTATTTAAAATTGTGGATATAAATTAATGCAATCGCCAATAGGTCGCATTGAATGCATTAATTTCTATCTCGCAATAATTTGTAGCCTTACAGTATTGGAGTTTCCTATTTTCAATTATATTATCTGTTTCAGTTACTGTGACCCAGTAGAAGTAGGAAGTATAAGTGGAGACCCAGATACTGGTGTAATTGTACCAACAGATTGTCCAGCTGGTTATTTCTGTCCTTCACAGACTGGGGTCAAGACAACTTACCCTTGTCCTACTGGTACTTTTAGTAATCTAACGTCCTTACAAAGAGCTGAACAATGTTTACCTTGTACAGGAGGGTACTACTGTGATGCACCAGGTTAGTCATATTTCTTATGGGTTAAGGTTCTATTTTCAAGATTTAACTAAACATATTATTTAAAACTTAAGAACAAGTGAAAAAAACAGGATCATATTAATTACTGATTGAAAGTTACTCATTTTAAAAAAAACTTTTCTCTTGATGATGACACTAGACATTGGTACTTACAGTTCAACATTAATTATTACATTATAATTTAAATCTATGAATTGCAAATTGTGTAAGAGATGTCCAAAGTACCCTGGCTTGTGCTGGTACTTATTAATAACCAAAGTATGATTTAAGTAATTTATCAATTTATTGTAATTGATTAACAAGTTCAAGGTATACCTGAGTATGACATGATTTTTTTTTTTAACTCTCATTATAGGTTTAGTTAAACCAACTGATGTATGTAATGGAGGGTATGTTTGTATTGGTGGTGCTAATACATCAACTCCCACAGATGGTACCACAGGGTACATCTGTCCAGCAGGATATTATTGTCCACGAGGCTCGGACCAAGGTGTTAAATGTCCTGCTGGTACCTTCAGTAATCAACAGCAGCTAGAAAATGTAACAGAATGTCAGCAGTGTCCACCTGGAAAATACTGTGCTGTTGATGGTAAGGTTTTTGTTCAGTAGTAAACTTTCCTGAAACTCCTACCAATTCCTTGTCTTATGTATCTGAAAATTTCTGGAATTCGCTGTGATACTCTTACATTTTGATTTCATCAAGGCATGTTTATTTTAATGACAAATGATATAGAAGTATAGAAACAAAACTTGATCAATGTCATTCTTCATTTTTTGACAAAGGACATAAAATGGTATAATTTGGAATCAATTTCTGCTTATAGGATTAACTAATGCCACTGGAGACTGCTTGAGTGGTCATTATTGTACCATTGGAGCTATTGTCCAGAATCCCATTGGTCAGTCATATGGAGACTATTGTCTTGCTGGTCACTTCTGTCCAGTTAGTACTGGTACACCACAACCATGTCCAAGAGGAACATTCTTACCTGATACTGGTCGATCAGACATCACTGACTGCCTTGATTGTCCAGGTGGGAAGTACTGTGAACAAGAAGGAATGACAAATGTAACAGGTGAATATTAATTATAAAAAATTTTGTATCGTTTGATTTTTTTAATTTTCTAGTGTTCATGTACTTTCCTAACCTTGTCACATTTAAATATATTGTGTGCTGGTGTTTAACAAAAATGAATTGTACATTATGAAATATATTTTGTAAATGTAGATTTATGTTCTAGTTTGATTTTATAGGTGATTGTGATGCTGGTTACTATTGTGAAAGAGCTAGTAACTCAAGCAATCCTCATGATGGTATAACCGGTGATATTTGTCCATCTGGTGCTTATTGTCCAATAGGATCTTCTGCTCCAATACCGTGTTCTGATGGTAAATTCTTTTGTTCATATGTTTATAACAATGTATTAATTGATTTAAGTTTAAAAAATGTAACAAATATAAGACATATTGTATTACCGGTATCTAACATTAATAAAATTTGTCACAGGTACAATGAATTTGAATTGAACCAATAAATAAATTGTTTAATATTGATTCTTGGAACTGATCTACAAAAAATCTATTTAAAGGTACCTATATGAATCATACCTTAGCCAGTGAATGTGAACCATGTCCTGCCAGATATTACTGTGTTAATAAAGATAGACCAGATGCTTGTCCTAAAGGCAGATTCTGTCCGCCAGTTACAGGATTTAACATGTCACTATGTCCAAGTGGAACATACAATCCTACAGTTATGTTAATGGAGGAATCTGAATGTACCCAGTGTGATGGAGGACATTATTGTGCTACACCAGGTTTAGTTGGTGTCTCTGGACCATGTTCACCAGGATATTATTGCCAGTCTGGAGTAGATACAGCATCACCTAACAATAATAATACAGGATACGGAGGTAGAGTAAACAAATATAATATGTAACAATCTTAGCTATGCATCTCAGTGCAGAGCTAGAACAGTTGAATATGTGGGGAATCGGCGAAAATGATAATTTACATACTCAATATTCCTCATCTTTTCATTTTTAAAGAATATAGTGCCTTCCAATTTTAATAATAATGAAAGAAAACAGATTTTTTAATCCATTTTCTCTGTAATTTGTTTAAGGTGAATGTCCAATCGGTCATTATTGCCCAGAAGGTACAACTGACCCATTAGGATGTCCAGCTGGTACATATACAGATATAACAAATCAAGCTGAATGTTTCACATGTCCTGCTGGTTATTATTGCTTAGCTAATTCAACAACCTATACTGGTACCCCTTGTCCTAAAGGTTAGTAGTTTTCATCAGTTTTTAGAGATCCTAAAATTGTCAAGAATATTTCCTAAATAAAATCCATGTCAAAACACATTTTTTTTATATGTATATCTCATTTGTTGATGCATGGATTGGTAGAATACAGTGAAAAAATGAGCTTCTGTATTGTTTTGATTGAACTTCTCCAGGCAACAGCTTAACTACCTTGAACTGTTTCAGTTGTGTTGGTTTTCTGGTGTTTGTATATATTTTCGTTGATTGTAGGAGCCTACTGTTTATCTGGAACTAAAACAGCTCGAAGATATCCATGTCCAGCAGGAACCTACAACAACCAAACTCATAGTGACAATATGTTTGACTGTTTACCTTGTCCAGGTATATATTTCAATGTGGTTTCTCCTTTGCATTAACGCAGCTTCAAAAGTCTTATATAAAACATTGTTAGTTTTTCGTGTTGAACTGTACTTGTAAATATCTCTTGAAGTGAAAATGTAAGCATGGCATTGCTGTTTTGATTGTTTACAGGAATAGTTTGACTTAATTAAGTTGATAAAATACTAAGATAAGAACCCTTATGTAAAAAGGTATAGTATGGTTACGTCTGTGTTTAAGGTGGAGAATATTGTGATGGAGATGGATTAGAGATACCAACAGGTCAATGTGCTGCTGGGTGGTTCTGTTCGGGTGGTGCTTTTAGCAATAAACCCTCACCTGTATTCAATACCACTAATGATGACAATACAACATGTCCACTATATTCACTACAGAATACTGGTGGAATCTGCACACCAGGTAAGATTTTGTTGTGTTTAAGATATAAAATAAAGTGACAGATATCAGCTTGTTAAAGATGGTGACCTCACTTTTACTTATACCTTCAAAGGTTTCAAAAATATCTGTGTTTAAGGATGACATTCAGTTGATTGCTTTGTCAAATTTCTAGAAAGAAGGTAGTAAAAACTATATTAATATTTGTTATGAATTTTTATCATTAAATCTTAATTGATAGAAATCATTTGTTACTTCAGGAACCTACTGTCCAATTGGAAGTTCAAAACCAGTACCTTGTCCACTGGGTCAGTATTGTGTGATACATGCTTTGTCAACACCATCAGGTGATTGTTATGCTGGTTACTATTGTAATGGTAGTTCCACAGTTCCTGATCCACAACCCTGCTCTAAAGGCAGATACTGTCCTAATGGAACACTGGTAGAAGAACTCTGTCCTCCAGGAACATATTCAGGTAAAGTAAATGATTAGTTTGTTTTTGGATGGTACGGCATTAAACTCTTAAAAAAGGGTTTTGATATTTCTAAATTTTGAATTTTAAATAAGACAAACCTGTTGACTTTTTTACAATTTTGAATAGAACTAGTGCTAAGGTTTGTTTTATCTATCACAAATAATAAAATCAACAAGAATTTACATGGAATGAATTGGATTTTTACATTTAGCAATATAATGTGGGTCTGACCTTTTAAAACTAATAACCTTATAAAATTTATAGTCATTTCTTGTCATTTTTTATTCATTTTAGACCGAGAAGGAAATGTCAATATCACAAACTGTTTACCTTGTGATGCTGGTTACTATTGTCAGGAATATGGTTTGTCCACTCCAAATGGTCCATGTGATGCTGGTTATTACTGTCCAGAAGGTCAAGAATCACCTAGACCTGTAAATCTGGCTTGTAGTCCAGGACACTTCTGTTTATCTGGTAGTTGGAATCAAACAGGTTGTCCCTCTGGTACTTATCAACCTCATTGGAAGAAGAGTGATTGTGAGGATTGCCCTGCTGGTTCCTATTGTAAAGCATTTGGTAAGAAAATGTTGGTTCTTGTTTTCTTATATGTGATTTGTTTTATGTCTAGTTTTGGTATCAAAAAACCAAAGTCAAATGAAAGGTAGATAAAAAGCTAGACTAAAATGAAAAATTCTCACCTAGATTTTATTTTACCTTAGGAGATTATGAAGTTTTGGATGATGGTAATGTAACTACAAGTGGTAATTTCTCTGGAAGATACAGGAGCTATAGAGGTGTATCAGTACCTTCCATCTGTCCACAAGGTTCATACTGTCCTCAGGCTACTCGGCATGAAACTCAGTATATGTGTCCTCCAGGTAGCTATGGTAACAAAACTGGATTATCTACTGATTCTCAATGTACACCATGTGATCCTGGCTCTTATTGTGCTGGAGAAGGTAAGTTCTTAAAGGATGTAAACGCTGAATAGCCTTCAAAAGATGAATTTCAATATTTGATTCTATTTGCAGACCTTCAGCATTAGTCTTAAAAACATATTTGTAATATTTGAGCTCTACTGCTCATTCCTACCACCTTATTCCTCTGTGTGATAGCTTTTTTATCTTTATTGAGAAAGTTCATTTACATTTACTTATAATCTTCAATTCAGGAAACACACAAACATCAGGACTGTGCTCTGCAGGATATATATGTACACTTGGATCGTACAACTCCACACCAACAGATGGTGTAACAGGAGATATCTGTCCTATGGGTAAATACTGTACCACTGGTAGCATCACTGGTTCAGGATGTCATGTTGGAACATTTAGTAACCGTACCAGTTTACAATCTTCTATAGAATGTCCTGCCTGTACACCAGGTCATTATTGTGGGGTAACTGGTTTGACAGTTGAATCTGGCACATGTTGGGCAGGTAATTTCGATATCCGTTTCTATTTTGTACTTTGTAATCTTGGTATTGAACGCTGCTTTTTGCCTTGCTACTTTCACTTGACACTGGCTCACAAGAAATATATCCTGTACAAACTTGAGCTCTCTATACATAAAAGATAATAAGTACTTCTTCGTTTTTCTCATGTTCAACTGGAAGTCCATCGTCGGTGAAAGTTAACTAAAAATCGGCATTTGTAACTTCGTAAAAAATATTAAGTTTAACTGTAAATATTTGATGATCGGATTGTTTTGTTATTGTGATGTGATGTATTACAGTATGTTCAGAAAATTAAAGTCCCAATTATGATGAATATAACTAAACATTCATGCATTGAAATACATTTTACAGTTGGATACTAGTTGAATAGTACTTAGTGTAGTAGTTTTGACATCAACAAAACATCATTAAAAAAAATGTCGGGCTGGGAAAAAAATAAATCAACAGCCCTGATAAGTAGTCAGTATGGTAAAACTGTCTTGAGTAACTTGAGTTACTCCTGACTTGAGTACTATTATTGGTAAATATTATACCGAATTTCTTTGCAGGGTATTACTGCAGTTTGGGATCTAAAGAACCATCACCTATAGGACAAGTATATGGTGATATCTGTTCTGCTGGGTATTATTGTCCTAATGGTACATCAACACCCAGTCCATGTCCACCTGGAACCTATTTGGATCAAACTGGTCTAGGAGATATCAGTGATTGTATCAACTGTAGTCCTGGTAAGTAATATTGTTTCAACAATTGAAAATGGCTGTTTGAATTAAGTATCTTTATTTACAAGATGTTGCTAGAACTCTTATGGTTGGGGGTTAATAATTTGAATAACCAGTTGTTCATAACACCTGTTTGGTTTTGGGCTAATAATTGTTATTTTATTGCTTAAAATTGGTAACCATAATCATAGTTGATGCAAGAATACAGCACCCAGATTAGTTATGTACAATCATTTTACACATCTAAAGAAGAATGCCCTTAGAACTATACAGTATATTACATCCATTTTATAAACAAATTGTAGGTTGAAAATCTGTCCATTTCATGCACATGTACTTGTGTATTTTTAAACATATTGTACGTGGAGTATTGTATATTTATTTTGTGGTCATGTACTTGATCGCTGGAACATATATCTCTCCATTTGATACACATGTACTTGTGTATTTTTAGTATTTCAGACGAATTGTATATTGAGATATTATGTATTTTCGATTTTTTTCTTTTTTATTTTCTTTCTTTTTTTTGAATGTGAGACAGGACCATGTCCTTGTGTATTGGGCCTAATTCTGACCCATGTAAAATAAAGTGTATTATTATTATTATTATTAGAATCCTTGAGGGTATTAATGTTTTTGTTTTAAAAAGCCTTTCTAAACTTTGAAGTTATTCATTTATAGGTAGTTACTGTGAAAGTTGGGGAAAGACAAATGTAACAGGTCTATGTTCAGCAGGTTATTATTGTATATCAGGAGCTAATAACTCTATACCAACTGATGGCCTTACAGGTACGAAAAGCTTTTTGGATTTGAATTATAGGCTGTAGCTCAGTCTGTTAAAGCATGTGAATATTGACCCCATTTTCTTAATTATGTTGACTTCAGCCTCAATGATTTGTGAAGCTACAATTCATTGGTTCAAAAGGTGCATGACACATATTTATTGGTTTACCAGCTGATAAAGATAAATATTAGATAGGTGTAGTTTACATTTTTTAATTTCATTTATTCAGGTGATATCTGTCCAATTGGTCATTACTGTGAAGAAGGTTCACCATCTCCCCTAGCTTGTCAAAATTCAACCTACATGAATCACACTGGTGCCTCTAGTTGTTATACCTGTCCAGCTGGTTATTATTGTGTCAACCGTGATTCAGCTGATATCTGTCGTCAAGGTTACTTCTGTCCAGAAGGTACGGGTGCAGATTTGCAGCCTTGTCCTACTGGTACTTTTGGTAATACTACTGGTCTTTCAAAAGAATCACAGTGTACACCTTGTAGAGGTAAGTTTGATAATATTCATCCTTGGTGCATTTATATCAAGTTTATTGATCAGTGGCGGTAGTGCAGTTTAGTGCTACTACCACTATTTGTTGCTGTCATTGTGGTGTAAACTGGTTTCCTCCTTTTTGAAAATCCAAAATTGAAATGTTTTACATTGTTATAGGTGGTGAATATTGTGGCACGCCTGGTTCACCAGATACAGATGGACAATGTCATGCAGGATATTATTGTGAAGTGGGAAGTGATACAGCTACGCCATCAGATGGTACTCCTCATAAGGGAAGTGGTGGTGAATGTCCACCTGGTTCTTATTGCCCTATGGGTTCTGTCTTACCATCATCTTGTCCATCAGGAACTTATACCTCCATATCCAGTAAGTTCATTTAATAAGGCTTTTAACCTCTCAGTTTCATGGGAAGCATATCGATCTATAGGAGAAAGGTGAGGTATTTGGTGACAAGCTATCATCTATTAAGGTTAAGCTGTTGAATTCGGAAAATGACAAAGTTTGTACTGATCAAGTTTGATGTAACCTGTCACAATGAGAGGTTGGTGATTTAGCAAGTTTCTACATGTATGCCATTCTTTTTCAGGGAAAGGAGCATGTGATATCTGTGTCAGTGGTTATTACTGCCTGGTCAATACAAGTGATCCTTACATTTCACCGTGTCCTAGTGGTCACTACTGTCCACCAGGTACACAGTATGATGTACAGTACAAATGTCCAGAAGGAACCTACAATCCTAATACCATACAAATGTCTGCAACATCATGTTTGATGTGTCCATCTGGTCAGTATTGTAGTGGTCAAGGTAATAGCCAACCCACAGGTAACTGTTCTGCAGGATGGTTTTGTTCTGGTGGTGCTACAGAGTCTCAACCAATTGTCAATGGTATGTTTTTTATTTCAATTGTTTGTTATTTACCAAATCCATTAAGAAACATGTTTAAAAAAAGGAACAGATATCTAACCTTTCAAATAATTCTGGATTCCTAAGTCCTCTACAAATGATTTTCATAGATATAAGTGCTTCAAGGTAGAAAAGAGAAATTAAATTGTATCCTGACAATATTCATTGGCAAATTATATTTAAGCTAATTAAGATTAGTGTTGCAAATTGTTTTTTTATGAGTATGCTCAGAATAGCTTGATTTCAGAAGATGTTATTTCAGGAAACTTTACAAATGGAGATATGTGTACTTGTCCTGATTATGATGTAACTGGTGGTAGATGCTTACCAGGATCATATTGTCCTCCAGGATCATCAGCACCTATCAACTGTAATTCTGGATCTTATTGTGATGCTTTTGAACTGTCTACACCATCAGGTATAAGAGTTTTGTCAGATTATCAAACTGTCTTTGATATTTTTCAAAGAAGGTTTCTTGCCTGTTTCTGTGTGTATAGGCTCCCCAAAATTCAAGAACAACTTGACCATTGCATGACAATTGTCATTATTGCAATCAACATTTTGTATGGTATTGGGGACCCAACACATTAACTTTTGTAATGTTATCCGAAAGCTACATACAGATCCTGGAAAACCACTCTGGGAACACAATTATTTATCGGTCCAGATGAGGTTCTTGAGGTTTTAAAATCAACTTTTTCAGGTTTATGTGATGCTGGCTATTTCTGTCCTAGTGGTCAGAAAGTATCAAATCCTGTAGATGGTATTTGTACTAATGGACACTACTGTCCAGAAGGATCTAGTGTACCTTCAGCATGTCCTATTGGGACGTTCTCTAATTCTACTGGTAATACTAATGTTTCTGATTGTAAGCCATGTACACCAGGTTAGTCCAATAAATAATATTCTTTGACTATTTTCCTTTGAATTCATTTAAATAATCATGAATCACGAACTTTGTGCTTAAAAATGAATTGAAATGATGGAGTGGAGTTTCACCCTTCTGCTCTTAATGGCTAATGAATCTTGGAGCATCACCAAAAATCAAAGCTACCCTTTATTTCAATGCTGTTTAAGGACAATAATGATTTTGATTTATTACTATTTTTAACTTAAAATTTATCATGATTGTTTTTTAGGTTATTATTGTGATGGATTAGGTTTAGTGGAAGTTACAAATCCTTGTGATGAAGGTTTTTATTGTCCAGAAGGTCAAACCACATCTTCTCCAATAACCTTCATCTGTCCTCAAGGTTTTTATTGCCCAACAGGATCAGATCAACCTATTATGTGTGCTAGAGGTAAATATGTTACTCTTTGATACAAAAAAAATAAATCCCCAAAAATGCAAATTTTCCATGTCTGAAACTGGTCCTATAATGTTAAGACATATTTTTCCTTTATTTTTCAGGTTCATATCAATTTTCGACAGGATTGGGTACATGTGATCCATGTCCTTCCAGATTTTATTGTGATCCTTATGAACTTGGTAATACTACTGGTATTATTAATCCTGTAGACTGTCCAGTTGGTCATTACTGTCCCCTCAGTACAGGATATAAGAATACCAATCCTTGTCCACCTGGTACATTCAGTAACACCCCTGGATTGGAATCAAATGGTGAGTTACAATGGTTTATCTTTTCAAATCTGAATTCTTAATTATGAATAGTATTCAAGCTTATAGTTTTTAGGCATTGCACCTTGTTTCAAGCTCCAATTTTGTATTCTTTATCCAGAATTAGAGCTTACTTTGAACAATTTATGCTTGTGTATGCTGCATATAGAAAATCTGAAGAAGCTTGCAATAGTGTGTGATATCAACTCTTACAATTTTAGCTGCTAAATTTACCGGTAGTTGTTTATGACTTATTTCAGTTGAATGTGAAGAATGCAGTAATGGATACTATTGTGCTCAATCAGGGCTAACAGCACCAGAAGCTAAATGTTACGCTGGTTATTTCTGTCAGGGTGGTGCCAGTACCCCAACTCCAATAGATGGTACCACTGGTAATATCTGTCCTGAAGGTTCATATTGTGAAGAGGGTTCTGTTTTTGGTGAGTAGAGAAGCAATAAAAATCTGTTCATGCAATACAATGTATTATCATGAAGTTGCTTACTGTCTGAAGTCTGAACCCTTATTTAAAAGATCTTGTTCTCTAAAACTATTTCACTTAGTATCTAATATAAAGTCACTTTGGAAAAGATCTGTGATAGATCATCTTACAGATCGCAGATTATTTTGAGAACATTTTATCAAATTTCATGCGAACATCTTGTATCTTGAGAGAAAATATACCATGAACCATCTTGCAACTTATCCTGAGAACATTTGATTTAAATCGTTATGAAGGACTCCTGTACAAAACTCTCTGTAGAAAATCTTTTTGCATAACATCCTTCATGTGAACATCTCCTACATAATCTACTTCATTAGGTACTTCATTCCTAGTAATTCTTTTTCGTCTCTTTATTTATTACAGGAACTCAATGTCCTCTGGGCACCTACAATAATTTTACTGGTTTACGGTATGCTAATGAATGTATACCGTGCGACCCAGGGTACTACTGTCCATCACAAGGTTTGATTAGACCCTATGCAGAATGTACTGCTGGTTATTATTGTGAGGTTGGATCTCCTGAACCAGCACCTGTGGGACAGTCATATGGTTATTTATGTCCAGTTGGTCACTATTGTCCACAGGGTACACCAACGCCTGTTCCTTGTAGTAAGGGAACATACCAACCACAACAAGGTAAAAATCACAGCTAATGAAGTACCTACTTGATTTTTTATGCCAATTAAAGTCTCAACATTTATGGGTTTTCTAAATATGATATGCTTTAGATAATCTAGTTATAACTCTGCTATGTTTCTTATCAGGAAAGAAATTAGTAACATCCTGTATAAACTGTGACCCAGGCTACTATTGTTTACAAGATGGTAATGATACAGTAACTGGACAATGTTTAGCTGGATACTATTGTACTAGTAAGGCACAGGTACCAAATCCTACAGGTTAGTTTCATTACTTTTTGGGTACAGTAGTAAAGAATATGAAGAACTTGAAATTTCAAATTAACCTTATATCTAAGTCAGTGGTCTAAACAAATGCATTTAAAGACATGTGTCTGAACAGTGTAACAATTTAATGGGACTTTGCAGGCACCCCTTGTGGTATCCTCAAAATGCTAGTACCTCATGGTGGTTATGTAAGCTTTATCCAAGTATTTTCTTCCCTGTTTAATTTAGATGGATTAAGCGGAGACATCTGTCCAGTTGGTCACTACTGTCCACTGGGTTCAGTTCAGCCAACATCTTGTCCACCAGCAACATTCATGAATCATACAGGAGCTGCAGCATGCGATCCTTGTCCAGAAGGTTTCTTTTGCAACAAAAATGATGAAGCTACACCATGTCCGCAAGGTTTCTACTGTCCACCTGGAACAGGAAGTAACTACCAACCATGTCCTGTGGGTACATTTGGTGCTACTGATAAACTCACCAATGAAAGTGACTGTACTCAATGTATTGGAGGATCATATTGTGCTTTACCTGGTCTTTCTGAGCCAACAGGTCCATGTGATGCTGGTTATTATTGTGTGTCTGGTAAGCTCTAGTTACATAGATACTTAGTGAATATAATTAAGTGAAACAAGTAAGAAGTTGTGACTGTTAATGATAATTACAGGTAAACCTGATATGCAGCATAGTATAGAGTAAGATCAAAACAAAAATCAAAACCAAGTAACAAAAGTTAAACATCTGCCAACTAAACTATCTAACTGACTAAATGCAAGTGATATTTTTATTCCATGCCAAACATCATACAATTTTTTTTTTAATAATTTGTTTTAGGAGTAAATGTGGCCACACCAAACAGTGGTATAACTCACACAGGAGTAGGTGACCACTGTCCAGCAGGTTCTGAATGTCCAGTGAATTCTACTAACCCTATTCCATGTAGTCCAGGAAAATACTCACCAACTGATACTATGGCAGCATGTTATGTCTGTCCTGAAGGTATTGTTTTTATACGCCCAAAATGTATTTTGGTCGTATATTGTGATCACCCCTGTCTGTCTGTCTGTGTGTGTGTGTGTGTGTGTGTGTGTGTGTCTGTGTGTCTGTTCACATTTTTCTTGTACTCACTCTACAGTCTACAATTCACAATGGATCTTTTTGATTTTTGTTATATGGGTTAATAACATTACAAAGAGGATCCCTATTGATTTTGGTGCTGATCGGACAATTTTTGGTCGAAATATAGTATAAAACTTCAGGGTAACAGTCTTGTACTTATTTTCCAGCCGACATATTGACAATTCGACAGACCTCCCCTTTTTGACGTCACAACCAATCCGAACGCGTGAATTCAATATACCCGCGAATTGTAGTCTCTGTCACCCAGACTAATTACTATTACATAGATATCAGAAGGACTGGATTGTCGAGTCTAAAATTTAATAAATTATGTCGATCTTGTCACTTCTACAGCTTAAATTTCTTTCTTTTTATATTTCACGAAGGTTTGTGTTTGTGTTATATTATCAAAGTATGCAGTGCATTCGTCAAACAATGTTATTATGACATGTAAAATAGTGAGAATCAATATCTTGACGACAGTCTTATCGACTGACTTTCCAAAGAAAATCTCCGATTAAGTAGGTCAAATTCTGAAATGGATGTCCTACCCTACATTATGTTGGAGGGCCATATCCTCATATCGACAAAATATTTAAATACCGGTAGCCCTAATAAAGGTTTTATCTTACTAGAATTTATTTGATTCGTCCCGATATCAATAGCCTAAATTAGATATCGCTTGTAAACGTTGGCTTTATTAGACCTAAGTTTTATTTAGTTTTAACTTCAGAACACTTGACATCTGCCGACGACCGGCTTGAAATTGTGAATGTATCTTTTATAATAGAAGCAAACCTTTTGTGAAAGTCGTGCATCAATTAATAATTCCTGCGATAAATTTCCTGGTAAACTAGCATGAGTTACTGCTAATCGCCATCATGTTATTTCTGTAACGCTTGTTAGATATGGTGTCATTAAAATATTTGGCATGTGGGTTATTGGGGACTTAAAGTTGATCTGATCTGATTTTTGTGTTGTAGGATACTTTTTACCGAGATATATAGTTAAACGTAGAAAAATCTTTAACATATGTATCTGTAGTATGGCTGCCATTTGGGCGTATTTCAATGCATTGCATTGCTATCTTTATACACCTTACAACCATCGGACAAATTTGAGTTCTTGAGGTTGGGTTATGCCAGCTGGTTCTTGACAAAACCATTAGGCAAAGATCTCTCTTAGGGGGCCTTATTCTCCAAAAGTTAACTTAACTTTCTGTTCGATTACAAAACTAAATATTGAATTAATTTATAGATTAACCAATCAGATGACTGACACTAATTAATCCCAGGTTAAGATTTGAAGAATAAATTCCAGATCTGTATCCACTTTTAGACTTGATAGATTAGAATAGTGAGGAAAGACTACTTTTACTGGACTACATAGTTAAAACAAATTAAGTACCATATTGATGCTACCAGACATTGTCATTGTCCATGAAGGACAGTTTTGCCTAAATATAGGCATATAATATAAAAATGAATATGCTGAAAGAAATGACTTAAGAGAACCACATCTCCACTGTTTTTTGTTGTGTTTTGTAGGATATTACTGTGAGAATGAAACCATAACACCAGTTATCTGTCCTACTGGGCATTATTGTCCACCAGCTACTGAGTTTAATTATCAATATCCTTGTCCACAAGGTACCTTTAATAATGATACAGGTTAGTGCATTAATTAATTCAACTTCAGTAGGCTATTTCTTGGAACATGAGGTTCAAATAGTTCACCAGCTGCAGCATAGGTATACACTGCTGCTGTGACATTTTTGTTTCATTTTCCATTGTTTCTATGATGACAGTTAAATGACCTTGTATGAAAAGGCATCTTATCCTCAAATAGTTCCTATGTACTGTGAACTCCATATTAAACATCCATCCTAATTGTTAAAGAGAGATTAGCTGTCCGGGTAATATTTCCATATTTTCCCATATCTGTACACTGCTCGATTCGATGTCTTCTGTACCATTCTGAAAGTATCCTGTGAAACACCATTTGTTTGATCATATTTTAGGAGCAGGAAATAAAAGTGAAGATTGTTTAGAATGTCCACCAGGATATTATTGTCAGGGTCAGGGCAACACTGATCCAACTGGTCTCTGTGATCCTGGATTTTTCTGTACTGCTGGATCAATGCATAAACGTCCATTTGACCCTGGTTTCCTTACTTACATTAATGGAACATCCAGGTAAAGAAATTATAAAATTTATATCTCCCTAAAGAATTTAGAACATCAAAAATATTTTTACTAAATTTAATTTTTAGAAATTTGACCGGAAGCAGCAACCTGATGGTAAATTAGTTTATATATTGTTTGGCCTTATTGTAAGGTTTGGCCAATTTTCCTTGGGAAAAGAAACTAGTTCTTTTCTTCTTTGTTTCTTTTAGCTATAAGTTGCTTCAAATTTTCTGATAATGATTCAAAGAACCTGCTTAAAGAATGTGATAAATAATTGTCAATTCTACATCTACTTGTACAGGTTCTATTTTCTGTTTCAGTGATCTGTTTTCCAATGACACATGTACCCCAACATGGGACTGTGTATGTACAGAATATCCTATGACTACTGGTGGTATTTGTCCAATTGGTCACTATTGTCCTCTTGGATCACCAAAACCAAAACCATGTGATAGTGGCCAATTCTGTGCTTTACCCGGTCTTGAAACACCTACAGGTACCATTTTTCATTAAATGATTTTTATTCTGTGTAATTTTTCTATTCAAATAGATTGTTTAATGTTTTTCTGATCTTTGCATGTAAATTGAAATAAAATTATTTTGTGATATTCGAATTTCCCTTTTGAAAAGATAATCTTCCAAAAATCATGAGAAGTTTTGATCAACGGTGCAATGAGCTAGTCTGGGAGCTGGTTTCATCCATACATACATTGTTCTATCAAGACAACTATGAACAATTTTTTCCACATCTTTGTGGAATTTTCAGGTAATTCTTATTCCATCATTCAACCAACTGATTCATTGAAATTTATTTACAGGGAATTGTTACAGTGGATGGTATTGTAATGGAACTAGTTCGATACCTAACCAATATATATGCCCTGCTGGTCATTATTGTGTAGAAGGCACCAGTATCCCAGAGCCTTGTCCATCAGGAACATATGCCAATACTTCAAACGGTGCTCAACAATCACATTGTCAAAACTGTACTGCAGGAATGTATTGTCAAGGTATGCTTTCAAGTAAAAAAATTTGCTCCACTTAACACTTGCTAGAATTTAATTTCAGCTATCAACTTTCAGATCGAGAATCAAACATGTCACTTTTTTAAATGTTATCTTTGTCCTCTTACATCTTCACTATTTATTCAGTCATATCATTCTTGTGTGTTGTGGCCATTTTGAAATTTTCTTCTCCCATAAAGCTTATGCCACATTCAATTTGGATTCAGGATTAGGAAATATAGTACCAACAGATAATTGTGATGCTGGTTATTACTGTCCTGGAGGTCAACAGTCAAAGACACCTGTAGATTATATGTGTCTACCTGGACATTATTGTCTAGTGGGTTCAACAACACCTATAGTCTGTCCCAATGGTACCTATCAATACAACAGTGGGCAGAGTTCTTGTGAAGATTGTCCTGCTGGATATTATTGTGATGCACTTAATGGTAAGTTTAATGGACAGGAGATTTCTTTTAGAAGAATAGAGTAGTTTATTCATTTAGTAATGCCTTACATTCATAATCCTTTGAACTATAGCTCTCGTTCAATTAACAACAAAATAATGTGTTATACAATTATACATGAGAGGTCTTTGAACAAGCCATACATATGAGATCATTCAGTTTTGATAGCTTGGATCTCAGGGCAGACATCATTATATAATTGTTCATTCAGTAGTCAAAGAGTTATAATTTGTCAGTTCTAATTTCTTGTAATAGTGCTCAACTTCATTGTCAGTTTTTGGATCAATAGGATCAAATTTGTTTAAAATCATTCAGCAATAATTTTGATACCAGCTCTCTGAATGCTATTTTTACTACTTTATGAATAGAATGAAAAACAATTGAACCCTGAGAACCATGAGAATTCTTTCAATATCACTCTCTTTAAAAATACTTACAATTTAAAAGTAGCTAATATAATTGCATGTTAGTTAAGTACCCGTAGTTATTAGTCATTCTTAAGATAATAGTTATTCTATATCTTGTTATTCTTTATCTACACCTAATTATTTTCCAGGAAACATTACTTATATTAATGGTAAATATCACTTATTATCTTTTTATATATATTTCTGTATTTCTTTTCTGAGTAGCTCATATGTAGAAGATGAAAATACTAAAATTGTTTTATTCAGACCCTTACATTTAGTGCCTATATGAGAAAGATTTTTTATTGGAAATTTTTGGACAAATCTAGAATATGCTTATCTATGTGCAAAGTACATGTATATGCCAAAAATTCAAAGTCAAAACATAATGATTCCTTGACAGATCCAATAGAATCAATTTAAAATACCATTGTTTCAATTTTGATCCTCACAGTTGGTGTTACTGTCATAGTACATTTGATGCTGTTGCTTACATTAGCCCAAGAAAGGAACAGGATGTGAAGTTCATTTTATTTGATTTAGGTGTTCCTGTAGCCACACCAACACCATGTGTAGCAGGCTATTATTGTCCATCAAGAACTGTAGCAGCTCAATCTAATCCATGTCCACCTGGTACTTATGGTCCTGATGAGTATTATAGTCAGATTGAGAATTGTACAAGCTGTCCTGGAGGACTATATTGTGAACGTAGTGGTTTATCAGTACCTACTGGAGAGTGTTGGGCTGGGTACTACTGTACTGGTAGTGCTGATATACAAACTCCTATTGATCATTTAGTAAGTATATTGAACAAATGATTTATCTGTCCATATAATCAAAAACAAAAACATGGTGTACACTGTGTAGTCAACAGCTATTTTAATGACAAACCTGGATATCCATTGATTGCCTCCTGGTTGTCCCGAATACTCACAAATGTTTTTGTTGTCTTTATAATCAAAAAGTTGAAAATCGCATGTTTTAATCCAATCTAATCCTTTGATTCAAGACTTCTCTAGAACCCATGATCAACATTGAAAGATTTTCCTTTTGTAATTTCAAGTCCATAGCTTCACTCATAATTCCAATTGGTTCAGCTGTAATCCAGGAAAGACCAATGTCAATAGGTTAGGCCAAGAACTAGCTGGTAGAAAGGAACTGTAAAACTTAGCTTTTATCCTTTTAAATTTGTTTCTTTTGTTCTTTCATTCTTCTTTTTGACTAAGCTTCAGACCGGTTTCTTTCCAGGTTGACCATAGTAACAATATAACATTTACTGGAAATGACCTATGTCCAGTTGGATACTATTGTACTAATGGTACCAGTTACCCTCTACCATGTCCTATTGGTACATTCTCAACACAACGCCAAGTCACTAAACCAGATGATTGTGAACCATGTCCCAGAGGACGGTACTGTAATATTGCTGCCTTTACTAAAGTTTCTGAGGCTCCATTGTGTGATCCTGGGTAAGTATTGATAGATTAAGAGCATGATGCTCTGAGTATCAGATGTTCTGACGGCAAACTGTCTCACAACACTCATTGAAACATAATTTCAATTCCAAAAACAATTTTGATTAAGTAATTTGTCTTTTATAGATAATAGAAGCTAATCTGAGACTTAATGTGTATATTTTATCTTATTATGGACTTACATGTATGCTATATTGCTTTATGGCTACAAAATATACAAACTGCTTCTGAGTACACTCTTCTATTATTTGTACCAACTGTTATATCTTTCAGCTTTTATTCTTTGAGGTAGAAACAATTGAGTTTTTACAAATTGCCCATTATGTGTTTTTCATATTCATAGATATATCTGTATTGGTGGCAGTACAACAGCTACACCAAGTGATGGTATTGAAGGATATTTATGCCCTCCAGGTCATTTCTGTCTGGGTGGTGCTCAGTTTGAAGAAGGCTGTCCTATAGGAACATTCCAATCTAACTATGGATCTGACAACTGTACAATCTGTTCTGCTGGCTTTATGTGTCCTGATATGAACATGACTACACCACTACCTTGTAAAGAAGGTAAGTTTAACAATCAGGAATGACGTTAGCCTTATTGTGGTGTCTTATTTCTTAATAGGATAATTAATGTACTGATGGTTTCTTGGCTAATTCTATTTAGCATAGCTCTTTTTATTGATTTCTGTACACAATTGTGTTGTGTAGAACAAGATACACACCTGCAGACAAAATTTTTTTTTTACATAATGAACATGGTCTTACAGGCTGAGCTTCCATCTGCTCTTAGTTATTTCTCACTGGACACAGAAACAAGCATAGAATTAACTTGAGGCTTACAGAGTAACATGATCATAATATACAACTAGTTTAAAATGCTATTCTATGCTATATCATGTAATATTTGTCATAACTTATTACTTTTGTCTTAGGATTCTATTGTCCATCCAATATGTCACCTCAACCATGTCCTGAAGGTACCTATAACAATAAAACTAGTATGGAAGTTGTTAATCAGTGTACTAATTGTTCACCAGGAAAGTACTGTGAAGGTCCTGGAAATGTGGTCCCAACAGGTAATCTTTTAGATATTGATTTTTGCAATTTTTGTATGGTGGAAGTCAAAATATCACATGTATCAAAGGTAAATACTAGTTGAAGAACTAATTCAAAAACACATGATGATATTATGGAGAAAGTACACAGCTTTAATTAGGTTACAGAACGCATAACTTTTCAACATTGTTTTACACATGCTGTCATGATGAAATAATGAGGGAATAAAACATAACAAAAAAAAAACAAACTAGAATTGCTTACAATTATGAACGTATTTCGAGAGCCTTAAAATATTATGTAGGCTAAATTTGCAATTACCTACATCTAGACAATATATTGAATATCATTTGACCTAGTTTTCAAAGTCATAAAATAATTAGGTCACACCTTCCGTAACGGTTAAAGGGATAATAGGCGTTAGAACGAACATAAAATTTTAAGTTCACTCAAATTTGGACAATAACAGTATATATCCATCAGTGGACTTACCTATACATCAAAATCCTTCTAAAATCCGATAAATCCCCAAAATAAAGTAGTTAATCATAAAACGCTTGAGCCGTCCATCAAGCGATTTTCAAATGGTGTAAATATAAAGGGAAGTAACTCTAACATGTGGGTTTTCACACGTCCTTGACCCCTACTATTGAATTCCACAATGATGTTTTAGCGTTGATTTACCAGACGCTTTTATTCTCAAACTGAATGGAATCGTCGCTGGCTCACTTTTTTTTAAAATTCCGAATATATTTTTATTGTGGCTTTTTAAAATTTGGTAAAGTGTGGGATGCATACTTATTTAACTAATAGTCAATATTAAACACTAATATTAGACGTAGGACAAGTGTATTCTAACGCCTATTATCCCTTTAATGATGGCGAAAATATGAAAATTATCAATTTTTGCTGTATTTAAGTACACTTATCTCTATGAATTTTTTAAGTAAGCCAAATTAAAAAATATCTACTCGTAGACATTATATTGAATATTATTTGACCTAATTTTCAAGGTCATAGATTAAGTGGGTCACACCTTCCGTACCCGTTAAAGTGACCTAATTTTGAAAAAATCGAAATTTAAATAATTCGAAAGAAAATACGAAATTTGAAAATCGGTCTCCAAGAAAAGGTAGATAATGATCCATTGTATCTATGTGCTGAATTTCATCAAAATCGGTCTATCAGTAGTGTCTGAATTTCGGATTTAAGAATTGTAACGAAAATTCAAAATGGCGGCCGATATGGCAGCTTGACCTAATTATTTAGGTCAAATCAATTACTATTGACAAGTTATTTATAAAACAGTTTAAAACTTTTCACCTAGCAGTTATAGACCGGAAGTTACGTAATTACGTCATTTGAGGCTAAACCGGAAGTGGAATTTTTTTTTTCACATTTTTTAAAAAATTATAAACATATCGCCTATCAACTGGTAAAGTTTCAAAATTTTACCATTTATATTAAAGGAGAAATCACGGTCTGAAATTTTTTCCGATGACCCTTGAATATTGAATTGCAAATCGTGGGTAAAATATTTAACCTAATTGCATAAAACCTATAATTGTTAGTTGACAAATACATTGAAGTTTTTCAAATCTGAAAATCTGGTCAAAATCGAACTGAAAATAAACTTGCTAAAGCAAAAAAACCTGAACTTCCGGTTCTCACTTCCTGTCAGAGATAGAACTTCCGGTTTTGTTTTATTTGATAATAGAAATAATTCTAAGATCAACTGTAGATTTAGAATTTCTGCACCTTTTACCAGTTTGTCTGCAAACTCATCCAAGAATTACAAAAAAAAAAAAAAATAAAACTAGAATTGCTTACAATTATGAACGTATTTCGAGAGCCTTAAAATATTATGTAGGCTAAATTTGCAATTACCTACATCTAGACAATATATTGAATATCATTTGACCTAGTTTTCAAAGTCATAAAATAATTAGGTCACACCTTCCGTAACGGTTAATGATGGCGAAAATATGAAAATTATCAATTTTTTCTGTATTTAAGTACACTTATCTCTATGAATTTTTTAAGTAAGCCAAAATTAAAAAATATCTACTCGTAGACAATATATTGAATATTATTTGACCTAATTTTCAAGGTCATAGATTAAGTGGGTCACACCTTCCGTACCCGTTAAAGTGACCTAATTTTGAAAAAAAACGAAATTTAAATAATTCGAAAGAAAATACGAAATTTGAAAATCGGTCTCCAAGAAAAGGTAGATAATGATCCATTGTATCTATGTGCTAAATTTCATCAAAATCGGTCTATCAGTAGTGTCTGAATTTCGGATTTAAGAATTGTAACAAAAATTCAAAATGGCGGCCGATATGGCAGCTTGACCTAATTATTTAGGTCAAATCAATTACTATTGACAAGTTATTTATAAAACAGCTTTCACTTTTCACCTAGCAGTTATAGACCGGAAGTTACGTAATTACGTCATTTGAGGCTAAACCGGAAGTGGAATTTTTTTTTCACATTTTTTCAAAAATTATAAACATATCGCCTATCAACTGGTAAAGTTTCAAAATTTTACCATTTATATTAAAGGAGAAATCACGGTCTGAAATTTTTTCCGATGACCCTTGAATATTGAATTGCAAATCGTGGGTAAAATATTTAACCTAATTGCATAAAACCTATAATTGTTAGTTGACAAATACATTGAAGTTTTCAAATCTGAAAATCCGGTCAAAATCGAACTGAAAATAAACTTGCTAAAGCAAAAAAACCTGAACTTCCGGTTCTCACTTCCTGTCAGAGATAGAACTTCCGGTTTTGTTTTATTTGATAATAGAAATCATTCTAAGATCAACTGTAGATTTAGAATTTCTGCACCTTTTACCAGTTTGTCTGCAAACTCATCCAAGAATTACAAAAAAAAAAAAAAATAAAAATAAAATAATCCGAACGATTACAATACGTTTTCGCCAAAGTCGAAATACGTAATAATCCGAACGATTACAATACGTTTTCGCCAAAGTCGAAATACGTAATAAAATAGGCTTCAATTCTTTTTTTAAACACTTTTGAGTCACATGATTAACAAATCACATACACACTGAAAATCACTGAATGTTGATTGATCTCTTTTAGGTGATTGTGATGGAGGATATTTCTGTGAAGGTGGAGCAACAAGTAAAGCACCTAGTCCAACAGCTCAGTATCCGTCCAATGGATTATGTATAGTAGCTCACTATTGTCCTATTGGAACATCTAGAATGATCAAATGCCCTGCTGGTACTATAAGAAATAGCACAGGTTTGTATTTTTCAAGATGAAAGTCTCTTTTGGCAAGACAAAAAGTGCATATATTGATGCAGCAGTATTTTGTGATCTCTTATGTTTCTTCATATTTTATTCTACCTTATTAATAAAGGCAATCTGAAACTATGTAGTACTATTTGAGAGAATCATGTGATAATGTGATAGTCTGATTATATATGTGATTTATGTGATTACCACTTTCAGTGTATACTACCACAAAGTTTTTGTTTTGGTCTCTGACTGTGAAATCCTTTTGTTTTTACTTCAGGAGGAGCTGTATTGTCTGATTGTTACCAATGTCCAGGAGGTTATTACTGTGCTAATGATGGTCAAACAGAACCAACTGGTCTCTGTTCTGCTGGTTTCTACTGTCCAGATAATGAAACAACAACATCACCAACACCTACTGGATTTGAATGTTCAGTTGGCTACTATTGTCCAGAAGGGTCAGCTAGCCAATTACCATGTCCTGCTGGTCAATTTCAGATTAATCAGGGCCAATCATCATGTGACCCCTGTCCAGCTGGCTACTACTGCCAGAGTGCTGTGTCTGCTGATCTGAAAGATTGTCCTCCTTACAACTACTGTCCAAATGGTGAGTTGAAAGTTATGACATTAGCACAATTAAAAGTAAATCTGCTTCTGAACTCGGCACTTTTAAAACATACTAAGCTAACTGACAAAAAATCAACTCATACTTATTGTTTGAGAATATCTGGTTTAGAACCTCGGTAAAATTTTCAATATTTAGAATTTCTAGAAAAAATAGTCAAAGCCTGAATGCAGTTGTTATGTTTGTTTGAGAGGTAAAATGCAACTTATCAAAGCATTCTAAAACAGTTCATATGAATGTGTTATGAATATTGTATATTTTAGGTACTGCCTATCCATTGACTTGTGAAGATGGTACCTTTACCTATCCCAATCAAACCAATTTAAAAGCATCTAGTGACTGTTTACCATGTATTACTGGACAGTTTTGTCGGTTAGTAGTATGTTTTGTTTACATTCTTGTCTCATTTTGTAAGATAGTCATTTATTTAAAAAGCTAGTGTTTTTAAGAAACAAGTCTATCCCAGATGCCACACAATTTGGCAAGGATTATGAAGTTATGTACCATTATTAGGAAGTAGGAAAGTTTACCACCATGTTTCAAATAGAAAAAATACATGATAAATTGATTAATTTAAAGGGAATCTCACTTTACAAGTCAACCTTGTCATGTGTTTCAATGTCAGGTAACAGTTAATGTCTTTTCCATAAATTAGTCAGAATTAGTTCCAATACATAAAAATATGATCCTGCCTAACATTCAGCCTATGGGAACAGTTGGTTCTTTAAAATACTTGTAGTTTTTTTTTTTGTCTTGTAATGATCCTATCAATTCAAAATTTTTGCATGTATTTTAGAAATGGACAATTGAATGGTGATTGTGTTGCTGGATATTATTGTAAATCAGGCGCTAAAGAAGATATGCCTAATAGAACTACTGAATATGATCAATGTGTTAGTGATATAGATTGTTCTGGATTCTGTCCAAGAGGTTTCTATTGTCCTATTGGAACCATCACACCAACACCATGTCCTGATGATACTTACAGAGATACTGTTGGTGCTGAACAAGAATCAGATTGTATCAGCTGTCCTGCTGGTTCACTTTGTCCTGAAGGTATGAACAGTCTACTTTCACTGAACAATATACATTAGCATATTAAGTCAACATTAAATATATGTACCAGTTATTTAGAGGTTGAATATTTGAATTTGAATCTAATAATTGTTGAGAAATTTGCATAACTGCTTTCTTTCTAGGTACTGCTGATCCTCAACCATGCCCTGCTGGTTTCTACTGTTTAGCTGGAAATGGTACTACAGCTTGTCCTAGGTTAACTTATAGAAATGATACAGGAGGTGCTAGTATATCAGATTGTTATAACTGTCTAGCTGGTTATTGGTGTAATTATACAGGTAGGAATTACAATGATAACAGTGTCAAATTAACCCTTGACAGCCCATAGTAATATATAGGTTACAAAGTACTAATGATCCATGTTGCAAAACAGAACCAGGATTTTAAACAGTGACAACTCACCCACTTGAGTAAAATTACATTTTCAGGGGTATTCAAAATCTGAAATTTTTGTAGCAAGTACTGAAAATAGAAATTTTGATGGGGCACCAGACTTATACCTGCTTTTAAGCATGCATGCTTTGATTTAAGGAATTTGATTCTAGGAATGACAACCTATGAAGATAACTTGTGTCCACCAGGATTCTTCTGTCTAGAAGGACAGGAGCCAGAGTTATGTCCAGCTGGTAGAATGAGAGATACCCCAGGTGCAGCATCAGTAACAGATTGTCCACGATGTCGACCAGGATACTACTGTCCAAATGATACTATTAATACTCAAGGCATACCGTGCAGAGAAACATATGAGTGCCCAGGAAGTGCTTCTATTGAGATAGATTGTCGCCCAGGACATTACTGTAAAGGAACTACAGGATTGCCACCAATCTGTCCAGGAGGATATTACTGTCCAAATGCTACAGATACTCCAATCCTATGTCTTTACCCTGAGTATTGTCCAGAAGGCTCCAACATGACTCTTATCTGTCCACTCGGATATATGGCTAACTATCACGATGGAGTCAGAGACAGTATTGGCAAATCATGTCGTATTTGCCCTGCTGGTACTTATGGAAACTACACAGATAGATCAAAATGTGACCTATGTCCCTCTGGTTACTATTGCCCATTAGGAACAGGACATGGTGATTCTTACCCCTGTCCTATAGGATCTTACTGCCCAATTGGATCTGCTGCACCAAACAAATGTCCTGCTGGCATGTATGGAAAGATTTTCAGGGCTGATAACTTTGGTCAATGTGCACCTTGTCCTGCTAATTACTACAATAATCTGGAAGGTCAGAAGGCATGTCGACCATGTGGTAGTTCTGCCTATTCTGATGCAGGTAGTCCACAATGTACATGCATTGGGAAATTCAGAAACTTCCAGGAGTCTGATGGCTCATGTATATGTATGTCTGGTTATATCTTCTACAATGAAATTGACCAAGAGATTTCTAATGGAAATGGTGATGAAGACTGCCAAGAAATTGTTGACACAAGGTGTACCCAACAAGAAACTAGGATAGCCAGTGACCGTTCTTGTGCGTTGGTGGAGAATTTTGACTGTTCTGACTCTTGTCCTGATGGCAATGGTGTATTGGATGTTAGTTTTGGAAGGTTTGTTTCTTATTTCAAAATACATGTACTGTAAGAAGAATTTCCGTAAAATTTTATAATATAACAATAAAATTGGAATGCATTTGATTTTCTGAAAGGAAGGTTTGACTTCTCCCAAATGTACAGACCTAAAAAAGTAATTTATTAATAGACAATAGGTACAAAATCATATTTATAGAAAAGGGATAATATTTTTCTTATTTTGTAGATGTCGTTGTAATCTGTATGTTGATGCAGATGAGATATGTAATCCAGCATGTAGAGACACTATGCCATCTGTTGGTCTTCAACTATTATCTGATGGTACTGTACAAATAAATATCCAAGATGCTAATGGTCAAATAGTCACCAAGGTATGTGCATTACATGAAAACTTTAAAAGGTTATAAAAGAAATAGTTTTTAATGCACTCAAGACAGAGCTGTTAAACTTTTATTCAATAAAATCAATACACATTTTCATCCTTTTTGTTAAAGAGCTCTTCATATAAGGATTTTTTAAAGCTTACAAATTATGACTGTTAAAATGTTAACTGAGTCATGCCTTAGTGTTCCAGTTCTTAAACATAAGATATTGATTTTTACAGACATTGACAGAGGTTTATGGTCCACTAGAACAAACAACAGGAACTAAGAATGTACAAGTTGTTAGTTTTTATGATGACAGAGTAACAGCTAGTTTATATCCTACTGTCAATGAAACTGATCAAATCCTCAGTAAGTATAATAGTCTCATTTGTGTTCTTCTCAAAATGGAAGAAGACTAGAAAAATGTAGTTGAGCAAAAATATCACATCAGGGTGCAAATCTATTTAGCTCCAATTCAAACATAATATATTTCAAAGTTGAACATTGGACAATTCTCTATAATAGAATCAGTGTAACTTTGAAATTGTATTATATTTCAGCATCTGTACAGGAACAGTCAGGAACAGCACCATCAGCTAGAAGACGTCTGTTGGCAACCACTGTCCCCAGCAACCAGATTAGCAATCCTGCACTTTGTATCAATGTTGATGATCTGATACTATTTAAGATTTGGTTGGATACTGTAAACAGGTCCAATAGTCACTATCCCATATACCAAAAAGATCATCTTTATAGCACTAATCCTTCGTTTGATTATGGACCATTCACTCAGCTCCAGAACCTTATCCTCAACACCAATATAACTATTACATCTTTTGCTTATGTCTTCACTGAAGGTGGTACTTATGTTTTTACTGATTCACAATCAAGTAACAGGTAAGTTTTTGTGGTCTAGTATCCATAATTCCTAGCCATTAAAGTACCTTGATGTAATTATGTAATCTTATAAATACAATTTGTGGTTGAAATGTTTTCTACACTTTGAATTTGTCTATATAAGGTTATGATGATCAATCTTGCAGGAGATGTTGGTTGTGATTCTTAGTGACATGAAAGTAATAATCCTGAATGCTTTCTCCTTGCTTTCTGAACCTTGATTTTTCACAAAAAAATTCTCAGATCTTCTGATTTTCAACCTGTTTATTTTGACAGAAGGTTATTTTGTCATTACAGAGATGTGATAGTAACAGTGAAACCAGTTGGATCAACCTGTTCACCTGGTACTTCTACTATAGTACCGTCATCACCATCTAATCTCATACAACTGGGTATTAATAAGACTACAGTACAGAACGAAGAACCGGACTGGACTCTCATATATGGTAGGTTAGCACAGTTTTCTTTGATGACAGTTCAAGCTGTCAAGTATATAGTATATGTTTTAATCTTTTGGAAGGGTTTAAGGATTTGACATTATAACAAAGAGTAATTTGATGTGCCAATAAATCAACAACTATGAAATTAAAGATGGTTAAAAACTAATGGAGAATATTCATGGTCCCAACAGAATAAAATGATATTTCGAAAAATTATTTTAAGTGATATCATTTAAGATATTTGGAACAAAAGAAATATGTAATAATGTTACCTTGAAATTTAAATGTCATTTCCATTGTCAATTATAAACTGTATTCTTTGATTTCAGCAATGTTGGCATTATTTTTATTGATAATACTAATATTGATCATAGCTGTCGTTGCCTGGAAACCATCCGATTCCATGTTATACCCTGTCAAACACTGGAAACCTAAATACAGAGCATTATCAAAATATACACCATATGATAAAGATATTTTAGCTGAAATCAGGTTAGTATCAGAGCACTGTACTGTACTATTTCTTAACCTGAATATTTTTAGTAATGACTTTAGACATTAATTGATAATGTTTGATATTAACAACATGATTTATTATGTTGGTTTATGGTGATTATGTTTAAACATAAACCTTATTTTCTTTCAGTGGTAAAGAGTTGGGACCTAGAACTGTTGGAGATGGTGCAGAAATTTCTTCTGATCTCAAATTAGGTTTGTTGTTTAATTATTATTCATTGGTTAAGAAAAATTTTTCAAGACTAAGATAAATATTTTCTAGGGTTAAAATAAATGTTTTATGGGGTAAATATTTTCTAGTTCGAAATAAATATTTTGTAGGGTTTAGATAAAGATTTTGTAGGTTCAGATGAATATTGTATGAGATAAGTATTTTCAAGGAAAAGATAAATATTTTCAAGGGTTGAATAAATATTTTCAAGGTAAAGATAACTATTTTCAAGGGTTGAGATAAATATTTTCTAGGCTCAGATAATTATCTTCTAGGTTGGAATAAAGAGGTTGAATTAGAAGGATTCAATGTGAGAGTATTATATGATAAACTAGAAGATCAGAATCAACACCTAGCTTCTCAACTTGCCAAACAAAAAGATGACCTACAAGGATTCTATTCACGTATATGTGATCAGAATGAACAACTTAAGAAACTACTGAACAACATTGATCCTAACAAGTTAGCAGAAATGGAAGAACAGTTGAAGAATGGAGGAAAAACATCAGATACCTTACAGAAATCTTCTGCTACTGGACCTAAAGTTGTTAATGCTCATGTTAGATTTGGTGATGTCCATAAACATCAGTTTAATTTAGGTAAGATGTTGAGCTTGTTGACAGTAACATCAAAATAATTTATTAATCAAGAGAAATAATCTTGTAAGAGAAAATACTACATGACACAATTTATATGTTCCATTAGCAGACATTAATTGACTAACAGAAGGATCTCATAACTTTTTCAAAACAGATTTCAGTCGTTCAGATTCGTTTATTGAAGACAATTTTGGAATTCATCACTAAACTCTCTCTGATTCTTGGCCTATGATTAATTCATTTCAATCTTTTATAGGCCAAGGTAGAGAAGTTGAATTAATGGCTGCTCTACAATTATTACTGGATAAACTTAACTCTGGTAATGTACCTCTATCACAAGATGTCTGGGATCAGATACACAATGGTAATACTGGAGAGAAATATACATTACTTCAATCTGGTGGTTCTCAGGTATTACCCACTTTTCATATTTTCTGCTGTAACAATTCAATTTTAATCCATCTTGTTCCTTATGCTATTTTTTAGACAAAATTCACATTTTTTGGTCATTCCTTATTCTGTCATTAGCTAAACATAAAACATATATCTTGACTATTCAAAATTCTTTTCTACCATATTTTCAGACACATACCCAAGGTCAAGGTGAACTGTTAGGTCATCATAAAGATGAGAGATTGAGGTTAGAGAAAGATCTAGAGAATGATGAGAGAGAAGCCTTTGGTAAATTATTAGATGATTTAGATGGTGAACGGCAGAAGATAGTTGATGATATGGCTGATGATCTAAAGATGAAACTACAAGGTAATCTTTACATTTAAATGCTTAACTCTAATAGTTTACAGATTTAGTCTGTTCTCTGTTAGAGGCCCATAAATTCTTCTTTTTGAACTTTTTGTAGAGTATCCATTTTGACTTTATGTGGTTTCTTTTTTAGGAGAGCTAACTGAAGCAGAAGTGAATAAGATATTAGTTCAACATGAGCAAGAACTTAGCTCTAATCTGGATAAATTAAGATCTGAGAAAGAAAGACAAATGAATGAATTGAGACATAAATTAGCTGAGAGAAGAAGAAACAGAGAGAAACTTCTGAAAGATAAACAAACTGCAGAAGTAAGTACATCATCTTCATTAATAAGAACAAGAGTCAGTCAATCTTACCCCTTTCACCTGAATGCCTTTTATCAATCAACATATGAATTGATTTTCCAACTAATTGTGCTTATTTTAGTCTGTGAAAGCTGGACTACCTGCCCCAGTACGAGGTCTAGATGATACTGATATTATACTGAAACAAGAAGAAGACCTATATAATACTATACACAATGAAGAATTACTAGGACAGACATCAGCTCAGATAGATATTGACCATGATTTAGCTGAGAAGCAACGACAACAACTCTCAGAAAATATGGCTAGTCAAATTGTAAGCTATATTATTGTAATTTATTATGGAATTTCTTGGTAATCCTGATACTCCGAATTTTTTTCAAAGCTCGAAATAACAACTTTATCCCTCCCGACTTTGTGCAAGGTTAAGATCACTTGTCAGTTGAAAATCGGAAAGGAATAGGATATAGAGGTGTGCACAAAATTTCTATCAGTGCATTGATAATAAAATGCAACAATATGTTGCACTGCAGTTTTGAATGAAATTGATATTAATATGATTGAGTTTTAATATTTGTCTGTACAGGAAGCTTTATCAGATCATGATCTCATCAAACAACAACAAGTTGCAGCTATCCTGGAAGATCAGAAACAACAGGAAGAAAAACTGAGTAGAAAACTAGCTCAACAGAAGGAACAACATCTTGATAAGTTACGCCGTAGACTTGAAGACCGTAAACAAAAACAACTCATGAACTTAAGAAATAAACAAGAAAAGGAAAAGGCAGAGGTAACTCTTCTTCATGAGATTGTTTTAGGCACATAAAAAACTGCATATATATATTTCTCAGACTATGGGTTCGCTGAATTTTTTAAGTCATGAAATCAACACTTAATAAAACAAGTTGGAACAGAGTTTAGGACCCCACCGGAAAAAAAGCAGATTGAGACAAATTAAAATTGGCTGAGAAAAGAATAGAAGTGAGAATGTGACACAATCCAATTCAATGGAGGCCAAAATTGGAGCAGACAGAATCTGTTTAAAACTCTTTCACATTTTGAAATTAAAAAAAGGAAAAATATAAATTTCTTTCATTTCATTTCCTTTCTAGCTGTCGTTAAGAAGATTGGAATCGGATTGTCAAGAAGATTATGACAGGCTATTGGATAGTTTGGATAAACAGCATCAAGCTGAGGAAGATAGCTTGATAACAGAACTGAATCTAGCTGAAACAGAGCAGATCAAGCAGGTTTCCGAGGCTATTGATGATGAACACACAGCAGATCTTAATATGATACACAGAAACTTGGTGGACAAGGTTAGTATTCAATTTAGATCATAAAATTTTGATCTTGTTGAACTAAAAGCTATGTAGATCTCAGTACATCAATTGTTAGATCAGTATAAACATTGTCTTATATCTGTATTTTAGATCAGAGAATTAACACCAGAAGAATCTCAACTAGCTGTTCAAAGATTATTAGATCAATTCAACCAAGACAAAGATATCTTAAATCAAGAATTACAATTAGATAGAGATAGGCAATTGGCTGATTTACAGGTAAGCGATTGATATTGATCTCTAATAGATTTCTATTATGGATTAGATTTTCACCTTGAAATAATAACTCCTGATCACCATTCTTGTCTTGATGAAGATTCAAAATGATTTCTACTTTTGTATCAGGAACATAAAATTTTTATTAACAATATTCTGATTGACCAGTCATCTTTATTTTTGCTTTATTGACATGATCTAAAGAATCGTGATTATTTTATTTTTTATTAAGGCTAAGTTAGCTGCTAGAAGATCACGTAAATTACTCAATGAACAAAGAAAAATGGAGGATGCAGCAGTGAAAAGATTTATTCAGGATCAAGCTAAACAGAGGAAACAAGATGATGGAAGAAATGAAGATATGATAGTAGATATTAATTTACATCATATACCACAAGTACAGTATGGTGAAACTTCTGAAGAGAAAGCTCTGAAAAAAGAACAGGTGTGTTAACTGTTTCACAATTTTTAATTCATTTTGTGGACTTATCTTTCTATCCATGAAATTTTGAAATTGCCACAAGTATCATGAATAGAGGTGTGGTGGACAGGATACTATGCTGTTATCCTTTCAAAGTCATTTAAGTATTCAGTTACACAATCTGTATTGTTATTTGTATTGAAAGCCCTATCAGTAAAGACACAATTTCTTCATTGCAATGTATAGCAGTCCATGTCTTCAATAGTCCAATTGGTTTGATTGATATAGAATTAGATTAGGTTTATTCCTGTGTGTAGTTTTAAGATTCTGTTGATAACAAAAATAGGGTAGGCCATGAATTCACAATTATACCTTATACCTAATTCTATAATAGGAACGAATTAAAGAGGACCTAAAGAAAAGACAAAGAGAAGAGAGGGATGAAGTTTCCAACAAATTAGATGATGAGGTTTTAAACACTGAAAGTAACAAGAGGAAAGACTTAGATAAAGAAAAAGAGAAGCTGTTATATGAAATGAAGAATAAACAAGCAGCTGAATTAGCAGCTAGAACTGACTTAACAGAGGAACAGCTTGCAGCTGTAAGTTATCATTGGTTTATAATCTCAGGGTAGTTCACACTGCTATAATTGGTAAACAATAAAACCATTTAAGCAATTTTGGCTATTAGATTATATATTGCTGTATTTGCCCCTTTGTTGTTTCTGATAAGTTTGAAATTTCTTTCCCAAAACAATACAATTTGGACCCTTGGCTCACTAATTCTTATTTTTATACTGTTTTCAGTTGATGGCATCCCATGCTCAAGATTTGGAAAATCTATCAGAGAAACTAGAATCCCAGCAGGCTAGACAACAGTTAGCCTTACGTGAAAGACTTGCTCAAAGACGTAAAAACAAAATGGCTGAATTACGTAGACGGCAAGAAGCTGAACTGACTAAAGAAATGTTGACTCAGCAATCTGAACTTGATGAAGTCAAATTGAAGCAGGTAAAAATTGTTATATTATTCATTATCATAGGGTTCACTGTAAAATTTGATTTATATTCAGAAAGGTCTTTACCCTGGACTTTAGACTTGTGTTTGTCTGTCTTACTGGATTGGTAAAGCCAAGCAAAAAATACACTTCTATTAAAACACAAGCAGTCACATTGAGGTATAAGTAGTATGGTTTATTTAAGACTTATTGCTACTGTTCCGCCCAAAATCGGCATGGCTTGTTCAATTATACACGGTTATGATTATTTATCATAAAAAAATCAAAGCTCTAAGTTTAACAGTGGCTATTTGATTACAATGACAACAGTCCTGTCTGAGATATAAATATGTCTGTTATACTTTTGTATTGGCATTTTAGGCTCATGAAGTAGAGAAGAAAGCTATAGAAGAAGGTATCAGAGAAAATGGACAGGAAGATAGTGATAAAGTTATTCAAGCTGTCTTAGCTAAACGACATGCTCAGGTGAGTCAGTGTTTTATTAGTATAACAATTACCAAACATACACCCAAATAAAAAATGGGTCCTGACAACTGAATAATACTGTTTAGTGTACGTATAATCTTGCATTTTAGGAATTAAAAGATCTAGAAAATAGATTTAACGGTAAAAAGAGAATATTGGTGGATGAAGAATTAAATAAATTGTATAATAAACATGATCAGTTAAAAGACAACATGTTGAAGCGACACCAACAAGAATTAGATGAACTCAAGGTAAATATCCTGAGAAACAATCTCATCCTACATTTGCAAAATGTATAAGGATCTCATCTTACATTTACAACATGTATCATAAGGATCTCATCGTACATTTACAAAATTTATCATAAGAATCTCATCCTCCATTTAGAACATGTATCATAAGGATCTCATCCTTCATTTACAAAATTTATCATAAGGATCTCATCCTTCATTCAAAACATGTTTCATAAGGATCTAATTCTTCATTCAGAACATGTATCATATGATCTCATCCATCATGCTCATCCTTCATACACAACATGTATCATAAGGATTTAATCCTATACACAATATGTATCATAAGGATGTCGTTACAGAAGCACCTCATACTTAAGGAATCACATAACTTTAGCTCTTTAGAAGTTGCAAACTAGGGAATATGATAAGCATCATAAAGTTTTTGAGATCTTAGTTAGTAATAACCAGATGTAACATTCTAACTAGCAAGTTTAAATAATGTTAGAGCGCATGCAATTTATGCACTCAATTGTAATATAGCAACATCATTTCAGATCAAGATGTTCAGTAATATGTTTTTCATTCTAGGAAAAGGGATTAAGTCCTACAGATTATCAAGAAGAACAAAGTTTATTATTAAATAAACAACAGTTAGAATTAGGTAAATTAGATAAACAGTTAACAGAAGATGAAAAACAAATTAAAGAAGTTGTACTCAGTGATTGTGAAGTGAATTTTGCTAGAGAGAAATTAAATATGAAAGAGAAACACTATAAGGTTAGTTTCAAAACTATTCTTTCATTTCAAATTATACTGTGATTCGGTTGATTCCAAGAATGTACAGAACTCAACAATTCAGTCACCTCATACAGCTTCATTGGACAATGGTTTTAAAAGAATATGTTGTGTAGGCCTACTGATTTTTGTGCTTTATGTGAGGCATATTAAGATTTACAGGTAATATGAATTCATTTTGCATGGTCATAAACAAGCATTTTTTTTCTACACACCATTCAAATTCTCACAATTTTACTTAAGAGTTATAAGTGTAAAAATGCTGCCTTGCAAAGGAAAACAATGGATAACTACAAATGTCTCTGTAAAAATTTTGACAAGTTTGTTGCAGAATTTAAAATCAAATTTGGTTATAGGAATTTGCTGATGCTCTTCGTGAATACAGTCCACAACATGAAAGAGTCAAACAGGCTGAGAACATGGCAGAAGAACTTGAAGAAGTGAAACAAAAACTTAAAAATCAAAGACAAGAAGAAGAGGCCAAACTTCAAGCTGAAAGATCAGGTAAATTGCTTTTTACTAGTCTTTTTTTATTTTCCAGATAGCTTAATCACCTAATGTTGCCTAGATCATGAACACTTCAAATTGACCTCTTTTTATTTCTCTAAATCCTATTTGAATATACAATTTGTGACTTATATAATATGAATCACATGTAATTTTTATAAAGAATACAGACTAGAAACTTATATCTGTGGCTCTGTATATGATATCAAGGAAAATTCTTTAGTAATTGTTTGACCACTAGCAGCCACTACATTATGCACAAAAATCACCCAATATAAAAATAAGTTCCCTGTTTAGCAGTTGTTACCTAGCTTTATTAGATTCAAAGTAAGTGAAGCATCTGACACATAGTTCATAGCTCAATCCACTGATTCTTTTGGGTGTTAACAGAATTCGAAAGACTAGAAAAAGAACGGCTAGAAAATGAAATGAAGATGTATGCTGGTAAACTAGAGGAAGAAACAGTCAGAGAAAAACAAAGACACGAAGAATCCCTGAATAATTTAAACAAACGAAAAGAAGAACTTGTGAAAGAGAAGAACAACAAAATTAAGGTAACATGCTTGAAATTGACAGAGACGGCAGACAGCATGTGAATTTTCAGGGAAATGTAAAAGTGAAATTTTGGATATACATGTACCTTTCACTACTTCTGGAACTATTGCAATTTTCCTGGAAAGGCCATTAGATAGAACAGTCACAATTTCCTCATGGATTCAGACCACAAAAATTCTTCATCACTGATTGACCATGAATTGAAGTGCCCACTACGATATTTGATGTGATGTTAAATAGAGATCAATATTGTCAATGCTGGAACAATGTCAAAATTTTATAACAGAAGTTTACTGAAGGTAATTTTTTTTTCAGAGCGAATTAGAGAAGTTAAAATCTAGTGGTGGTACCAAGGAAGAACAAGAAAGATTATTAAGGGAACATGAACGTGATCTCCAAAATCTAACTAATAAACTTGAATCAGATAAATTACGAATGAATTCCAAACTTCAGGTAATATTTATTATCAAAATAGAGTTGATTGTTTAGTGTTGAATCTTTCTTTGTATATTTAATATAATTGGTTACTTTGAACTAATAATGCTTCTTTGGTTATCTGAATCTTTCTTTGTATATTTAATATAATTGGTTACTTTGAACTAATAATGCTTCATGTGTAAACATGATTGGCCACCAACATTCTGATTAAAGCATAAGTCCAGAGGTACAGATAATGCAAGAAAGAACAATGCCAAGACGTTTGGTTAAGAATCAGCTGGAAGTTGGATCCTGAAAAAGCCTAGTGAAGTCTCTGTCAAAACTAATAAATAGTTCCTTAACATTGTATCTACGAAGGCACTTTTCTTGAACACCTGCTTACACTCTGTGAAAGGATTTGTCAGAATGACATGTTTTGTGTATGGCACTGATGAAGTATTTATTCTTCTTCAGGAAAAATTAAAGAAAAGAAGAGAAGAAAAGTTGAAATCTAAAGAAAAAGAAGTAAAAGAAAATATTGAAGACAGTAAACGACAACTAGAAGCTAAACAACAAAGTACTAGAGAAAAACTGCAAACAGAAGAGGTAAGTCTTGACATTGGAAAAAAGTCAAACATAGAAATTCAGATAGAAATGACCAAACAAGCTTGGTATAAGCAAACACTTTAGATATTGGCAAACAAGCTTTTCACTAAAAAAACAAATCTGGCCAAAATAGAATTGCATAAACACACACAAAAATATTGGAATTTTCATTTACAGATGATAGCTCTTCAAGAGACATTAAATGTTGGTAGTTTACCAGCTAGACAGGAACCAGTAGGCAGACCTGGTACTCCTGAGCTTCAACCAACAACTAGTACACCACGTCCTGATACTAATGCATTACCTAGTACCTACACTAATACACCACCTTTAAACGAAGCCGAGATGATTAGCCTCCTAATGGCTTCACCAATGTACAAAAAACTAGAAGAAATCAAGAAAACTGTAGCTAATGGTGGTTTCAAATCGAGTTTAAAATCAAAATCAGGTAATTTTTTTAAATCTAAATTATGTAATTTTTTTAACCTGCTTTTTCATACAAAATTTATTTCAAGTAAATTTATGAATATAATCAGCACCCTTTTCAAGAAATAGAGAAAAATACATTTACCCTTTAAGAATGTGCATAGAATAGGTAATACTTGTCTGAGCTTTAGACACCATATCATTTTTATACGCCCACTTTATAATGTGGTCGTATACTGTCGTGACCCCTGTCCGTCTGTCCGTCCGTCTGTCCGTCCGTCTGTCCATCCATCTGTTGCTTCGTCAGTCCGTCCACAATTGCTTGTGAACGCGATAGAGAATACAGTTTTTGTTGGATTTGAATGAAATTTGCTATGATCATTTATATTGAGTTCTTGGACAAGTTCGAAATTGACAATTTTTCGATGAAGGGTTTTTGAGTTATTGCACTTGACTTAGTCAAAACTCATCAAAATTGGCTTGTGAACACAATAGAGACAACAGTTTTTAATCGGTTTGAATGAAACTTGCTGTGATTATTTATATCAGACAAGTTTGAAATTGGCGATTTTTTGATGAACTGTTTTTGAGTTATTGCCCTTGTCAAAACGTGTTAAAATTGGCTTGTAAACGCTATAGAGACTACATTTTTCATTGGATTTGAATAAAACTTGCAATGATCATTCATATTGATGAGATCTTGGACAAATTCAAAATAGGCTATTTTTCAATAAATGGATTTCAAGTTATTGCACTTGACTTAGTTAAAGAGATCTTAAACAGGTTTGATAGTGACGATTTTTTGGTGAACATTTTTTGAGTTATTGCCGTTGACTTAGTCAAAACGTGTTAAAACAACAGTTTTCATCTGATTTGAATGGAATTTGGTGTGATCATTGAAGTTGAGATCTTTGTCAAAAAAATTTGACAATTTTTTGATAAACTGTTTTTGAGTTATTAGTCTTGACTTTGTCAAAACACTGCGAAATTGGCTTGTGATTGCGATAGACAATATAGTTTTCATGAAAATTAGCTAGTAAATAAAATAGAGACTAGGTTTCATCTGATTTGAATCAAATTTGGTGTGAACATTTTTATTGATGAAAACTTGAATTATACCTAAATAATGTTATAGTTTCTGCCTGTGTTAAAACAGAAAATATATTTTTAAGTGGGCGTATCTTGCTAGGCAACCACTTGTTAAATAGATGATGATGTGGTGATGAAGAATTCTCTACCTTACCTTATGTTACTATTATTATATTGTATAATAGGATAGGCCTATATATTTTTAGGAAACTGCCTGATTCACAATAATAAACTTTTTAGATTTCTATACTATGTTTATATATATTTTCAGGAAATCATGTCGATCCAAGAGAGTTGGAATGGGAATCAGATAAAGAACTGAAGCCAGTAGATTTAAATAAAGTTGATGCTAGGAGTTTTGTCGTCTATAAATTTGGTTGTTTTGTATTGGATCTGCTGTCACTCCATTGTAACCACAGTCCTGTCACACTACTGTTAGCTGAACAGATCCCACCAAATAAACAGCTGAAGAACAACATGTACTGTAACTCATTCCATTATGATGGCAACAATCACATCCTGTATATTAGAACAGCTAGATTACAGACTGTTGGAGAATTTATCTCGGTCTTAGTTCATACATTAGCTCATATAAAATCAGGTAGGTTCAGTTATTACTTCATGAATGTTTTTGGGGATGCTGCAAAATAGATGCTCAGTTTGCAAGCTTAACCATAGAGTGCTTAAATTATTTTTCGTCCTTGTTCAAATAGACAAGCTGTCATTCGGAAAAAACCCTTGTCAAATCAAATTTCCCAGAACCACACTTTTTGATAAACATTTGTTTTAAATTATTTTTAAATGGTTTAAACAAACTTGTATACCGTTCAGTGGGCCTAATATTATGGGTTTTAAATGATATATTATGAATGAAGCTAAGTACTATTATAATTTACTGTTATTTCCAGGTGACCTTACCAATGATTCTGACCCAGATTTTACCCGAGAATATCAACGTGCTATTAGTGTCTTATGTAATGACTTATTCTTTGCTCGCTACCAACAAACTTCCAACACAGCCCAGAAATTAGCTACAGCCCCTGTGCCAGGTGATATAGAAGCAGCTAATAAATTGATACAATCCATATTTGGACAGAAAGACAATGAATCCATGAAAGCTAGTGTGGTAGACGATTTGTTAGATGTTAAGGTCCATACTGGAACTGATATTAAGGGAGCTAAATTCAATAAAGATAAATTACAAGATAGGTAAGAAATACAACAATCTTTTTAATTTCCATTACTCCTAGTTTCCCTTCATCATAAATCCATAAATAAGATGATCTTCAAAGGGTGTGCTTATAAAACTCTGAGTCAAATCATTTCAATCAAGCCTAAAAAATATTCGGATGATTGAAGTTGAAATAAACAGCCCCAAAATATTAAGGAATGTAGGTTTCGAAATATTTACTCAGGAATCTACATCTTGGACGGTTGTGCTATAAATATACATCATAATTAAATGGACTGTCCTTTCTTATTCTTTGAACTGGAACGCGATGTGAAGGTGTTGGTTCCTGAATTTGACTGAAAAGTAGCATAGAGAATGTGATCTTTCAGTTTTGATATACTTACATATATTTTTGTAATTTTTAGGTTAGAGAAATACTGTAACTATAGTAAGAATAATAAGTTACATGAGAGTTTAGGTGATTTAGAAGATAAATTAAAACAGAGTACAGCACAAGGTTCTACTTACTCTGTAGACAATCAAATAACACAGTTAACACAGAAATATACACAAGAAGGTGAACTAAGTTACTTTAAAGTGATACTTCAACAAAATCTTTGTATAATCCAATGAATCCATAATAGTTAGTAGAGTCATAAAAATATATATCTGACATGGAAAAAGCACCCAGTAGTGTTGCCGATATAATTACCAATAAGTGCTTCAGATGGTAATCAAACCAGGCGTCCTTGTGTATTCTTCATTGCTATACATTGCTGCAAATCAGGAGCAGAATGTTTAAATGTTGTTTTTTTTTTGCAGGTGTCCCATCAAGTTCTAAATGTAAGCCAAGCTATATCATGTCTAACATGTCTGGTACAGCCTTGTGGAATTCATATATAAACAACCAACATCATGGTAAACATAGTCAAGCAACCTCTACTGTATCACCTGAGCAACAAAAACAGGTAAATAAATAAATAAAATTTATGCTTATTTGCTAAAAGGATACAATTTTGACTTTTTTGTTTGTCCATCTATGGGTCAACATAATATTTTCGATCCTGTTTTCCTCCTGTCAGTGATGGAGTGAAATGGAAAGAGTTTTATTTAAAAATTTATTTAATGCTTTTTACAATTATGAATGTCAAAATAATTTTCTGCTGCCATATCTGACACTCAATTTGAGACTTGAAATTGAATCTAATTGAAATCAGTTGATCTTTAATTGTTTGATGTTAATCTTTTTTAATACTGGTACAATGAAAAAAATTTTTTATTTTTGTTGAAACAAAATGTCTACTTCTGACCTTTAGGTGTACTTAAAATATTTAAGTGCTCTGGAGTTAGAGTAATATTATTGTCAATATCTAATATCTTTATCTGCACTTATGTAGATTTCAATCAGTCAGTGAGTTGTGTTGATAACACATAACTTAGTTGGACAGTTAAGTAACATAAAGCAATCAAACTGTTTATTAAACCACAGAACTTACTTAAGGCAGTTTTTATATATCCCTTACTTTTTATCATTTTATTTGCTGAATTGTCGTTAAACCATAATTCATTAGACACATATAGAATCTAGATCTACAGACTTCACATAGTTCTGATGCAGTGCGTTATGCGTAACAGTTTTGATTTACGCCTCAAACTGTTCCACAAAGTAACTGTTTATAAGTTACATTATTTCCTACTATAATTGACATACTCACGTCATCTAGATTGCCAAAACATTTTTTTAACAAAATAAAATATAATATGTCAATGGATAGATCTGTCTAGAGCTATCACATTTGCACAGGTCACAAGGTCGCCAAAGTACAAGATTACAATATAGGTCCCATTCCAAGTCTTCATTTATTTCAATCAGAAAAAATATCAAAATCAAAGTTCAAATATCAATTTCAAAATATTAAAGCAATCAATATTACATTTTATAGTCATCAAAATTACACGAATTGGAGTATCCTCAAAGGCTCCATTTTGATTTTAAGAAAATAAAGCCAAGTAAATTAATAAGAGCAGATAAACCCAAATAAGTTTTAACATGAATTTTTGTTATTTTTATTAAGAAGATCACGTGACACAGCTCTTTAAAGATAAAAATCACAAATATCAAACAACACTAATGAACATATCAGGTTCAGGTCACAAGATCACCAAAATTTTAAAACAATTCACCAGGTTTACCCATTACAAAGAAATATTATCACATATTTTTGTTTGTTTTAGGATGATTATGATGATCTATTGGTCGATTTCTCCAATGTCACCCGACAAATTCTAGATGCATCCAATCATATCAAGAAACTGGAGGAAGAAATCATATCAGAAATGGAATTAACCGACCAATCAAAAGGCAAAGAAAAGGAACACCATGTGGAACTTCATCACATTGCAGTTAAAAAACTGGCAGATGACAAAAAATTATTAACCAAACTGGAAATGGAGAAATCCAAAATTTGTGAAAAATTCAAGGATTTGCAGTTTGCTTCAATTGCACCAGAGGACAGTGCAAATGTGTTGAAATCTAAGAAGTGAACAAATTTGAAATATTACATACCAAAATAAACTTAAATTTACAAATTTACCAGTGTAATTCTATCAAATTGAGCTATATATCTGTTTTTTCATACTAATAGGCAATAATACCAAACTTTATTCTATGTCATTATGAATTGTTTAAATATATAACAAAGATTAGTAATGTACTGCCAACAATTTAAGTATTAAGAAGAGAAAGCCGACACTGGGCTGACTCTTGGAAGCAATTGCACAGGCATCAGAATTTCTCTTACCTTGAGGAGGATTTGCCAACTCACTACTGACTGAGTGCAGTGCAAAAAGTGCAGAATGTATTCTTAACAAGGTCAATAATATCAATATGCATATAAAGAATACCAGAATTTTTGATACAGTGATATAAACTTGCTGTATATGATAAACTTAAGTATTTGTCAGAAACTATATGTTTCTTTTTAACTGTGATATATTTATGGACCCTTATGAAAGTATTTAAACATTTTTATATTGAATATTTTTATATGCTATTTTTTATAAAAGATGTTATAAATCTTGTTATAATATTTCTTTCTATTTGTATTTATAGATATAATTATATAAATATGTATTATATATAAAATTTATGATTTGATTGTGTTCATCCGTCCAAAATCAAATATATTTGTATATTTTTTAATCTGACTACATTAGGACTACATTGTGCTCTTTAAAATGTAAACAAATACAACTAAAAATTGTATCTAAAAACAATTTTTTGGGAAAATTTCTCATCTTGTCCAGTGCCTGTTTTCGATTGACACCAAACAATAATTTTCAATTTATATATATTTGGTTTGGTACTCATTATTATAGTTCTCTTTTATGAAATGGATTTTTGTGATATTTTTTAAATGTGCTGGTTGCATTTATTTATGTATTTTCTAATACACATTCTGTCCATTATTCTGGTTATTATATTGAGGTTGTAAACCAATTTGTATTATGTATTTGTATCTATTTGTAAATTTGTGTGATTCTGTCTTAACAATGCCTGCAATAATTTTTGTCGCATTTTGAAGTGCATCTTTATTTTGTCCTTTACACTTATTTATGTGTTGCTTATATACAGAAATTTAATTAATTGTCGATTCTCATATTACCTCATATATTGCCATTTCTGTCTGTCTGTCTGTTGCCAACAATTTTATTTGTAGGTCAATTGAAACTATAATTTTGATGAACCTATATGCTTTGAAAGATCTCAACCTAGTTGGAAGTTGATGATTTGAAGGTAAAAAGAGTTGTAAGTTACTTTTTTTTGATTTTGTAATTTGATTTGATTTTCCTTTAAGATTTGACAAAGATTGAGGACCGTCAATGATGTACAAAAAATTACCTGTGAAGTGGGCGTATCTTGCTAGGCCATAATTTGTTCCCCTTAATCTAATATACAAACTATTAAGACCTAGACTTATGGTACTGATGAGAAACAACAAAGTCATGTATTGTTGTACAGTTGCATCAGCTTCCTCATAACTTCCATTTCCTGTTATTGGATTCTTATAGTAGACAACGCTAAATACAATAGTTAGGTATAGGAACTGGCTAGAATAAATAAAAGCGTCTGTGTGTGTGTGTATCCCCAGATAGGGGAACATACTGAAAATTATGGTCAAGGTTAAAGAACAAAAGAGCACATTTACATGGTTTAATGCATTATTGTGCATCCAGAGACAAAGGAATAATTATAAATGTTCAAAATAGCCCGAATTTCATGTCCATTTATATTGCACTGCCATTCTGCTGATGAAAGTTCAAGGATATAAGCATATGGGTATTATTTTTTAAATCACACTTTTCTTGTAATAGAATCAATAGACATGTATTCCAAAAATCCCGATCAATTCTCTACATTATATTTATATGTGATGTAGTTAAGGGCAATTTTGAAGTTCATATCTTGTATAATCATCTAGAGTGACATTTGATTCACTGCAACTGCCGAATATCCTAGGAATTAATCCTGCTGCCTGTTTCCAGGACAAAATCCATTTCAATTCACAATCACAAGCGATGTTGTTGTCATACAAAATTACTTCCCGAAGCTTGGGTGCAGATTGTATGCCTTTTGGAACCTCCACAAGTCCACACTTGTCCATATAAATTGTCTCCGTAGATTCAAGTAATTCAAAAGCCTGTCTAGATATCGTACCTAGAAAGTTTCCAGTCAGATTCACAGTCCTTAGCTGCGTTAACCTTGGAAATACCTGATCAGTTAATCCTCTAATTGTGTTGTGAGAAAGGTCGACAAATTCCAAATTTTTAGCTCTACCTAGTGAACCACCTGGTACGTTCGGAAGGGAGCAACCCCTGAAGGATATTCGGGCCAAATTATCACATCTTTCAAATGCTGAGGATTTAACACTAACTATTGGGTTATTGTCCAGAATTAGTTCTCGAAGACCCTCTAACTGACTGAAGGCAAAATTATCCAAAAGTTGAAGACGATTATTGGAAATGTCGAGCTTATTGATTGATTTTTGATTAACGAAGGTTGAAATTGGAACGTTGATCAGACTACAGTTGCTAATATCTAGTTCGTGTATAGTTTCATTCATTCCAACTAATAAACCACCAGCAATGGTACCCAAGGTATTGCTTCCCATGGACAACTTTGTTATACTTGTTAGGACCTTAATTCCAGAAGGGGAAGTAGTCAAACCAGTATTGGATATGTCGAGAACATTTAAAGATGCGACAAGATTAGCACTGAAAGACGAATCGGGAATAGATATCAAAGGATTTCCAGCTAAATTAAGCTCTTTGAGGACCTTCAGATCGTTAACAACACCTGGAAAGGTTGTTAAAGAACAATGTTCCAAATTAAGATATTCCAGAGAAGATGCCATTGCTCCAAAAGCGCCATTTGGTATTTGTCCAAAGTGGTTGAAAGATATGTCCAACTTCGTTAACAGTTTCATGTACTGCATTCCTTGTGGCCATTGTGTCATTTGCGTTTCCTGTAAATTAAGAACCTGTAAACTGCCTCCAATTCCCTGGAAAACCTCATCTGGTATTGACGTAATCTGATTGAAACCAATATCAAGTCTATCTAGCTGTTGCAGATTCCCAAACGACTTTGGAAGACTTTTCAAAGTGGTATGGGAAAACAACAACCGTTTCAGATAATGTTCAAGACCACCAAATCCATCTTCTTCAACAGTCGAAATAGGGTTATTGGTAAGTTCCAATACGGAAATTTTCAGTCCCTTGAATGCATCTTTTGAAATCTGGGTGATGTTATTATGAGTAACGTCAAATATAGTGTACAGATTATCAGAAGCTGTTATTGTGGGTACTTGAGTAAGCTGAAGTCGGTTACAGTGGATGATAGCACCACAATAACATGGGTGTTGCACTGGGCATGTCTGCACAGATGCAAGGATCAGTACAAGTACTGATAATGGAGTACATAGGTTCATGACCAAAAAAGCTGAAAGAAAGTATATTGTTTGTTGTTATTTTGATTATCACAGGATTTGGGCTAAGATGGTAACAATGGTTGAGTATCACACAATGGTGATATATCCAAATTATATCATTTAATTGAAACTTACTTAACAAGCAAAACTCTCACTAAAAGTCTAGTCACTTTAGTTGACTGTGCTGCTTGGGGCGAATTAAAAAGCGGTACGCAACAGTTGGTATCTTGCACAGTCATAAATAAAATGTCGAATCATTTTATTATTGACCCAACCAAACCATTTTATTTCTAATTGCTCATAATGGAAAGTCGGAGTTTCCACATTTAACGGCAGAGTTCATTGCACTTTGTCAGTATAGGTGGTTAGATGCAATCATTGTCCATTAACTTTATATAATAATGATCAATTGTTGAGGTAAATTTCAAGACACAAACCGAGAGCTTCTTAAAAAATGTCTGTTTGCCTTACCAATACCTTGTCCTAATATACAATAGTCTTAACATACCTGTTCCTTGTTACAAGTTATTCACGCTTGTGTTTTGACATGCAGATTCTGGTTTAAGTAGATAAGATAAGACTAAAGCCTGTCAGTTCCCACTAACAAGGATATTACAATCTATAATATTATGTTTGGTGCTTTTCCATTGCTGTCATCCAGAACAATAGAAAGGTATTTTACAGAAAGTAGGGTGGACCACTAACAAAATTCATTGCCTCGTCTAAATCCCTTTCTAGAAAATCTATTCTACCTATTCGGAAATTTCTTGTGTAAAAGGAGATTTTTTTTTCTATTAGATGTCGAAAATTTTTTTGCCCAAATTTATGAAAACTTTACATCAAAATCAAGAGAAATCTGTGAAGAAGAACTTTCGAGTATAATTTACGATGTTTTTGATAAATCAATGAAATTTTGGAAGTAAGTCATAACAATTAGTACGGACAATAAAATTATGCTGATTATACCCCCCTCTCTTTAATCTGGGCAACTGAAACTGTGTATGTTGATCTATTGATAAACCTACGACTGTCTACCGTTATTGTCATATTATGTACTCAAGGAGCTCTGTCTAAAGTTTGTTTGTTCTTTTATTATTTTGTTCTTAACAAAAACATATTATGAAGCAAATTAAAAAATTGAATGAGGCCTACTACTATTGTTTGTATACATTCTGAAAATACCCTATAACGAAAAGTGGTCAACTCACCATTTTTTTCTATTAGGCCTATAAATAAATCGCCAATGACATAAACCTATGGAATAAAAATAAAAACTGTAATCTTGTAATATTGTGTCGCCCCAGAAGCCTATTGTGTCGCCCCAAAAGAATATTGTTTTATCACAGAAGCCTATTGTGTCTCCCCAAAGAATATTGTTTTATCACAGAAGCCTATTGCGTCGCCCCAAAAGAATATTGTTTTATCACAGAAGCCTATTGTGTCATCACATAAGACTATTTTACCATCACATAGGCTTAAGATTATTTAATCAGAACAGAAGACTATTTAATCATCAAATAAGATTATTGTATAACCGTAGATGACTGTTGCGTCGTCTGGGCTTCCAGACATCCAACAATCACTACTGCCCTCTAAATTCCGCAAAGTGCTCCAAGTCGTATATCAAATGGCATGTGTGTGACAGATATGCCATGAATTGTGAGTGGGCGTATGTCATGGACTATGGTAATTTAATAGCCATGGTTAATAATATCAGAATTGAATCCTAAAGAGATAACAGCACTAGTAGGATCAGCCAAGCTATAATTGACTATTAAGAGATTTAATTCATGTCCATTACTGGAACTGTGACATTCACTTTAAATGTTGAACGTATATTGGCGTCACCCATGGTCAGGTTTGAGCATTGGAAAGCAGAAATATCGAAAAATATTTAATGAGCTATTGTTCTTGAAAAACTAGTTCCGGTATTAGCTTAAAAACTCTCAAAAGGCACAATTATTGATGTTATTGTCCACCCAAAGAGAGACATCTAAAAATAATATATCAGTTATTGCCCTTCTTCTTGAAACCGCATTAAATTTACATAAACATCACATAAACAGCCTTATTGAAATTATATTTTATCACCCATGAACGAAACGAAAAAAGTCTGAATTGTCTTTCTTGAAATTCATTCCATTTGAAATGGAAACATTATAGCCATCTTGAAATACCTCACCAATTATCCGGTAGCATCTGCATCTACAAAGATCGTTTGTAGTCTGAATGTGCCATCATCAATTTGATCACCGCTAAAAAATATAAGATTCTTCAAACTTACTAACCACTGTGTTATTGGGCGTTCTCAGACATTATTTATATTACAATATAATTAATATTACATGAATTTATAAACCAAACATTTATTCAAATGCACCTGGGAACTGACATGACATCATTTCACTAACAATATTAAAATACCTTATCTGATTAATGCGCTAAAAGGATCGGCAAGTTAGTCGCTGTATCCTATTTCTAGTACCTTAATGAACGCCAACAGGAGAACAAACATGACAATAGGCTAAATCAATGAAAATGATTTATATTCAATTCCAAAATATCAACACCCGGAAGTGAAAATGTTTTATGTTTTTTATTGTATAGTTCCTGATTAAGTTTGATCTAGTGGAATAAATTGTCGCTCTGAGCATGACCATTAATCAACTAACAATATTTCCACGAGCTTATCAATAAACCAAAGTATAAATGTAAGGGGAGTAGCAGAGGTTTATTATGACGTATTTTAAGAGATAATATCATTAGCGACAGGTAAATTTATCAAAGTCCTGTATTAAGAGGGAATTATCAGGTGATTGTTTCAAATCCAATAAACTTACAGGCTCTCATATAATATCCCTTTAAAATGTAGCAGTTTCTAAGTCTATGTCATAAAAATGATTCTGTATTATAATTTGGCATTTGCTGCTTTTTAAAGGGATCGTTTATAGTATAGGATATTAATTCAGCCGTTAATATGTATTTAATGTTCTTACGGGCGAATCAGCATAACTTATCAAATCAAAGTATTTTTCGGAAGATTAATTGGGAAAAAAATACATATACATTGTAGGTAATTTTCTGTGGGTCTCAGTGTACAAGTGTGTATAGGTCTTCCCTTTTTATACGCCCATATTATAAATTATTCGATAAAGGGTGAAATTTGGTTTAAACATTCGTTCGTATTTGCATTTTTCAATAAACGGTTTATTAGTTATTGTCATTGACTTTGTACAGGCGTGTCGAAATTGGCTTGTAAACAGAATTGGTCTGATTTGTATGGAATTTGAAGTGATCATTTATGTTAATAAGATCTTAGTCAAGTTCGAATTTGACAATATTTCAATGAATGGTTTTTGACATGAATGAATAAAAATGCGTCAACATTCGTCTGTGAACTCATCAATGTCTACATTTTTCATCCGATGTATACAAGAAATTTGATGTGATTCTGTATATTGATGCGATTTTGGACAAGGCCAAAATTTTGGTTCATTTTGACATGTGCTAAAACAGAAAATATACTATTGTGAGTAATACATGTATACTATAATAAATGTTTCAAATCAATGATAATACCACCAAGTAGAAATAAGATAACGTGCTGAATGCATTTAAGATAGAACGTAGGTAGAACGTGGAACACATCAATATCAGGAATGGCGAAACAACCTTATATTATAATTGCAATATTTAACAAAATTACCAAAGTCAAAGTGAATTACCCTTATACAGTATATTGTTAAATGTAAGTCCACATACTAACATAAAGGAATTATAAATGTACAGAAATGTAATATAAAAAAAGTTCAACGAAATGGTATATGTATAGTGTATACAACTCACGGGTAGACGGGATTTCAGGGAGGGGGTAAAGGGTGATTCCTTACCATATAGAGAGCTTATATAATATATATGTCTTCCATTGAAGACATTTTTTAACTTTCTCGCGATTATGTGAGATTGAGCTACCATGACAATGACTTCATGCCATGTTTTAAGTTTTTTTAACGGATAGTTGAGATATGCAAGGCCGTAGTCAAATCCAAGCTGAAATGAGGCAAAGGGAACTGGATGAATTTTAAATATTTACTTGAAAAAAACTTCTAAATTCTCAAGGTTTGGCTGCCATTGCGCTACTGTCTTGAAAGAGCTCTATAGAAAAAGCGTCTAGTCGTTCGTATGGGACAATAAACCGAGGCCCCGTTTGCTACAGGTTGTGCACGTTTAAGATCCCTTGACAGTTGGAAATCGCAAAAAGGGGAGGCTAAAGCCGCTGTCCTGGCAAAATTTCCCTCATTTCATTTTCATTTTTAGAAGCAGCAAATTCTGCGGATTTACACTTCGTTGAATACGACATATATCATGAAGTTAATAAATATTTGCCAATAAAAGCACACCTGAATATGAAAGGACACTTTTGATGATACTGAGATTAAAATAAATAATATTAAAATCCGGATAATGGAAATTTGTATACATTTCATGATTTGATTAATATTCATATTAATCATTATAGCCTTTAATTCTTGTTAATGTTATATAAATAACCATTGTCATTAAAACATTATCAAGTGTCAAACAAATCTAGTTTGCTCTATTAACTTGACGAAATTAATATTTCAAAGCCATCCCAGCTCGATTGATTTGCAGAACTTAAATATATCTCTTTAATTGCATCTCATTTTAACTTAATTTTACAGAATAAGAAATTTAAACACTTTATTGAATTTTAATTTGATCGAAATAAAAAATTTGTAAAATTTGTAAAGTTTATATAGACTATCAATCTTCCGGTTTAACGTCATTGTGGTGTGCAATCATGAATTTCATTTCAGTATAACCTAACAATAGTTGCAATCTATAAAGATTTCCTCTGTGCTATATGAAATTTCAACTAACTGGATTTTGCAATTAGTGCGATTGTGGTGAATCTTAAATCGATTTATGAAATAAATATGTACCTCGATTATTGATTCTTTTAGTTTGCTCTTTATTTCGGGTTTTATTTTTTAAGAGTAATTGCCAAAATTATAAAGGCTCACAATTGAATCAATTTGTTCTTGTATTCTTATCACACTTAATCTCTTCTTTCCAATGACATATAACACAAGGTATTTTGTCCTACCGACTTCTCTAGTAATAATTTGATCTAAAATAAAAGGCGTGACACATCTGATTTGCATTCACATTAACGTTAAATATTTGCAATAGTTATAATCTCAAAGTGTGTATATTTCATCCTTGATAATTTTCATGAGCATAGGCCATTTCATTGACCGATTTGTCATAAAAAAAAATATTGTTTAATTTTTACTTTCTATAACAGGGATAGATCTTGCAATTAATTTACACAATTTCATTTTTGACCTTTAAATTGGGTGGCTTGACCTTGAAAGGTCGGTCTCTGACCTATACTTCCGGTTTCGAAAACGTCCAAAAAGAGGTTTTTTCATAACTTCCAAGGCTTATATCTCTTTTATTTGACTGCTTTTTTACTAGAGACTTGAACTTGATGAGGTCTTCTAATTGATATCTACATTTGTATTATGCAATAATAACTTCCGGATTAGCAGCCATTTTAAAACCGACCTTTGCTACTGACCGAATGTTATCAAATTAATACGTCTTTTCACAACCGAAGTATAAAGTATTTATCAATTATATTACACTTCAAAGTTCACAAGCGTTTGCATTCTCTACCGAATGTTATCAAATTAATACGTCTTTTCACAAGCGAATTATAAACTCTGTATTATTCAATTATATTACATTTAAAATTATACAAAACGTTTTCTTTTCCAATGACATGCTGCTTCGCTACCGTTATTGGTTCTAGATGATTCTGTTTTAATGTCAGCTGCATGCCCACATAAAGTGTCAAAACCTTGTGTACGATGAAAACCATGGATATTGTGTTCCCTTTTTATACGCCCACATAGAAATGTGGACGTATATTGTTGTCGCCCCTGTCCGTCGGTCCGTCGGTCCGTCGGTCCGTTGGTCCGTCTGTCAACAATTGTTTGTGGACACTGTAGAGACTACAGTTTTTATTGGAATTTCTTGAAACTTGGTATACTTGTTTATAATCACTCAAGGAAGAACCCTATCGATTTTGGTATGATTTCGAAAAAAATTCCTGGAATTCTTGGACTTTGAATTTCAAATTGTTCTGTTTGTAAACAAAAGCTTGTGGACACTGTAGAGACTCCATTTCTTTATGAATCTTTTTGTAACTTGGTATATTTGTTTATTACCATCCAAGGAAGACCCCTATTGATTTTGATATGATTCTGAAAAAAATTCCTGGAATTCTGGAACTTGGAATTTCGAATGTACTGTTTCTCATCCGTCTGTCAACAATTGTTTGTGGACACTGTAGAGACTACAGTTTTTATTGGATCTTCTTGAAACTTGGTATACATGTTTATTACCATTCAACGAAGACCCCTATCGATTTTGGTATGATTCCGAAAAAAATTCCTGGAATTCTTGAACTTTGAATTTCAAATTCCGTCGGTCCGTCGGTCCGTTGGTCCGTCTGTCAACAATTGTTTGTGGACACTGTAGAGACTACAGTTTTTATTGGAATTTCTTGAAACTTGGTATACTTGTTTATAATCACTCAAGGAAGAACCCTATCGATTTTGGTATGATTTCGAAAAAAATTCCTGGAATTCTTGGACTTTGAATTTCAAATTGTTCTGTTTGTAAACAAAAGCTTGTGGACACTGTAGAGACTCCATTTTTTTATGAATCTTTTTGTAACTTGGTATATTTGTTTATAACCATCCAAGGAAGAACCCTATTGATTTTGATATGATTCTGAAAAAAATTCCTGGAATTCTGGGACTTGGAATTTCGAATTGTACTGTTTGTCATCCGTCTGTCAATAATTGTTTGTGGACACTGTGGAGACTACAGGTTTCATTGGATTTTCTTGAAACTTGGTATACATGTTTATTATCATTCAATGAAGACCCCTATTGATTTTGGTATGATTCCGAAAAAAATTCCTGGAATTCTTGGATTTGAATTTCAAATTGTTCTGTTTGTAAACAAAAGCTTGTGGACACTGTAGAGACTCCATTTCTTTATGAATCTTTTTGTAACTTGGTATATTTGTTTATTACCATCCAAGGAAGACCCCTATTGATTTTGATATGATTCTGAAAAAAATTCCTGGAATACATCCAAGGAAGACCCCTATTGATTTTGATATGATTCTGAAAAAAATTCCTGGAATTCTGGAACTTGGAATTTCGAATGTACTGTTTCTCATCCGTCTGTCAACAATTGTTTGTGGACACTGTAGAGACTACAGTTTTTATTGGATCTTCTGAATGCAATACAATATAGTTAACTTCCAAGTTCCTTGTAAATCAGGAACCAGCTGTAATTGGACTTTTACTTTTACAATCAAAGCTATCAGTGGGCGTATGTTACCTTGCCTGGCAAGCTATCGTGTTCCCTTTTTTACTCTAAAATGAATGTAGGGTGTATATTTTGGTCGCAATTGCTCGTATACAGTCTAGAAGGCAAATTTCTTGGCGGATTTTGACGAAATTTGGTGTAAGTGAAAGTGTTTGTAATCTTTCTAAGAATGAACCTTATTAAAATCAGAAGAAATGAAAAATAACTTATATGAGATGTTGAAAACCCATTCAATAATTGGTAAAAAGGCACAATTCTTCCCAGATTTTGACAAAAGTTGGTGAAATGAATGGATTTTCACGTCCTACTCATCTGCAACTTCTGGGCTTATGAAGACGAACAACGCCATACAGTTTGCAATGAGGAAATTTTGCCAGGTCAGTAGCATAAGCCTAGTTTTTTTTGTTATTCCAGATAACAACTTGTCAATGCAATTGCTAAGTTCGCAATTTCCATTTCAAAATTTATTTCCAATCAACCAGCACAGATTCTGTTGGCCGCCATCATATAGAAGACCTGCATTATAACGGTATGTCACTGGAGACATCAAGGGAGGTAATTAGATTTTGAATATTTCCTATTTTCTTATTCTCATTTGATATAACTCTGTGCATTAAAAGCATGCATGAATGAATCAACGTTATTTCCAAAGAATTCTATGACATTAAAGGAAAAAAAAGTACTAAAAAGATTCGCTCAGATACATAAGGTTGCCCGAGAGGTTTTTCATCTTAACAAAATCAATTGCCAACTTCGTCCTATACCTCGATTACAATATGAATATTTTGATGTATCACGGGAGTTTGCAAAAGCAATCACATCATCAGCGCACGGTGATAACTATTTAATTATGAGTTTTACATCGGACGTAACCTTTTGCGACTACGAACAGATGTTTGAATATTCTTATATCGCTCAATAATAAAATTGATGTATTGAACACAATTTTGATAGTGAGAATTATTTGTTATTATACTTTCTTGTTACTAATTAGCAAGTTTATTATCATTTTTAGCATGAATACTAACTAGCTAAAAGCTAATCAAAAGACTGTTTGAACAATCGATACTATTCTACATTAGATCTATACTTCCACTCCCTTTATTTACAGTCAATATATAACAATCTATATACGTTTCCACTCTTTTCACAGAGCAAGTGGGAAAATAATTTCACTGGCATGAAAGACAGTCCAAAGAGTTGGATCACGCGGAAATAACGAATTGGAATTTTGCAGTACTTGATCACATTTCAAACTTGACTCCTACGAGTAGATGTTACTAATCATATATGACGCTGCAAGAGTGTGCTCTTAACAATATGTCCATAAAATATCCACGTAGAAATAATACAATTTTTGAGTGTGAGACTTTTCAATCAAGGACGCCCACTTTTAATTATTTCTACGAAAAAAATCACATCAGATGGTAGTTTGTTGGAATACTGTCCATGAAGAAACTATGCGCATGTATTTATATTTAGGGGTGAGTAACTTCAATTATTTTTTTCACTTTTATTTTTCGACATACACAAACTTTAAATGAAAACTACTAGCAAGTATATTTTTCAGAAAAAACTTTGTGAACTTTCTTAACATCTTCACTGAGGCAAGAAAGATGACTGAAAGTTCCGTTAAATATTTTCAATTCTATTGATGTCAAAACGTCTGTGACAGTTGAAGTTATTGTTACTTGGTATTCGGCTCCTTTTTCTTAAACAAAATAAGTTCATGAAACAGTGAAAATTATCAATTGAAATTAATGGAGGTATGTTTTGAAAAAAATCCTTCATCTCTATACCAAAGGGAGAAATGATTTGGAAAGCTGGCACATATACTCAACTTTGCTTCCATATTCACATTGCAAATAGAAAATAGGAAATAAAAACTGACAAAAGCACAGATTAGATCTGAAAATTTAAAGAAAATTGTAAAAACAGTAAAAATTTTTCAAAGGGGATTGAAGAGACATGTCTGTCATTGTCTAGGGACGCTGGTAGCATTGATTTGAAACATTCCAGTTTTCAATCAGGCGTCATGTTTCCTTCTGTACCACTATTGGCAAGGACCACAGAATGAAAAATGGAATGATGCAATCGATGATATCAGTGTCCTTGAAACTCTCAAATTGTTTATTGTGAAGGGGGAAGAAGAGAGAGAGTGGGTAGCCTAGTGACCAATTTTTTATCGCTTATTGCACAATAAAGCGTTAGTTTTTATTACAAGTATAGTGTAGGATAAATAAGTGACGTACAAACTCCATTTCATTTATTTTATTATTTATCGAAATTGCAATTGATATATTACTATTGCAACTCTTATATTGTAAGCGGGTTCATTTATGAATGGAGACTAAATAAAACTATAAAGTTGTTTAGGTGGAAAAGGGCCCTAAGGATCGTGTGCATCAATGCCATCGCTTCATGGGTGTTAAACAAACTAAATTAATACTATTAGCCGCTTGAAGACTCTGAAAATAAAAAGCAATTTACACGAACTGAGAGGAGACAAAAGTCACTTCTTCCTCATAGAACGATCACACAGTCATCATCATTTTACCCATATTACTTTTCTTAAAGAAATTTATACACAATATTCGCCTGTAGTTATAAATCTTTTTAGTATTGTACGAAGGTGATCGATTGCTTGTTAAAACAGTATGTTGTGTTTGGTTGGATCAAACTGAAAAAGCACTAGGAACAGCATTAGAAATAATTGCCTTGTGTTGACGAGACTACTTGTTACAACAATTGGCCTGTAGTAACCAGTATCACATTGATGAATTAAGCATGAATATTTTTCTAAGAAAGTGATATAGACGTCTTCAATTCAATTTCCGCTACCTGTAGTACCTCTCGGTATTAGTATTGCGTGTATAGAAAAACTGTTTATGTTGACTTATACGATAATATTTTTAAACTATTTATTTATTGATGTCTAATTTGATTATTAAATTTAAATCATATTGATTTGAAACTTTCGTTATATTGAAAATAAAACTGGATAGGTTAAAGACTGAACTTGATAGTAGTTGTTTAAGTTTCTTATTATTGTGATAGAGGACCTTCCCTTTATTCTGATTTTTCTGTCGTTTAAAGTCCTTCTGAAGAGCAAAACTATCGAGGCCCCAGGAGCAGTATGCAAAATTTTGATCATCAAAAACATCGTAAATTTATTTGATCAAATGGAAATTATTTTTAAAGGGTTAATCAAAAATAGAACGTAATGATTGTTGATTAAGCAGTTTGACCTGTTTTGTGTTTTTATTTGAACCCTTCAACTAAATTAGGAGACGAATTTCGCTGACTCATAAACTTGTGCAAGATACATCGAATAGTTTGAAATCGTGAAAATAATGCCAATATGGTTGTCCCTGAACTCAGGTATTCAAAGATGCTATCGTTTTGTGCTTAGTATTACCGCGAATGACAGCTATTGCCATTCCATCCCGTCTTAAGTGGTCGATGTTGCCTACTGGATTTGTTTCATGTCTAGACTACGTATACCTGGTGCGGTTTCGATTAATCGTTGGTTCAGATTGGGGTCAAAAGCACCAGACTTGATAAGACATTGATTATTTGTTCTTGTATGTGTTTTGTATGGGCGTAGGTTATGCTTGTGAAATAATCACAATCAATTGTCAAGGAAATAGCTTATCACATTCGGGTAATTGTGTAAGACGAATCCAATGATCATCGTAGTGAGTTTTTGGCGGATAGTGTGTTAGTTAAGACGTAACTAAAACTGTTCTCAGTGAAACATCACACGTCTGTTAATTCGGTTTCGCGAGCTTTTTATACGAAAGATACTTGAGCAGGGCCTTATAATGTTGTTTTAATTCCATATGTGAATTTAATATCAGAAGCAATCCGCTGGACTTAATAAATATAATTGTGGTTACGATAAAGGGAATAATGTGTATGGGAAAAGTCTTTGATTGTTGGTCAAAAGAACTACGTGTTATTGTGTCTCATAATATTTGCCTCAAGCGAGACCATTGAAAAAAAGACACAATAAATAAATAATTTGTAAGGGTGTTATTTAAAACGACTGGCTATTGTTTTTATCAATATCCTAGTTCCTTAATGCAAATCAAAATATTAATTTCAAGGGCTGTTTTTGTCAGTATTTGGCCATTGAAACTCGGTTACAACTTGATATCCCATGATACTGGAAGCGAAAGAAGCATAATCCTTGTTCTGAAAGATTACCTCTATGATGCGATTAATATAATTTTAAGACTATATCCATTTGATCGCGTAAACATATAAGTTATATAGGCATCATCAATTGGATTTAAGATGGAAATAAAACTTTTAAGAACGCAAGTGTCAGAAACTGTTTATTACTATAGCCTATATCATGCTAGAAAAAAATGTACTTCAATAATATGTAAGAACATAACTTTAATTTAAAACAATAGAAAATCTCATAAATACTTAATTGTTTCTGTGGAGTGTGTTATTATGGTATCTTTTACACTTACTCTGTCAATATAAACTCGGGTGATGATTTTAATAATCCCACTTTGTTGACGTATTTTATCGGAAGGATGGTCAGTCCTTCTTTTCATATTCTTAAAGAAATACTGCGTCTAAGAATGAACATAAATCAGTAGATATACCTGCTAATAATAACATAAATGAATCCGATAAATCCAATAAGCCTATTATCCATAAAAATTCAATTGATTATTGAAAAACGCTTAATAAGTGGATAAGACGTTTATCAATAATTACTTAGTTTTGTTAGTTTTCCTGAATTGACAGGGATTCAGCTACTTTATGACACCAGGTATATATCAAGAAACGGATCTTTTGTAATACACGCTTTGATTGGTTAAAAAACGCCATTAGAATCAACTCCAATACAAGGCTTGTGAGATCGCAGTAGCAAGCTTAAAAAATATATAAAAAAAAACGAAACGAAAACATGATCTCACTTCATTTATATAGCTCTCTTTATATGTAAGGGTGGAAATTAAATAACTGATTTAATTATATTTAGCGAAAAAATCTGTCTTCGCGTCATTAAAAAACTAAACATTAAAATAGATGTGATGTCTTAATAAGAAATTGGCCTAAACTTTATCTCTTTTATCCAATAACAATTTTGTTTAAACTCTTCATTTACGTTATTTTATGAATGTTTGTTTTATTTCGGAGTCGGTTTGGTTTCAATTCGGAATGGTTCTTAATATGGAGCAATAGTTCATAATTACCATTCGAAAGCTTCACTTATTGTAACAAGTGCACAAGTGCCGAAGAGTCGATATTACTGATTATTACGAAAATATGGTGAAATCTGAATGAGTTTTTAAGATCGCGTTTGATTTTGGCGAAATTTCCATCATTTAAGTGATAAATTTTCCATGCTTTAGCTGAATCGAAAGTTACTGAAGAATGCATTGTGAAAATTAATAAAAATATTGATACTTTTATATTAACGAATTCTTATAATTTCTGTGAATAAGTTATTTTTCCGAAAGACTGAACGCAATATTTCGCTTTTGAAATAATACGATAATTATTATAAGGTTTCATAAGCAGAGTTATAGGCCTATTGTGAATTACTACTGTCTTTGAAGTGGCAGTGGAATTTGGTATCAAATTATTGAAAAATTTTAGATCACAATTTCCTTGATAAAGGAACTTCAAATCATTTTGTACAAAGTCAGGAGCAAAGAGGATTTTCATTCTTTAAAGAATTAAGTTTCGATTTGATTTTGATTTTTTTCTTCGCATTTTATTTTATTCCCTTTTAGTAAAAAAAAATACACAGTATAATTCATAGGTCTTTCAAGTTATTATAGACTTTGATCTATGTACTGTATGATGATCAAACATATTTCCACATGTGTAATCTTGTTGATGTAAGTTGTCTTGAAATTTTGTGATAACATACAGTAGTTTAAAGTTGTTGTTTCAAACTACGTACAAGGAAGGACATGTCCCCAATTCCGGACATTTGATGTTTTCTATCCGAATAAATATCATCCCCCATGATTAACTGACACAGCCTTAAGTACTTGCTTTACAGCATTGAGTAGAACCCACTCCATATTACCCGAGACCATGTCTAGTACCCACCCCAGAGTTTTCTTTTCGATATAGGGACATCGTTTTCACGCCTACGAAAGTACGATTTGGTTCTGTTTTTTTACCTCGATATTTTTAGTTAAAATCTTAGAATAAAAGAAATATCTCTACAAAAAAGCATTTAGTTTGCTTAAAAGCACTCAGTCAAAACTTGAAAATTCAAGGTTTAGTAAACCTTTCAAATATTTGGGCTTTAACTGTTATATTTTTTAACTTAAAAATAAGTTAAGGGGCACATTTTTCTTGCTACTAGTAAAAGTCACAATATACAATTGAAAATACAAAAGCACGGGCCAATCAATTTTAGACCTAAGAAGAAAAAAAATATTTCTTTTTTTAAGTAAAATAACTTACACGAAACATATTTAATATATTGTTTTGATTGATCCATAATGTTTTACTGATATATATTGCTAGCTCCCGTTTAATTTGGTAAGGTGACAAACTGTTCTTCGAGCATGTTGCGTTCGCGTCCTATTCTGCATCATTCGGCAATAATCTGCAGTTTCAGTAAGTTAAATCTGTTGCAGTCGAACTTTAACAGTTATAGGTCGTGTGATGCTGCACATATATGTATAACTTTGTACGGAAACCACTGAAGGTTGTCTAAATCTTTGCTGGTTGACTGAACCCCGATTTAAAATGATTTCATGCACACGAAGAAGTATATTTGATAGGACTAATGAAGCTTATTAGTGTGTTAAGTAAATTGCGCATTGGTTAACATGACTGTGTAACCTTTAAGAATTTAACCTTTATGACTTGAGAAAAATTGGTCTATATGGCTTTAAATGAAGCGATAATATAATATTTGTTGTTAAGATGTTATCGTAAGTAAATTATTATTTACCTCTTTCACGCGCTTTCACATTCTCCGACACATATTTGTCTATTAGTAGTAAGTAAATCAACTCAAATGTCAAAGGCATGCAAAAGTGATTTTCTAGCTGATACATCAGATACACGTGTGTGTATCTGGTACCCTATTGAAAATCAGACCAATCGAAAAATATTTAATATGCCTTTATTGCCTTGTTCTTGAATTATTTGTGAACACTATAGAGAGCTGGTTTCTTGATGGATTTGATAACACTTGGTGTGAGTGTTCCTAATTACTAAGGGTTGTATCCCATTAAAAATCGGAAAAATCTTTCATTTACCGATAACTCTTGTTAACGTCACGGATTAATTGGCTCCCAATACCAATGTGGGCGTATATTACGATGGCCATCGCTATTTTATCCCAAATCCTCCTTTCCAATTTTCAACTTGTCAATTAATATTACTTTTAATTTTTACATTTGTATAAGTGTTTTTTTAAAATTATTTTCTTAGTGTGAAACTTATTTGGGAGATACGATTTCGCCTATAGTTTAATGCATTTAATACACTTTTATTTTAGTAAGATATTTAAAACTTCTGAAAATGTTTTATCAGCGACAAACAAAATGCAAAGATAAGAAACTCGGTATCTTATCATGTACCCATTAGGATTTAAAGGGACAGTGTCTCCATCCGTTTAACAAAATTGTGCTTTAGTCTTTAGGAATTTATTTTTACTATAATAAGCCAATCAGTAAATGTTCACAGCTCAACGTCGAAATTGCAACCTTAGCGTACATATAAGTCCAGAATTTTCAGCGTTTGAACGTTTAAATAACGACTCGATATTTCTCAGGACTTTTTATAGAGCAAGACGTATAATTCCAAATGATATGCTAAGAAACTTGAAATTGTAGATCAAAACTTGGTCAGCCTCCAATTATCATAATATGTCTCTCATCCGCCTTCTTCCTCCTAATTTAATCTCAGTATCTGAGAGGTTTTGGACGTCTATAATTCAAAACCAGAACGTGCAGTTCCGCTTCAATTTTTGTATATGAATTGAATGTAATAGTCGTGTTCCGCCAAGTATCAATTTTCCATTTATTTGTTTACTCGGTTGGTTATTCGAGAGGGTTTGGAAAATATGACCTAATATCCGAAACTAGCTGACGATATCACAGACAACACTTTTTGGTATTTTATAGGCACTTTATGGCACCATAATGCTTCCGCAAGTTTAATAACAAACCACCTCCATTTACTATCAGGCTGTTGGTGTCTGTATTTTCGGTACTGCTCTGCTCAGCGGTATTTTTTCAACGTGAGCAACAATGAAACTTTAACATTCTTTTGAGTGTCGGTATGTGGGGTCTGAATAGGCTAACTGGTATTGATAACATTTAACTGTTTCCTATATCAACACAACGCCCTTTAAAATAGACATTTTTTATGATCATTATCATTTTAATGTAACAATTATCATGTCTATATATAGATGGTTATAACATATCGCATTATCTTATATAAAACTACGAGGTGAGAGATATTATAAAGGGCGTGAAATATTTGAGACAGCTCTATCAAGAAGGTTACAAATTACTGAGCCATATTTGTCGCTTCAAACTTTCAAAATATCTCATTTTATTGCTAAGTTTATATTTTTGAGAGATTGATTTCAATTTTTTTTTCTAAAAAGCTTTTAAAATTGCCTAATTATCGAAATTGGTTTGTAACAAAGCCTCATAGTTTTAATTGTGCAAAAATATTTGGCTGGACCGTTAGATCTTCGTTAAATGGGATTCTTGTTTAACCATACGTATCCACACATTTACGCTTGTATGATTTTTTTTATCCAGAAAAGAACAAATATAGATTTTGTGTTTATTTATGTTAATAATAAAGAACGGAAAAGAAAAGGAAAAAACAAAGTTAAATGAGTAGAAGACATTATAAAAGATGTGTTATATGAGCAATAAGGACCATGTTATTATATTGAGTTATGTATTACATTTTTCAGATATTATTGATTATTTTAATGCCTAATGTGATTCGAGCTCAATTATCAAAGAAGGATAAAATGAGGAATAGAATGTTGACAGAATTACTACGTGTAGAAAGGTAAGACAATTGGTATAAATATTCCTTAATGATTATGATTTATTTGGACTGGATGTCCAATGACAAAAGACATTCCGAAAAGTCTCTCTTATCTTGAACATATTGACATGTTAAGTTGACCTTTACTTAGTATAGTATTTTAACACAAGTATAGCAGTGCTTCTTCTATGGGAATCTTATTTCCATCACTATCTAACACTACAATCCTGATAAATAGTTTTATCCGATACACGCAACGACATCATAGGATTCTGTGATGTTGGAAGATATAACCAGCGGTGGGCCAATGCAAAAGTTTCACAATCAAGAAACATCATCGTAAGCTTTACCTGAAAATACATGTTGTTAAAAAATATGCCATTTACAGCTATATTTCTACTTGATAAAAATGGGTTTGTTTTAAAAGGTTGATCAAAAATAGAAGATACTAATTGTTAATTTATTAGATTGACGTCGTTTTGATGTTTGGCACTTATTATTCCTCTATAATTACGCGTTTATATTGCTTAAAGTAGTTTTCTAACACTTAAAAAAATCAATAATAAACTTTAAAAGTTTATGTCATGTAATTAACGGTTGGATTTTAGTTAAAACTTTCAGATATGTTTAGGGACAAAGTTTCCAAGATTTGTGTGTAAATTTTTTCATAAATTTGTATTTTGCAAATAGAAACGTACACAATAATAGAAGGTTAATTAGGGAATGGGGGCCACTCTATTTAACATCATGTACATCATTCATGTCACTAGGATATGAGTATAATGGAAAATTTGGAAGGAATATAATTTTGAAAACTGAGTTTATTATGTTGTAATTAGAAGTGTGGATGAAAGAGATCAAAATTCGTACAAGAATGGATTTTGATTAATATTCAAATGTCCCGATCATAAGATTTTGCCCAAAGTAAAGCGTTAATCATTCCATATCAATAATTGAAATCATGTTAAATCATGTAAAATATGTTGTTTTCTGGATTGTAAATGTTGAAAATCAGATGAATGTTCCGCACCAAATCATAACCAAAACCAATGACAGGAATAAGTAAATTCTAAAAACTCTCCTCGTTCAAAATGCGATGATTGATGGTGGATGTTTTCATTTAAAATCTATGTGTTTAGAAATTTCAAAATATTTATCCTCAAACGTTCTGACTACAAAAAGGTGAAGGACAGCGAATTTTCTTAAAGAGAGAGGTTTTTAAAGGGGCTTATAATATTGTGTGACGTTCTAAAACAACTTTGTTTTAATGAAATAGCAAAAACCGCAATCGTCTGACTAAAATTGTTAAACCGATGCCTACAGTAATCATCAATCATAACAATCATGCAATAATCAACATACCCAACCAAAAATGTTATAACATAAATGTAATAACCAAAACGTACCATAAATGAAGTACCCCACTAACCTCAAATGCAGTAAACAACGATCACGTAATATGTGACTTTGACAAACAAAGCAAATTTAATATTATTCACTGTTGTTTCTTTACATGTATGTTTTACAGTAAAAGAGGCCCCTCCTAACCTTTGCTTCCTATGGCCTGAACAGTGCTCAACAAACATGTTCCACGCTATGTGATTTTCAGAGAACCAACCTATTTTTTTTTGTCTGGTGTAGGACGCGCATTATCCTTGCATTATCCTTCTTAGACAAGCCTAAAAAATTACTACAATAGTCATGACAGTCTAGTGTCTTGTTTCGTATGGCATGTCCACGCGTTTCCTACCTTCTAATGGAAAACGTTTTGCACCAAAGATCAAGGTGAATTCTGTTCATTAAAGCAGAAATTGGTTTCATATCATTTAAGATTATTATAACACTTTGAATGACCGCTCCTTCTATAAAAATAAGGTAGCCAAGGAGTCTGACGTAATTCCAGGTATCTTAATGAGCACGAGTGATATTAACATGGTTATGGCACTACAACAAAGAACAACATCTGATCTTAAATGTAGTAATATTAACATTATTATTTTTATACGCCCGCATGAAATGTGGAGCGTATATTGCCGTTACCAATGTCCATTCATCCGCTGTTCCGTCCGCCTCTCGGTTTATCCATAATTGCTCGTAAACACTCTACAAGGCACAATTCTTAACGAATTTTGACGTAACTTTGTGTAAGTGTTTGTAATTACCAAAGGATGAACACTAAAGTTATTTAGTATGAGTTATTGCCCTTGTTCTTGAAAAAAACCTCCAATTTCATCCCACAAACACGCTAGAGAGCACAATTCTTGACATGTTGCTAAAGCAATGTTTGTATATATACATGAACCAACATGTATAAATCCAAATGTTGCTTTAGTAACTTGAAGTATTGATGGATTTTGATAAACTTGGCATGAGTATTTGTTTATATACAAGAGTCCTATTGAGAATCAGACAAATCGTATATTATTAAATATTTGTTATTGTGTTTGAAAACAGTTCGTTAACACTCCAAAAGGGATAATTCTGGACCTTGCTGATATTGTTTGATATCACATAATGATGAACCCCATTGAAAATCAAAAGTATCGAAATACATGTATACTTAATATGAATTATTGCCCTTGTTCTTTTAAAAGCGTTTGATTTTTGGCTCGTAAACAATCTACAATTCATTACGGATTTTGTCAAAACTTGCCCAAAGTGTAAGTTATACCCAAAGATGAAGCCTATTGAAACATATTGAAAAATAAATAATGAATTATTGCCCTGTTATAAGGTACGATTCTTGATAGATTTAAATGAAACTTAAAATAATACAACATTGTCATGTTGTACATCTATCACCCCAGAAAAGAAGTGTATGACTTGAATATTTCATACGGTGATTGTTACTGATACTGTCAAGTTTTTATTCAAATTCAATGCTGCCAGTGGGCATATATTACTTATGTTCCTAAAGCATGTTGGTTCATGTATGCCCAAAGGTTGCTTTAGGAACATGGTGCAATCGTTGCTTTAGGAACATGTATATTACCTTGCCTGGTAAGCTATCTCATTGGTTTGACAATGTCATAGATCAGATAAACTATGTTTTTTTTAAGGTACACGTACATGTAAGTAACTGCGGCATAATAATTTAAAAACTCTTTGGAGTGTTACGGTGAAAAACTCTTCTATCCATGAGCGACAGACAGAGACAGACAGGGAAAGACAGAGACAGACAGAGTTTACAATATAGGACCCCCGTATTAAATATGAGTATCTTTGACATATTTTAACTAAATCTGATAAGATCATTGTAAGATATTTTTCTTCGATCAAATCTATTCGTTTAAAATCCGGTGGACTTAAAATATCCTATATCAAAAGTAAGTCAGACACAAGTTGGTATGGTCTCGTACGTCATAATATACTTTATAAACCAAATGACTTAGGAGTATTACATGGGGATATGGCAAACTGGGAAAGAGGTGGAACAGGAAAGAGGATGAAATGGAATTGGTGCGGAATGGGACGGCGCGAAATAGGAAAGGGTCAAATTGTAACGGGCCGTAATAGTTTTTTGGCGAATTGGGATCTAAAAACTAAAAGAAAAAACAAATGACTGGAAGAAATGAAAAAAGTTATCCACAAATTTTGACTATTAAAGAAGTCTTTATTCGGGGTCTTTAATAAAGATTTTATTATTGTTATTATATTATTATTAAGTCTCGGTAAATAATCTAATAATTTGATAATTTCTGAATTGTGTTACATGTACATGTGTGATTTTATGCTGAATCTTAAAATATTACCAACTGACTGACCATTTCATTTTATAGATTGAATGTAGTACATGTATTATGAAAGTTGACCTACACCCCCTCTGATCTCATTAAATACATGCAAATCTTGATTTATTTGATTTTATTTGATTTCGGAGTATTCAGGGTTATTTCTGTCAACTGTTATTGATTTTTTTGGTAGGAATTAATCATATTGATCAGACCTGGCCTCTGATCCTGTGGAAGAATGAGATGTATATAGCAATTGATTCCAAATTTAAATAGGCAAGACAAACTACCAATATGCAAAGAAGACACTACCTGACTGGGGATAAGGAAAGGCGATGAATGCTAGAGTCGATAATTTGTTCTTAAAACAAACTCTTGTATATATGCCTTAGGGGAGTTATATATGTGGAGTGGAAAGTAAGAGCAGATAATGCTTTAACAAGAAATGATGACTAAAAGGCTTTGGTGGTAATGATATTAGGTGGATTAAAGTTGTTGAAAAGGATGTGGGCGTTTTGAACCTTACTTCATTTATATTGAATTGACTTTTACTTGTCTCGGCGGAAAATGGAGTTTTACGTCCTACTATCCCAATATATTACTTAATTGTATGTAGGAAGAAAATCTTTTATTCACCTTCTAAGAAAATTGCAATGGATGAATCTCTTGTCTGGAATTAAAAAAAGACATTCCTGATGGAAAAATAAATTGGGGTTTTACGCCTTTTCTGCACTTCATGGGCTAATAAAGACGCCATGCAGTGTGCAGTAAGGGAAATTTTGCCAGGGCAGTCAACAGAGATTATACAGCACTGACACATGCTTCGTCTTTATGATAGGCATTATAGGGGAAACAAATTGAACAAGATACCTTATAGGAGACTATTCAGATTATCAAATTTGATTGTTCTGTGTTAATAATGTAGGCAAATATATATAAGTAGAACGGTAACGGATATAGTAATGAGAAGTAGAAAGGTGTTTAATAATTAATCTTCATGATTCTATGTCCGTTTTAAATGAATAATTCCAAGCTCTGTTTAAGGGTTAATATTTATAGCCGTATATAGAATAGCACAATAAACATGCGTCTTATACACGCTATGTTGACGTTTATTCTGTTTCAAATAACAATAGGGAACAGTTTAAGTGTGGGTGAGGGGTATTTCAGGAAACGTCCAGTCATTATCAGCAATTCTTTTAATTAATAACGTTTACATTTAAAGACACGTGAAATGTAAGCACAATTCTTTCAGAGCATTGACATTGACATTGATATATTAGAAAGCAAATAGATTTTAACTTATGGGTAGTTATATATAGGCCTTCTTCTGATATGTATGATTTGGTTTTATTTATATTGAAAAGAAAGGAAAGAAATGTGTGCCTATCTTGCAAAAGTATTAAAAACAGGTGGTTTTTTTGTTCGTTTTTTTGTGTGGGGTGGGAGGGGAATTATGATATTTTGCATGCCAAGATAAGATGAAAATGTACATGTTCATAAATCAAGTTATATGCATGGCCAGCATGACATTGAATAATTATGTGAACGTAATGCAAAACATGGCAAGTAATATATGCAGCAAGGGAACCCACATAGTACAAAGTAAAATATTCAATACGCAAACTAAAACTTAAATAATTTAATAATAGGCCTATACATAACTAGGTACCATTAGAATAAGGTAACAAGCATGGCTAGGCTATGATGACAAGATAACTTTCGTAACACCGCAACATGCCATATATGAAAAAAGGTAAAATAATAAAAAAGGTAACATACATAACAAGATAACAGGTATTAATAACAAGATAATATACCAGTCAACTCAGGGTCGTAACTTCATCAAGGCAAATGCCTCATACCGCATGTAAATCAATAGTAATGTCCTCTAAAATATATATATGGTTTATTTGGTGTCTTAAGTAAGTAAGTTGTTATCGTTTTAAAGTTTACCGAAATTGTTGCGATAAAAGATAACTGACTACAAAGCCAATGGGAGTTTTGTTTCAGAAAAGATACCCTAGAAACGACCCAGTAAGGTCACTTTATACGTTTTTTTTAAAAAAAATTTCACATCGTAACATATTCGCAAAGGTAGCAAATGAAATATAGCAAATAATGAACATGACAACACATAGGTACCAGAGTCTAATAAGACAAGGTTGGTGAAGAACAGACATAGTGTTCAAATATTGACAGTCAATCTTAAAGATGGGTGAATAATAATAGGTGTTCAGATATAAACAGTTAATCTATAAGATTCCATAAATTTAAAGTATTGTCACTGCATGACAGTGTTAAGAACCACGAACCGTTTTAAAAAGGCAAATTGTGTGAATGTGTCTTTAAAATGGAAAAGGAAATGAAATAAAGAAGACAATTGTGTGATAACTAGACGACTCCAAGTGTTTGATATATATAGACTTGAAGCTATTCTTATTGAATCTTTTATTCCACCCACAACCTAAATTACAATTAGAGAAATCAACTAGACATCGAAGCACTATTGATCATTGATCGCCTGCTATATACACATTTAATATAAGAAAATTTCTACCAATTCTTCTGCTTAACACAGTTTACTAACTTTCGGCCGAATATGTCGCAAGAGATAATAGGGCATTTACGTTAACCCTTAACAAAATAAACAAATCATATAAGTTATTTTAAAGGAATGGTTTGCGTAGAAGAATTCTGAATTGGGAGAAATGTGTTTGATATACCAAGTTGTCGGCTATACTAGTAGACGGATGTCTAACGTTCTAATTGACGTTTTGATGCAATATTCCAAATTCCAAACTAAATGGGCAAGGTATAGTGGTTTCCTAACGCCACTTTGGGGCCGTAAATTCACAGACTTGTTCCAGTTGCACTAGATAATATCTCCTCAAATCATTAAATTGCTCAAGACAACCTCTCCTGTTATGATTAAATTGCTGAAGACAATCTATCCTGCTATGATTATATTGTACAAGGCAATCTCTCCTGCCATGATTATATTGCACGAGGCAATATCTCCTGTTATGATTATGTTGCACTAGACAATCTTTCTTGCTATTACTATATAGTACTTGGCAATCTCTCCTGTTATGATTATGTTGCAATTAAAAAATTTTCTTTCTATGACTATATTGTACCAGGCAAGCTCTCCTGTCATGGTTATATTGTACTAGGCAATCTCTCTTGCCATGATTATATTGTACTAGGTAATCTTTCTTTCTATTACTATATTGTACTAGGCAATATTTCTTGCTATGACTATATTGTACTAGGCAATCTCTCCTGTCATGATTATATTGTATTAGGCAATCTCTCCTGCCATGATTATATTGTACTAGGTAATCTTTCTTGCTATGATTATATTGTACTAGGTAATCTTTCTTGCTATGACTATATTGTACTAGGCTATCTCCCCTGCCATGATTATATTGTACTAGGCAACATCTCCTGCTATGATTATATTGTACTAGGCAATCCATCCTGTTATGATTATGTTGCACTAGGAAATCTTTCTTGCTATGATTATATTGTACTAGGCAATATCTCCTGTTATGATTATGTTGCACTAGTAAATCTTTCTTGCTATGATTATATTGCACGAGACAATCTCTCCTGTTATGATTTTATTGCACTAGGCAATTTCTCCTGCTCTGATCATATTGCACTAGATAATCTTTCCTGTTCTGATAATACTGCACTGGGCAATATCCGTTGCTCTGATAACATTGCAGTAAATCTCCCCTGCTCTGAATAATTTGCATTTAGGAATCTCTCCTGCCATGATTATATTGCACTAGGCTATCTCTCCTATAATCCTTATATTGCACTAGGCAGTATCCCTTGCCATGATTATATTGCACTAAGCAATCTTTCTTGCTATTACTATATTGCACAAGAAAATCTCCCCTGCTATGATTATATTACAATAGACAATCTTTCCTGCTATGATATATATTACACAAGACAATCTCCCCTGCTATGATATATATTACACAAGACAATCTCCCCTGCTATGATTACATTACAAAAGACAATATCCCCTGCTATGATGCTATGATATATATTACACAAGACAATCTTCCGTGCTATGATATATATTATTACACAAGGCAATCTCCCCTGCTATGATTATATTACAATAGACAATCTTCCCTGCTATGATATATATCACAAAAAACAATCTCCCCTGCTATGATATATATTGTTACACAAGACAATCTTCCCTGCTATGATAAATGTTACAAAAGACAATCTTCTCTGCTATGATATATATTACACAAGACAATCTTCCCTGCTATGATATATATTACACAAGACAATCTTCCCTGCTATGATATATATTACACAAGACAATCTCCCCTGCTGTGATATATATTAAACAAGACAATCTCCCCTGCTATGATATATATTGTTACACAAGACAATCTTCCGTGCTATGATATATATTGTTACACAAGACAATCTCCCCTGCTATGATATACATGTATATTACACAAGACAATCTCCCCTGCTATGATATTACACAAGACAATCTCCCCTGCTTTGATATATATTACAAAAGACAATCTTCCCTGCTATGATATTACACAAGACAATATCCCCTGCTATGATATATATTCTTTGCTGATATTCAAGACTTCTTGGTTAAACCATAGTTCTATGGTTAAACCTTCTAAAAATATAATCTCCTCTCCGTTGTGTATTATCCATGCTATAGTTTAAGTGTAATTTTAAGTACAAAAAAATTACATAATCGCTTTATCCCCCTCCTTTCAGTTTTAATATATTTTCATTATTTATCTTTTCAGAAAGAAGGAACTGAGGATAGGAGAATGCTGCCCCTCAATAACAGAGAAAATCCATCCCCGTGGTGGTTTATCGAGGAACAATGAATTATTAGAATTGTATAGAGATCACAAGACTATACAGGCTTTTTACCAAACTAAATGTTTACCCGGTGTGGCAAAAAATACATGTCAATTTTTGGATAAAAAATATCAATCAATTTCGCGGTGTGTTCAAAAGTATACTTATATGTACGCCATAGTACGGGATTTCAATATCTCCCAACCGTATAGGGTAGATTACATTCGTATCAAGACGGGTTGTTCTTGTGAGTTAGTGACAGATCTTGAAGAGTTTTCTTAGTAAAATCTGTTTTCTATATTGTTATAAAGATAACTGTGTATTGTGTTAAAAGTATTCCAACCATATAGCCGTGTTAACGAATCTCTTGCTTTCGTGATACTTTTCCATGTAATACAAACACTGACAGAAACAATTCAATGAGTGGGATTTTAATCATTTCCCATAGAATCCATTCATAACACAAATATAATGTATGGTCTCCAAATGTTAGGCAAATGTACGATTGCCTTTATCTCCATTAATGTGTATACGCCTTTCCGGGTAGCCTAGGCTAAAGCCGAACGCTTTATTGACCGTTCATTAATTTAGAAACTAAGACATGTACATGTTTATCACGATGATCCTACCATGTGAGGGCGATACAGTTATGTTTGATTTGAATTAGAAATGAATGGTGATGCGTCAAAGTTGTTGTACTCACTGATCATGGCGGAATGAAATGAGTACGAACAACGTAATGCAGTGTACAATAAAGCAGATTTGTAAAGATAGTGGCATTATCCTTTCCTTATTCGTCTCTGAAGTGCTTAGCATTTTTAAACGCCCAATAGAAGCTGAATAATGCCCGATATTAGCGCCAACAGAATCAAAGAGATGTCGTCGTCGACGCCGAACTGACAGCTGTCATAATCGCTTTTCAAAATGAAAATGTGACATCTGACTTGAGTAAAATTTTTTGGAAACTAACTGGTGATCATTATGGACATTCTCTTACGCAGCTCTTATCCATGAATAACACAACGGTATTAACAGCCCGGAAACTTAGACTGCATTATCTAACACCAATTGAAGAAGAATAATAGGTCTGATTTGTATATTAAAAGTGACATATTGTGTTGTTGAAATCAAACTGTATGTAGATTATGAGGATTTCGAGCCCCCCTCCCCCACAGTTAGTCCACGTATCTAATATGGATTCTTGATATGTGTTATAATAGGTAACATTGGTAATATAACTTATATAAGCCACAGAAGAATCGTATATAGATATAAATAACTGTACTAATGGACTATCAGGATATCCTGAATACAAGCTTTGACATGATCTTATTAATGACGAATGGGTTTGTGGTTTGAACACGATTTGAACACTCATTAGCGTCTGAACCTCTATAGATGTTCATATTCCTTGTGTTGTCATTTAGATATTTTTTTTCTAATAGTGCTGATGATATTTTATTTTTTGAATATTATATGAATCTAAAAAAATTAATTGATGCTCAATAATCACTTGGATATCTGATTGGAAATTTATTTTTCAACATTAATTTAAAGTAAAGTAATCTGCTTATGAAAATTTGATATAGTTTCTTGTAATCTAAATGGGTTTTGGGTTCTGATTTAATTATAATATCTGATTTATTATTTTTTTGGATGTCTGATTATTCTTATCTTGGACGTGTGATTTCAAATATCTGATTAAATTATTATCTTATATATCTGAGTATTTCTATCATGGATGTCTGATCATTATTACCTAGGATTATGTCTGATATAATTGTTATCTGATTCTAGATATTTATTTCAATATTTATCTTAGTCTAAATGTCTAAGTTACTGATTCAGTAATCTGATGGTATAATTATTAGTTGGGATCCCTGGTTTCAAATATTTAAATTATTTAATTATTATTCTATATGTCTGATTTTACTACTATTATCTGACATATCTGATTCAAAATATCTGATCTAATCATATCCCCAATATCTGATTATAATTCTTGGATTTGACTATTATCGCAGATACCTGTCTCAAATATCTGAAAAACACCAGGTATCTGATGCTATATATCAGAGAATATTATTCCACATATTATTTCTAATAGTATATTATGTATATTCGTATTCTAAATTTCTGATTTAATAATGATCAATATACTCCGATTCAAAAAATAATTTAATTTATGTGTATTTTGCAATATGACACAAACACATCCCAAGTCAGTCACGTTCGCTAGGTCAGCGCCAAGTTTAAGCCTACTCTGCGAGGGAGGCTAGAGAGTTCATAGGCTAACATGGTCGAATTAAAACATAAAAGCCCTCATCTTGATCACAAATAAGGCCTCAACAACAAAATGCGTAAAAGTCTGTCTGTCTGTCTGTCCGTCTGCTTGTCCACAATTGTTGTGAACACGATAGAGACCACATTTCATGATGGATTTTAATGAAACTTGGAATGAGTCATTGTAATGACCCAAGGATGAAGCCTATCGAAAATGAAACCAATCGAAATATATTTACTATGAGTTATTGCCCTTGTCCTAAAATTCCTTGTGAACACGATACGCCGGGTTCTTGATGGAATTTGATGAAACTTGGTGAGAGTGTTTGTTATAACTCGAGGATAGACCCTATTGAAAATCAGACTAATCAAAAAATATTTATTGAGTTATTGCCCCTGTTCTTTAAAACGTGTTCACGTTATCAGCCTCTGATTCTTTGTAGACTTGATAGAGATCTGGTTTCTTGATAGATTTTGACAAAGCATGATTTGAGCCTTTTGAATTACCCAAAGAAAACCGATTGCAAATTTAGCTTACCGAAAAAGATTTACTTTGAGTTATTGACTTTGTCCAGAAATTTCTTGTGAATACGATAGGAAGTTGTGTTTTTGGTGTGTTTTGGCTGCCAATGGTGGGCGTATTACGATGGGCCATCGCTATTTTTCAAGTTTAAGAACAGAAATAATCGCAGCTACTATCACGATTTACTGATTTGATAATCTTTCGCAGCTGCCTCTCGTGATGAGTTGGCGTAATAAAATATCCATTGATACTGACATTGATAATTTGTCCTTCCCAAAAGACAAGGGCCACCATCTTCCCTGTCGGCGACACTTTGCCTTCTTTGGGTGAGGGTGAGGGAAAGTGGTGGAGGGAGTGAACTGCTATTTAGACTATTTTCGACCCAACACTCATCTTGGCGAAAGACACGTTCTGGGAAAGTGTCTGGATCTGCGATAGAAGCCCGTAGTCAACTTACATGTAGATTGTTGGGAGTGGCAAATTATATACCCGAGGGACAATAGGTAGGCATATGTGTTTTATTCTTGTTTAAGTTAATATCTAAATTTATAGCATAGATGTATTAAATTATAACCATTTATAACCTTCAGATCGAGGTTACATGATATGGATAAGAACGTTAACATTATTATTGTCGGACTCGATTAATCAAATGGAGTTAAATTTTTAGGCCTATATGTTTACAAAAAAATTTTTTTTTTTTTTAAAAAACCAAAAAAAAACCCAACTAAATGGAGTCCTCCTGTGTCTAGCTTATGTAATTAGACTATCATTACAGATTGAACTTGTTGATATTATAATAATTAGTCGGATGCTAGAGGTTTTCGCCAACGCTGCTGCGACATGACCGATCAGGTGTCAAAAAGGTATAGACCAACTTGGCTCAAGTCTCTGACAAGCCAAATTCCTTGTATAGGATATTTTCTACGTGTACAAGTCGCCTTTAATGGCGAGTTAGCCCCTTTCACTGTAGATATTTGACCGCTGTGACAAATTTTATACATCATCAGTTGATAAATCCTCCCGAGTAACCTTATTGATCCGGTGGGCTTATAAGACCCCCTCCCCCCTCACCCATGCTCCCTCGTAATTACACAATCAATATCCTCTCTAATTAAAGCCAATTTGCATCATCGCTGACTAAATCACCGTGAAACTTACTCTCCAATTAATAGCTTCTAGATATTCTTAATGAGGCTTATAAACTAATCTCCCTTCATTTTTATATAGCCACATTATAATGTGGCCCTAAATTATCATCACTCATGTCTGTCCCCTCTTCCATCCGCTCGTCCATCCATCCACGCGATAAAAACTCCAGTATTTATCTGATATGAATGAAATTTGGTGTGAAAATTTATATTGTAAGATCTTGAACAAATTCATTAATGGTTTTTTTAGTTATTGCCCTTGATTGAGTCAAAACGCATTGAAATTAGCTTGTGAAGTACAAGATATTACAGTTTTATCTGATTTGAATGAAATTTGTGTGGTCATTTATGTTGATAAGACCTTGGTCAAATTCGCTTTTTAGTTATTGCCCTTGACATACATATTAAAAACACATCAAAATTTGTTTATGAATTATAATCCAAAAGATCCTGGGACAAGGACCAAATTTTGCTTTATTTCAAAAAATAATGTTGGAGTTTCACCTTATGCTAAAACAAAATATACTTTGAAGTGGGCATATCTTGCTAGGCAACCACTTGTTAACTTAGTCAGAAAAGATGAAATCTTTTGTAGTTTATCAGATGAAATAAGCAGAAGGTACAATAAAATTATTTTGTGAAAGTGAAATGCCAAGAAAATTGTATCATAAATTCGAACACATCACCAGACCATAACCATCAGAATTCTTTACCAGAGACTGTTAAAGATCACTATTACACCAAGGTTTGTCTTCAAATATGTTCAACTTTTCTTCAGTTGTTTAAAGGAGTACTACCTCAAGGATGGTTCACAAAAATAAATTACCAAAATTTCAAAACAACTGTAGTTTATAGACAGAATCCTTCCAATCTTATAATAAATCTATAAAAATAATGAATAATGCAGTAAATAATTTTGTGACATACATGCACTTAAATGTTATTATTAAATACTCAGTTTAATGGATAATATGGTGTCAGTACAACTGATGAAACCATACCCTTATTGACCAGGTTTGAAACCTTAAATTTTTATGTCCATTTTAGGAGGTAGTACTACTTTAAAATTCCTGTCTTTTATGCCCACAAAATTCAAAAACAATTCTCAGTCCTCCGTAAGGTTGTCACAGCTTGACTTGATGTTTCATATATTCATGTGGGTGTACATAATTAGACACATTCCTCCAGCACACAATCTGGTCGTGAGAAGCTATTTATTTTATTTCTATCCCCATCTTTATAACATATAGCCATGATGTTTAAATCTTTCTGTCAAGGGATCTAATTGCCTGTTTTTGCTGACATGCAATCTAATCAAATTTCTGGTATCTTGATACAAGAATAGTGGCAATTGAAGCCAGGTATAAATACAAGTTCATAAAATAGCTTAACACGGTTAAGTTGGTCTATAACAAGCTAGCTCACAAAAATGTTAGGGCTTTAGATTTAATAATTCTTTTACATTGAATAAAATTTATTCACAATTACAATGTAGTCAACAGGACACTACAAAAAATGATACCATAATATGTATGTACAAATATAACATGAACTTGGATTAATTTACAATGTGTAGGCATAGGTTAAAACATTCAACATTAATAAAACAATAGATAAAATTTATAGATCTCATCAATATAAAATGATGAGATAACCAGATTCAAAGACCATTTTTAATTCTATTTTTAAGTACCGGTACATACTTTAAGATTAACATACCAAAATTCTAGCTTAATATTAATTAACTAGGAGATACATGTTTGCCATATCTGGCATCTGACCATATTTGAAATAGTAATAGAAGCAAGTAAGTTTGAATTGCAAGCCTGTTTCAAATAAATCTACATGTATTTTCAAAAGATTGAATATACAAAACAACACTGAATTACATGTATATCAGTCTAGCTAAACCTGCCCATAATGGAAAACATAACTGAAATACATTACAATAGATGTACATGTATATTAATTTTGGAATTATATTAGTCTATCTGCTTGAAAATATTCATGCCAATTTCAATATATAGAGTAATCAATATCTGAGAATTCAATAAAAATGCATTGGAACTTCCAGGTGAAGAATAAAATGTAAGTGAGAGTTATTCAGAATATATCAATTTCTACGAGGATATTCATTCTAAATTAAATTTTAAAATCAAACCCCAGTAATAAAACCAATATTTTTTAAATATATTTTTTCATAATACAATGTGGCTAATATCAGAAAGCATGAATACATAATGAGTAAAGCAAGCAATTAAACAAACATACAGTCACATGTCCTGGAATTTTTTTTGAAGAATTAAGACATACCCAGTTTCAGGAAAATCACTTGTTGTTTGAAGCAGCAAAAGTACCGGTAGTATGGGGAAAAAAAAACATCCGAGCTCTGTAAATCTGAATCAAAGTTAAATCTGCACAAGATGAAGATGATATAAATATAAGAAGAATGTTAAGCTCAAATACAGCTTTGCAATGCAATTCGTAATTTGTAGTTTTCTTGAAGTCAGGACATAAGTCATTCATCATTCATTCAGTTACATGCAGTCTTTGAAGAATAAAGTATACTTGCAACTATTGGTCAAAAGCCTAACTTATGCTACGTACAAGTAAAATGGAGAGCATGCGTTTAAAGTTTGAATTTGACCAGGACGTGTAAATAAATATCGGGACTACACAATCAAAATAAATATCAATAGTTGAAGGGAGGTAACTCTTTGTGTATTCCTTTTAAGCTACCCTGTTTTAGCAAGGCAAGGTAGTCACAAAATGCCCATAAATTTGTGATTGTCTTGCACTGTACGTTTTGATGCTTAAATCACAGTGCAAGTTTGATTAATAAGCATGAATTTGTCTAATAACACTAATGAAATATCAAATTCAATGTACAAATAAGCAGAAATATATCAAATATTATCAATGTAAAGACTAAATTCATTCCAATATTTGGTGTAAAACAGATTTCATAACTTCTAAAATTACATAGAACCTTGACAAAGAACAGTACATGTATAACTATAATCTCAATCTCATAATACATTTATAGCCTTCTGATTAATTGTCTTACCAATTTATTTCAGTCATTTCACTTTTCAGAACATAATCAGACACCTTGTTTGTCTTAACATCTAAAAACATACCAATAATTGTAATTGCCACAGAGCTGATATTCAAAATTAAAGTATTTGATATTATTAAAAGTGATGACTGAAATTGAGGTCTGCTGTTCAGTATTTTACAATAATTGATGTCTACAATCATAAATGTTGCGAATTATAAGTAGCATTAAGCATACCGGTATATATAATAATATAATAAACAATGGCCAAGGATGGTCAAGGAACATGACCTCAAGCAAAGATTGGTGTCAACTAATACCTAACCATGAAATTTGAATTTGAGTTAAAAAAGAGTTTAATCCAGTTAAAACACACCCATCTAGTGCAGTTCTATTATTAATGAGCACATCTGATTCACAACATAACATAAAAAGATTGAATTATGTTTGGGTACAAGTCTTACTCATATTTTAATATCACAAATGATACAGAGCCTAACTATAAAGTTTTAAATCAGACCAAGATTTATAAATATCTTTGCAACTGAACTTTTCATACATATTTCATGAAATATATAAGCCACTTGTATGTATAATCTTACATTTTTTTATTCAAATATTTCCCCCCACCCCATAAAACAATTATGTAAGCTGAAATTTACAAAGTTTAAAAGTAGTTAGTTCTCAGCTTACAAATATAAGAAGACAAAAGAAAATAATAGATTGAAATCATTCATTAAAAATGGACATAATACAAATTTAACAATTGCTAGATAATAATTTATCTAAAAACAATTCAAGATCCTTTGTTGTAGATAAGTATCCATCCAAACTGACAACTAAAGACGGTAACAACAACTGTAACAGCTCAACAACTTTATCACGAAACATGGAAAAACACTGGTCAGGATTCTGGCACAATATCACATCAGGTTGAAACACAGGAATAGTTTGACGATCTTTCTGAATGTCCATATCATGTAATAAATTAATAACATCAACAGTATTTACACTTAACTGGTCTTTCTCTCCTGATTGAAGACACTCTAACATTTCATTAATAAAAAGATAAAATCCTTGAGATTCTGGTGTCATTGAATGTAAAATGGGCACAAGTTTTGGAAATACAGAACAAAAAAACAAATGAAGTTTACTTTTAACATTTGACTGTTGAATTGAATGGTAAATAAAATTTTGACTTCTTTTTGGTAAATGTTCATATATTGATGTATTGCACCTTAAAGTTTGAGTTCTCGAAAACTGAACGCTTTTGTTTGTACAACATTTGCAGGAATTGTTTTGTTTTAGACGTGACCGTTTCCTGCAATCAACAACTGGTTCTTCTGTTACATCGGCAGGTTCTGTATAATCAACTAAAAAATCAGGATCAGAGATATAACCTGAACAACGTCTCTTTTTGTTCGAGTTCACTGAGTTTCTTGGTTTTCTTTTAGTTTTTGAACATTTGTTACTTTTGTCATTTGATTGGCATGGCACATCACTCACTTTTTGTAAATCTTTTGAGCTTGCAGAATCTTGACTAGAAGTATTACATTGCCCATGTTTCTCATTCCCTACAAGGGTGGATTGTTTTTTACTATTTTTACCTGTGTTAATATTCAGTTGAAGATGTGCTGCGTTATTGGTTTTTAAAGAAATCTGTTTCACTTGATCGCTATGTTCGTGAGTTACCAGATTATCAATACAAGAATCGTATAGAGGAGAAACACAGGGATCAGTTATCGAATTTTCCCCCACAGATGCATTGGCTGGTGAAGATATGACACTTTTAGCTGCCTCTGGACTGTTTCTCGATAACCCTTCACCCTGCTGACAAAAATAATGACTATCACATTCTGTGGTTGGGACACTACTATTCAATCTGTCCTCAGTTAATAAAGGACTCAGGCTACTAATATTGTCAGCAATGTTTGATGGAGATGTATCAGTGTGCTTTGAGTTGTTTTTATTTTTGTGTCCAGGAAATAACAATCCATACTTCTTTAACACAATTTGTTTCTGATAGGTAAATTTATCTTTGGAATTGTCTGTTGTTTTCCCATCCTTTTGTATCATCTTTAATAAAGTTTTTCTAGAGGGTGGTTTCTTTTTAACATGATTTTTTGTAGCATCTTTTGACTTGTCACTCCTTAAGTATTGTCTAGTCTGACAAGGTCTATGATTAACATCGTTGATAGCACTGGATGTTTTATGGTTTCCACAATCAAAAGATATCGCTTTCAGGTCTGTAGGCGGACTTTTGATATAATGTTTTAATGAAAAGGGCGAATAACCCTTATCAGCTGTGAAGTCTGGATGAACTTTGAGTTTAAGTTTTGGTATACTTTCAACAGTTTGTTTTCCAAAGGTACTAGTTACGTGCTTGGTTGATCCCACATCTGATTCACTAGAACTAGAATAACAGTCATCATTTGACTCTTCCTCATCATCTGTGTTATTATTTTCATCTAATAATGGTTGACTACTTTGCTGGTGCTCAACAAAGGCCTTGAAAGCCTTCTCAAATCCACCAGACATTGTTCTCAAATCAATACAAGTTGCAACTACAAAAGAAAATACAATCAAAGAATTCATCATTAGATTAATCAAAAATTGATTATGGAATCTTACTCTGATGCAAGCCTATAAGCTTATTTACTATAGAATTTTTTTAATGAAAATTTGGAACAGTATTTGGAGTATTCCAGTCCATTGCCATCATCAAATAGAACATATTAGTTATGACAATGAGTAATGAAATTCCTCAGTTGTCATTTACTTTTCATTACCAATATTGAAAGTGAATATAACCTTATTAACTCTGATCAAAATATACTAGATTCGGGGTATAAATAAGGAATAGGAATATGTGGGTAATGTAGGCTATAACTGTTATGCCATGCATAAGCTAATGCATCAAAATAAAGAATGAACATAAATAACATTCAATAGTTACATAAATCGTTAAGTCACACATTATCATGCGTCTATAATCTTGTCAACTTATTTGTTTCAAAATTCTTCATCATTTCTAGCCAAAAATTCATAAAAAAACAGGAGATCTAGATCTAGTAATAGATTAAGCTCAGGCCAAGCTCGGGTTGATTTTTGCCATTTAATGGGACACTATCTTCCATAGCTGACCTATGGATCTTATAAAAGCAGAAAAGACAGATGTCTAGTACATGTTGATGAAGGCAATTGAATAGGTCTTAAAAACCAATTCCTTGTTTACATTTACGTCAAGAGCTGTGTTCTACCGGGAACAGATCTTGGTAATACTTGGAGAAAATATAGCAATTCACCGTCATTTCTTACAAATATTGGAATCAAAGAATTAAATAAAACACAAACCTTATTGCATATACAACGTTTCTGTTTTTGAAATGTCAACAAGGCCCATCTTATTTGAAATTTTGAATAGAAAATAAAATTATCACTTGAAGCAATTTTTTCTCTTTTCAAACGCCATCTAGTGGGAAACAAGGCTTCCGGTCATGGAAACGACTCGAGTTGTCTCGAACACAAATTAGATCTAGTCCGAAAATAACAATAATATAAAATCGGATAAAAGAATCTTCGCAATGTCAAGATATTATGAACTTCGTCCTTAAAGACAAAATTGGTGCTCAAGTAATGATAATCCAAATTCAATTAAGTTTAGAAGCGATTTACAGCCTATTCTCAAGTTATGCAAGTCTTTAAGTTAGTCCGAAACTTTAAAACCAAACCAATTTAAGCCTAAAATATAAGGCTAATAATTATATTACCTATACGTTGTCAAAACACAAATACTATATAGACCATATATGCTGGTAAGTTTGCAGGTTTACATGCAGTCACCTGTATTTGCAGTTAATAATTTAAGGCTCTTCCCACAGCTTCTGCATTGATATTGAGTCGATCATTCCTGTAACTTTTTCAAATCCAGATATTCCGTACTAAGCCTATGATTAGCCTATATTATAATCCATTTAAAATTGAATTTAGTTAAGTGGTAATATTTAGATGGGGGAGTGGTGGGGGGGGGGCTATTTCATTTTAAACCACCTACAAATGAACCATAATTATCTCTGAATCTCTCCTGTTTTTTTAGGTGCGCTAAAATTAGGCCTATATCAACCTGAAACTGGGTGTTTTGAATTGCTTTTGATTTGACTCTGGATATGTAAGGCTGTGAATGGATGACGAACATAGAGGAGAAATGAAGTAGTGAGGCTAAATAATCTCACTTTGTCTATCAAAACCGCATGATCGATCCAAGGGAAATAACTATTGTCTTCAGATAATCAGACCACAAACAATTCGGCACACCGTGTAGATGGCCTATAATTTGCAATAAGGATAAAAAAAAAATCGAACATTCCTGGTTATAAAACATTTCTACGAAACCATTCATTTTGATTTTCTAGGATATACCCCTTGAAAGCAAATATGAAACATATTTCCAATCAAGTTATTGGATAGTAAGAAAAGAAAGAAACAATTATATTAATTACAAGGATAACAAATAAGGTTCACAAGTCCACCGTGTCAGGGATCCTTTCTACCAGCTGGTCCTTGGCCAAACCTGTTGGCATTGATCTGTCCCTGATTATCCGTACCCATTTACAGCTGGATGGACTGGTAGGCTATAATAAGAGCTAGAGTTTTATACATAGGCCTATAAGCCACGACTCCAAATATTGAATGGTAAAAATTTATTATTATCTTTTGCAGAAGTTCACGTGTATTTTGAGTATTGTAGAAGCATTTGCATAATTTTCGGTATTCGGGTATTTCTGTCAAGATCTGTTAGGTGTCGAAATAGGTTACAAATAAATGCAACCCTTATAATATAATAAACAAATTCAATGAAACTGGACGATATACAGAAGAAGGTAAGGGGTCGTGACCCTTTACAACTAAATCCTTATCCCATTTTTAATTTATCGATGCTTTACAAAATTTTGAGGATCAACTTGGCAAGGGACAAAATATACTGATAATTATTTCAAATTGAGTCAAAATTAAATTTGAGTTTCATTTTGTGAGGTTGTTTGTAAATCGAAGACATTCATTTTACTTCCTCTGAAGTAAATGGGAATAGTTTTGGGAAGGCATAGAGCGTGACGGATAGCCTAGTGATCCGTGAATTGTAACGGATTGAACATGCCGAGTAGGAAAAAGTCAGCTGACAATATAATGTTTATACAGTGGTGGGTTGACATGACTAGACCCTACTAGTCAGACTCCATACAATATATTACAACGTCGACCAGTCTTAAGTTAGGATTGGTTAGGGTAAGGACGAAAGTTATTGGTACAGAGAGAAAGGAGGCAGACGACAAACACTGCTATTGATTTTCTGAACAATTTGATTTCTGAAGGTAAATTTTTTATAAATTATTCCATTTTCTTACTTATATTCAATATTGCTAAGACCTATTAATATTCTTACATGTGGATGTTGACCGATCGACTACATCTGTGAGCTATATTTTGGTCTATACTCGGTAAGCTTGGTGAACCAGTTTTTTGTCTTCACCGTCTGTGACTGTCGCATTCCCTTCATTGTTTTATATGGGATATGGACGTTTATAAGTTTATATTATCATTCAATGTAATTGATAATGAATATATATCTCATAAGTAATTGCTCTAAGTATATTCACTTTATATTTGGTCACATTGTAGGCTATTTATTCGTGTTGGCTTATTGATTTACCGGCCTATAAACTATTATGTACATGTATCTGGATTGTCATTTACTATAACAGACTATTTTGTGTGGACACCAGACTCTATCTTTTTCACAGGTTCAAAAATCACCTGTGGATTTAGCCTTGGCTTAACTGAGGTAGCCAAATCAGATTTTTTTCATTAAATGTGTTTTTTGTTATTTGTCCTGTATAATGACAGTTAAGGTGTGTCTTACCTTTCATGCATATTTCCTGAGGTTGATTATTGTTGTCATTCAGTTAAAGTTCATTGTCTTGCATGCATGCATATTAGGTGTAAAATTAGATAGACCTATGACTTTTAAAATTGTCCCTGCCATTATATCTGATAGATCGAATCTAATGGAAGTTTGTGAGATCCTAATAATACTTTTGTATCATTAATTTGATGACTTGTTCATCTGCTGTGTATCTGTTCGTGTAAGTATCTTAGTGAACACAATATTTTAATCAGAAATATATCTTTGGTATAAACATGTGCCAATTCGCATAGAAATTATCAGTTAAAAATCTGTACTGAAAAGGGAGATTAGAGAGTTGTAAACTGGGATGATTAGGCTACTTAAATTTATTTTCTAATGCCCCATAGTAAAATTGAAGGGATGGTTGGAATTTCCAGTCCAAATTTTCCTAAGGATGATGGTAAAGTTAAGTTTTGCTAATTTAGTTATAAGGCAAAAAGTTTCTGAAATTTGTGCATTTTCTTTTAAAATTTGGAAAATACCCCCTGAGGTATATTTTGTCAACTAGTTTATAGGAAAAACATTATAGTATCAATACAAGTGATTATTAGGATTATCAATTATAAACATATAATATGTACTTTATGTGTGTCTTTCTTAAAGAATTATGAAAACACAGCTGTCTGGGGGGTTATAAGCTTTATCTACTCCTCTATTGACTTAAATTACTCCATGTATAGCACTGAATGACATTTTTTGGCTAAAGAAATGATCTAATCTCTAACAAACCTGTCATATACTTATTCTGAAATAAGTAATATTAAATGTTATGTATGGATTCATTGAAGTTCATATCAAAACATTTTTTGAAAAGATTAATTTGTAAGGTAAATCAATCTTACAGAGCATCAAAAAAAAAATGATTTTGGAATATGAAAAAAAGGTTTCAAATATATTTATTAGTATGTAGGTTGACACTCCATAGTACTGTAGTGTACATATTGATTCGTGTGCAGATACGGCAGCATTCAACTACACATACATTTTCAGAAATGACATTTTTAGACTATGTCACTTTAAGGATAAACATTCTCATTTGTAGACAGTATGATGTAATGAAAGCTTGTGCATTCAAAGTAAGTATATTTTAATGACTATATCCCTTTTGAATAGGACTTAATATCTCCAACATTAATAATGTATGTTAACCAAATGTGTTTTTTTGCAAAAGTATGTGTCAATCAAAAAATAAATATAAAAGTAGGTCTAAAATGGCACAGTCAAATTTTAAGAAGTATTAGCTGACTTATATTTAAAGTATAAAGTATCACTTATAAAATACATTGTTAGTCTATGAAAGGTTATAGTGAACATAACATCATGCTATTATGTGATAATCTTATATTACACCCTGGATCATTATACATCTGTTATATAATAATACCCATTATATATGTAATATTATTTTATCTACTTTAAAGGTCTTATTACCTCTACTTAAAAATTATACTAGATTGTTGCTAATTAGGATGTTGTGCACAATTATAACTGATTAATCTGAAGGTTTTGATATTTGACAGGATTGTACCATTGATAACTGTACATTGTTTGTCCGTTCATGATTGAGCAAGCAGTCTGATTTTCAAACTATTTCTTAAAAGAACTTCTGATTTTGACTAGATTCTTAAAGTGACATTTTTAATATTTGCTTTCAAGGAATCTTTGTGATGGAAATTTTCCCTGTTATACACTGTGGATAGCTGTTTATAAAGGACAGATGCAGAGTTGTTGGAAATGAAATAATGATAAAAGGAAATGCCATCCTATTTCCCCTTATTACATTATGAATAGAAAAATATTTAGAACTCTATTTCGTTTCATGTCAAATTTGAACTAAAAGATCAGTAAGAAAAGATATGAAATCTAACTGAGTAAGGAAATAGATAAGAAAATGAAAGAAGTAAATAAACGATGATGTGAGATATTAATATATCTTGAAACTAGAGATGTACATGTCTGTGGTATATAGCTTTACATTAAGAGCAAGAAAATATCATTTTTCCTGTTGATACAAGAAACTTGAAAATATGTCAGTATGTTAAATTGCTATATGTGGTCATAATGTCATGTGAAAAATCGTGAAAAGAACGTCTGCTGAAAACATTTATTTTGAAAGTAAATATTTGGTCTATTGGCTGGCTGGTTAGAGAGATTTTTTGTCAAAGTCTTTGTTTTATGATTTAATGGTAGTACTATGCACAATTTGTCTTTTGATGGGAACAAAATAAAATTTTGACCACATCGTTCTTCAATTTTATTTTGAGCAATGCGAAATCATTTTGTTGTTGTAATGTTATTTTATGTAAATCAACATCAAGAATTGACTGAATATCCTAGATAGACTCTGAATGGATAGTAATAGAAACATAAAAAAATCATACCCTTTTGAAATTTGTTTTTACTTTATATAAATTTGAACTCGGGTAAAATTCTGCTGAAAGATTTAAGGTAAAAAGTCAGGGATTGGGGATTTTTTACTTAATCGGATCATGTGGTGTGGAGATTTAGGAGATCTGTATGTATTAGTCTACCCTATTCTCTACTTCCTTTTGGTTATGGAAAAGAAAAGGCACTTTGGTGGCTATCATTTTGTTTGTGTTTAGAATTAAATTGTAGGCTTACCTTAATTTCTAATTTAAGAATAAAAGTGATACAGATATTGATCTGTTTTGGTGCTGATGCACCTAAGTACATTTAATTTCATTGCTGACAAAGACAATTACATTGACCTGATTTTAAAACTTTTTACATTTGATCAAATTGAACCATTGTCTGCCATTTTTTTGACAAATCTAGTTTGTAGGGAATTATATTTAGACAGCTTTTTTCAAAGATAAAATAGATTATGTTTAATTGCTTTATTACAATTTATTGGGAGTTTCATTTTATCATTTTTAAAATGTGAGATATTTTTATATAAAAATGTTTCACAGAAGCTGTAAGTATAAATGTTTCAAGTTTTCATGATACACTATCTTAAAGGACTCCACTTTTTCACTGATAAGCTGGCTTCTAATTTAGTCTCTTATCACCAGCTGTAGTCTTGGTCTAGCAGGTGTTTAAACTTCCACTTAGCTAACTTTAACTCGGTTTATGTGAGAGGTCTCAAAGGCCACTAAAATTAAACTAACGGTAAAGGATTTTGTGCAAATACAAGTGAAATTTGACAGTTCTTTGTTGGTGAATTTTAACAGAAATTGTTTGAAGATATTCTAAGGATGGTATGCTTATATCTTGTTTTCTTCTTGAATTTTTTGTCAGTCTGCACTTATGGACAAGTGGGACATTTGGCATTCTTTGTATTTATGAAATTATTCTCGAAAAATTTGAAGAGCATTGATCTTTTGTTCAGTTTCTAGATTTTCATTAAACTGAATTGCTTGAATTCAGTGGCATGCTAATTGTACCTTAACTTCATTTCCTACAAATTGCACCTAATCCTTTTAATTTTTCCAAAATACAAGTGAAATTTGACAGTTGTTTGTTGGTGTATATGTTGCCTAGTTTGGATGATATAAACAAATTGTAAATTAACTAAAACTTTTTTGCTCAGTTCTTTTTCATTTTGCATTGAAAGATATCTGGAAACTTAATAAAATATAAATTTTTCAATATGTATGGATTTTATATAAAGATGTTTCATGTTGTTTCGTTTTTTGGAAATAATTTAACTTAACCATAAAATATTTAAAATTTAAATAGCAATCAATCCTTATCAATCAAAATATTTGTGATGAGACTTAAAATTTTGAAACTTTGCAGTTTGTTGTCTACCCATGTTCTGTGAATTTCATTACTGTATTAAGATATTCTTACTTGGGTCAGCAAGATAACCGTTGTTGTTGAACAAAAGATTCTCATCTCATGGATATTTTATTGCTGTCTCACTTAGTTTGAGGTTTGTGCTGTTAAGTTTAAACCTACTGATTTGTCAACCTAGTTTCTCCCAATCAGAGATACAGGTTGGAGAGGTTGACATGGAGAGTCTTATCATATTGATGAAGCAATAAACCACTGTAGGCCATACACATCTAAGAACAAACCTTTGACAGTTGTAAATCAACCATCTGTTGACAACTGAAGCTGTTCTGGCAAAGTTTACCTCATTTCACAATTTCATATTTGTTGGAAAACTGTTTTTAGGTTAATATGAAATTTATTATAAAATATTTGGTCAAAAGATATTCATTCACATCCTGTTTGATTGAAAAAATTCCTTAAGTTGTAAGGAATGAATTCCAGTGACGTAATGCATCAAATAAATATTACACCTCGGTGGCATTATGACCGTATTAAATTTTCATTGTTTTATTCTTTCAGGATACGACTTTTCAAGTGTTTCTGTTATCTTTCTTCCGTGTCCAGTAAAATGTGTATGTTATAAGTAAACAAGTCAGAAGTCAATTAGTAATATTTAGTCATCCAAGTGTAAAGGACATATTAAAGGTACTCAATGAAGGAATTACGCACAAGAACTAGTGATGGTGAAAATCGTCCCAGAGAACGTGGAAGTGGAAGTGAAAGCGATCATTTTGATCCAAATTATATCATTTATGATAAATCTACAGATACAACATATTTACGTGGGAGATTGCTGGGAAAGGTTTGTAGTATTTTTTTAAAAGGACAACGGTTCATTTTTTTTATTTAGTATGATAAAAATTTGAAAATACATATTATAACTTCTAAAACATACCATTTTTGTAAAAGTACCTCTTATAGTTTCTTAGAAACTATGAGTCTAGGGTTTAGAGGTAATCCGGATCTTCATTTTAACTGGTCCACATATAAGTGATAATAGTAACTAGTCATCAACCTTCTATCTCAACAGTTTCAAGAAAGAATGAAAAATCCTTATTCTACGAGTGATAAGACACAAAAAAAGGTTTTTGGGAGTTTGGAGGTGATTCTTTCTTATTAGTCAACACCATTGACAAATTCATATGTCAACTTGGGTAATGAGGAAAGATGACTTTTTCAATGGTCACCCTATTTTTGAGATTCAGTACCAAAATTGTCTCCATTCAGCTGAAGTAAGAAAGAAACTAATTCTATAGATAAATAAGAACAATTATTATGGATATACACTTCTAGAGTATTTATTACTTTCAACGTTTCAATGTGGTTCTCACACCGTCATCAGGAATACAATGATATGAACAACAAGCAAATAGGTGTATATAGGCAACAATAACAACAACAATATAGTTAACTAAAACAACAAAGGAAACCATGCAATTAACAATTAGGGAATGACGGTGTGAGAACCACATTGAAACGTTGAAAGTAATAAATACTCTAGAAGTGTATATCCATAATAATTGTTCTTATTTATCTATACTTGTGCTTCTAATATGCCATTGAAGGATTAATTCTATAGAGTTTAATCTTCGGTTTCGAATTTTAGTTCTGCATGAGGTCAAGGTGAAGAATTAGTCATGTTATATGTAATAATATGTGATATTAATCCGCTAGACAGGCAATGATAAATACAAACTGTGACCAGGATAAACCAGTATTTAGTTTGAGGGTAGTTGAATATGATGTATGACTTGTGTAATATAGTTACATAATGATGTTTTAACTGTCCTCATTAATTAGGCTCATTGACTAGGTTGACAGTAACTTTTAGACCACAGCTGTAGTTTTCAGAAATAAATGTGAAAAAGCATAAGACAAACAATATCAATGAACATCCAGACAGTTAAAAAAAAAAGAATTGTGTTTTCATTGTTGTTAGTCATAATTATAGGGACTAACTCTTTGACTAGTCATATTGACTGGATTTATATCAACGTTTGTTCCATAACTGTCTTTCAAGGGAGCAGATGTGAATATAAACTATTCAAATAAAATATTAGTAATATGGCCAGATTTGACAAAAACATTTTTAGCACAATGATTGCAACTGATTATCATCACTTATTTGAACAGATTCATCATTCGTTTGATCAATCATGTTTGTTTTAGTCTCAAAAACAGGAAATTTTTGGCTAAGGTAATCATTTATGGACTGTTGAAATTTGAACCTGTCATAGAATATCATACTTTAATCTTTTAAATTCAAATATATTTCGTTTCTTAATATTATTTTCGTTTACGTCAAAATTCGGTTAAATTTGTACGAACATTGTTTACTTTCACTAATGGCTGGATTTTGACACGATTGAAAAATGTATAAAATTGTGGTTAATAATATCAGAACAAATGAACTTTCGTGTTTTATTGACTCAATTAATTGTTTCAACGTGTATTAAGAAGTCATCGTTTGCATTCCGTAACATCTTTTTCAATCAATGGACAATCCAGTAAGAAGAAATCTGTCGTTTTTATTCAATCGAAATTAGGAAAACGTGGTGGTGAGTTCCCTCCCGCTTTGGACATACAGTGACGTCATCTTTGTTTATATTGAATACCTCGTTGTTTTCATCGTATATCACCGTCTTACAACAACAGTTACATTCCTTATAAACATTGTATCACAAAGTATAGCTTTTTATCGTATATCAACGTGCTTTATTGCTGTATAACCCAAATATGTCGTTTGAAACTCCACGCACTGTCAGAGAAGCCAAAATGCTTCGCGGAAACGCCAAGAGAAAAATAACCAATCTAGTTAAAGATGGAATCTCCCTTTTAGAGTCCGACGAAGGAATTCCCTGTGATGAATATAAACTCTTAGCTGATATGATTCGAGAACATTTAGACATTTTACAAGTAACCGTTGATCATGTTATTAAATTTAAATGTGAAGAATTAAAAGTTACTGAATATAAATCAGAAGAGGACTTAGATAACGCCGAACATGAGATAGCCATGTCTGAACAGACTCATTTCGATGAAGCACAAGAAAATGCTATGCCAATCGTTCGTGATTTAATACGCCATGCCAAACGACTGTTAGACGCCGAATCGACTACTACACAACCGCATATCAACCAACCTAATCGACCCGTATCCTCACATGCTCATCTAGCCAAACTTAAATTTCCTACATTTTCTGGAGATTTACGAGACTACAAATTATTCAAAAAACAATTTCTTCACTATTCACAACATTTAAATGAAATTGAATGTTTTTATCAATTAGTAGAATCAATGGAGAAAGCCAGAGAAAAGAATAAAATCAAATCTTGTAGTAGTACAACTAGAGCATGGGAAATTTTAGATGAATTTTATGGAGATGATGATCAAATAGTAGAAACTTTAATTGGAGATTTGGAGAGAATGAATTCCTATGATACAAAAGGACATATTAATATTTCTGCTATGGAAAAGTTTGTTGAATCTCTTCAAAACTTTGAGTCACAAATGGATTCTTTAGGAAAATCTGAAGATCTCAGTGGACGATTTTTTAGTTTCAAAAGAAAAAGCACCGTATATCATATCTGAAAAGTGTTCGAGATGAAGGCTTAGAAGACTCTCTTTCTGGACTCGTCAGATGGCTACATTCGCAACTAGTTCTTCTGAAGAAAGCCAAAGGCTCAAGCTCAACTGACTCATCGGATAGTCATAAATCGCATTACTCTTATAAGCCCCAGAAAACTCACATCAATAAATCGTCGAATGTCTCAACGATGTCCCCTGGTGCTACAAATAATTCAAAGAATTACTATAGAGACAATTACCCAAAACATGGAAATAATGTGGAACAGGGAAATACTGATCGTAAACCTAAATGTCCCTTGCACCCACAAAATAACAACCATTACCCTTTAAAAGGGATGTAATAAATTTAAAACACTTTCTCAAACAGAGAAATTTGAAATTATGAACACAAATGGTATATGTCATCGATGTGGACATAATAATTGTGTCGCGGGTAAATCACCTCATGATTATGAACAATGTCAATTTATCCAACATTGTCAAATACCAACTTGTGGAGTCGACACTCACTTTTCGTCAATTTGTCCTCGAGTATATGGAAATGAAGGTTACAGTCATTTTGACAAGAATCAACGCTCATTTAGTACAGACACTACTTCAAAGAAGTCCAATTCATTGACAATTTTGCCGAAGATTAATCATACTGACACTGTTGTATCAACGACATTAAACGCAAACGAGATTTCTGAAACCTTACCCAGAATTTCACCGGTACTACCGACTGTTGTAGCTAATCTGAAATTTGGACCCAAAGTTCCAGTCGTATTTTTCCCCAATGTAACCGTAAAACTCACAAAAAATTTGATGGTGCAAAAAACTTTAATATTTCTCTGTATGGTTGCCTATTACAATACCGTGTTTATTTTTGGGAATTAACTTGCTCTTTTCGAACCACTGGGAAAACCAAAACCAAAAAACTAACCAAAAAACTTCCAGATCAAAAAGTTATTTTTCCGCAAACCTGTTCCCTACTTCCGGGGGAAAAAAGGAGAACTTATCGGAACAGTAAAATTCCAAACAACCATGTTACCCAATCTCCCACTCTATACAAACAAAAAGTAAATAAAATATTCACAAATCAACAAGACCATTTTGAAATACTCTCATCAATGAATAAGGGGAACTACCCTTTTTTGTTAAACAGTCTGCTAATTGTTTTTTAGTCTCAACCCATTTAATGTCACTAATTTGTGCACTTTGTATAAGTTCTTTTATACCTGTCATTTCTAATCTTAAACGTTTTTCCCCAATATACTTATTTGATTTAAGTGCTTCAAATAAAGACTTATTATCTGTGACACATGAAAGTTTTATCAAAGACGGATCAGATACACCAAATGTTAATTCAGCAAAAAGGGTAGCTAGAAATAATCCAGAATCAATGGCATCTGCCATAGCAAGAGTTTCACCACATAAAGTACTTCTCACTACACGTCTAGTTCGCTTATAGTTCCAGTATATTGGTGATATTCCACTTTCTCCTCTCAGAAAAATTATGTATCCTCCTTGAGTACCTCCATCAGTTAGGTTACCAAACGATGAATCGCTGAATACCAGTAATGACAATTTACCTGTACCTAAATTTTTAAACTTCAAGGTAATATTGTTACTTTTGATTTTACTTATCATCTTATTCACTTCAATTAAATGTGTCACTTTAGCATCTTTAATAACTGATGCAATACAACAAATATCAAATAAAATATCCGGTCGACTTTGATGAGCTAACCACAAAATTTGACCCACTTTGGAACGTAAAATTGAAGTCTCTTTTTCAGACAAATCTGACTGTTTTTCTTGAATTCTGTCTTTATCAATGTCAATTGGAACAAGATTTTTAGCATAGTCATTCTGGTTAAGATAAATCGTATCATCTTCACAAAACAAATTAATACCAAGATAACGAAATGCTGTATTTTCTTCTTTCCCAACTTGAAAGTATTGTCTAATTTTATCTATAACAACATTTTCAAAATTTAAAACCCCTCCCCAAAGAAAGTCATCCACGTGACACCAAGATTCCAGTTCGTATATTGCTGGACTCGGGAAGTCAGCTATCACTGGTTCGTAAAGGACTAATAAAGAAATTTGATGGTGAAACACAAGACTTTAAAATTACTACTGTTGGTGGTGCGACTATGACACATAGACTTCGTGTTGTAGATTGCGATATTGAGAGCTTAGATGGAACATTTACTAGAAAAGTCCGTTTAACTGAAATGGATAAACCTTGTAGAGAGATACCGATAATAACTAATACACAGATTAAACAATATCCACATATGGAAAATATTGAAATTGATGAATCTTCCAGCGAAACCATAGACATTCTACTTGGAGTCGAAAATGGAGATTTACTTACCTCGGAACAGTACATAATAGGTCCAAACGAAGATGATCCTATCGCAGCTAAATGTCCTTTAGGATGGTATGATCAAGGAGGCCGATATAACGAAACACCGAAAAATAGCATTATGAACTTTACACAAGTTTCTGCCGTAAGTGAAATTGAAGATTTTCTTGGTATTGAACGGATGGGAATTGAACCTCGACGTTGCAAGTGTTCAATTGAAGCCGAAGAGAAATCAGCTACCGAACAGATGCAGAATAGTGTTACTAGATTAGAAGACGGAGTTTATCAGATTAACTTACCATGGAAGAAATCACCGTTAGAATTACCAAATAATTATGATTATGCTGTCAAACGTTTAATCAATTTGGAGAAACAGTTTCAAAACCGTCCTCGTGAAGGGAAATTTATTGTAAACAGATGGATGATCAAGTTTCTCGGGGAGTTGCTCGAGTTGTTCCACAACAGGAAATGGATACTGACTATGCTAATGGTACAAACATGTGGTTTTTACCTCACTTTGGAGTTCTTAAAGATTCAGAGACTACACCAGTTCGAGTTGTTTATGATGGTAAAGCTAGATTCCAAGGACACTCTTTGAATGATTATTTAGCCAAAGGTCATAACATGAATGTAGATTTATTTGATATAGCTTTACGATTCCGTGAATATGAAGTTGGTATAATTGCTGACATAAGCAAAATGTTTCAAGCTGTAAAGATGGTACCTGATGATGCTAGATTTCATCGATATTTATTCCGTAAGCGTCCAGAAGACCCAATCAAAGTTTACGAATTAACAACAGTCACCTTTGGAGATAAACCGTCACCTGCTGCAGCCATTATTGCCTTACGCCATGTTGCTGCTGAAAACGCTCCTGATGATCCTGAAATTCAACGAATTGCTAACAATCAATTTTATGTCGACGATCTAACAGATTCTCAAAGATCGACTGATGAAGCTCAACGATTAAAATCTAATCTTACTTCTACCTTAGAAAAGGGAAATTTTAACATTCGCAAATGGTTATCAAATAAGCCAACACTCTGCGATACTGAATTTTATCCCATCAACGATGTTACTTCAGTACTTGGTACAAGATGGAATTTGAAGACAGACACTCTCAGTGTAAAAGAAGTCTTATTTAAAGATTTCGTTCCTACTAAACGTAATATTCTTAAGATGGCCGCTTCGTATTACGACGTTTATGGTATGTTATCAGGAATATTGGTACGACCGAAGATACTCTTACAACAATTATGGCAATATGACATTAACTGGGATGACCCTATTCATACTGATAGTGATTTATATATGATGCTTAATAGGATCAAGAAAGATCTTCAAGATGTTGATTCAATCGAAATAAAACGCTGTTTAATTTCTGAGAAGTTTCAAGGACAATCTGAACTACCTAAGATGTCGCTTCATGGTTTTAGTGATGCCTCGGAAGATGCCATGGGCATAGGAGTTTGGATGAGATGGTCCAATGTAGACGACGAAGCCGAGTTGACATTTGTTTGTGCTAAAGCCAGATTAACGCCCCTGAAACAATCGAGTATACCACGCAAAGAACTGCAAGCAATTCTGCTGTTATCCCGCCTGATGGTAGTCGTTATAAACGCTTTGAGACTTAAAATCGAATACTTGAAAATGTGGACTGATAGTATCACAACAATAAGCTGGTTACGAGGTCAATCCAAGTCATTTAGATCTTATGTTGCGTATCGTGTTGGTGAAATTACATCTGATTTTGATCCATATAAAGATGTATCGTATGTTCCTACTGACCAAAATATTATCGACTTAGTTTCAAGAGGAGTAAAAGCCAGTGAAATGAAGAAAGTAATTGATGGACCAGACTTTCTCAAGAAGTCAGAAGACATTTGGCCTGTCACCCCAACGTACATTCCTGTCAACAGTGAAGATGTTGAATTGAATTGGATACGATACGCCCAGAAAGATATTCTTTTTGACGATCACAACATTATGAAGCTGGAACCTATCTACGATGAAACTGATCAAGTCTACAGAGTTGGTGGACGAATAGATAAAGCTCAACTTTCCTACGACATCCGACATCCTTATTTGCTACCAAAAAAACATCATGTTAGTCTCCTGATAGCTCAAGAAAGACATAAACATTGCTTACATGGTGGACACCATTGAACTGCTGCTGAAATCCGAAAAAAGTTTTGGATTATCGGTGATATAAATTTATCGCGTCAAGTAGTACGAGAATGTATTATATGTGCTCGTTTTAGAAGAAAGCCAATGGAACAATGTATGGCAGACTTACCGGACTTTAGAATTAAACCGTGTACACCTCCCTTTCAAACTACAATTGTGGACTACCTAGGACCTGTGAATGTAAAACTTAGTAGAAATACAGTTACAAAAGGATATTGTGCAGTTTTTACTTGTGCAGTAACTAGAGCTGTACATCTTACATGTGTACAAGACTTATCAACCTCAGCGTTTTTACAAGCACTAGAACGATTTGTTAGTATTCGTGGTGCACCTGAACTGTTAATCAGTGATAATGCTACTTGTTTTAGAGGTGCTGACAATGAAATACGTGATTTACAACTTCGTCTAGATCAAGATCAAGTTAGTTCTAATTGCTTAAGATTTAAAACTACATGTACTTGGAAATTCGGACCACCTGCTGGACCACATCATCAAGGTGCTGTAGAACGAATGGTTCAAGAAGTCAAGAAATCAATGAAACATATGGTATCTGCTGACAAACTTAATTTTATAGAATTGGAAACAATTTTCTGTCAGATTTCCGGATTACTTAACAGTAGGCCGCTCACTGCTCAATCTTCATCACCATTAGATGAACCCTATATTACGCCTAATCATTTCTTGATTGGAAGAGGTGATCTTACATCGCCACAAATACCTTGTGATGATTATGCAGGCAATCTTAGAAAACGACGTGAACTTTGTAACAATATGGTAAATGGATTCTGGCGTCGTTGGATGATTAATATTCATAAACTTTCACCTCGTCAGAAATGGTTAAATGGTAAGGAGAATTTAGAGAAAAGAGACATAGTTTTAGTTGTTGATGAGAACAATAAACGTGGTAAATGGAAACTAGCAGAGGTTATAGAAATTTACATTGGAGATGGTAATTTGGTTAGAATAGTTGATGTCAAACTTGCTGATGGTTCGACTTTGAAGCGTCCAGTTACCAAACTTATTTTACTGATGAAACACAGTGAAAGATCAGACATTTAATAATGTTTATATTATAAAGTGTAATTTTTTCGATCACAAAGTAGTGATTTTTTCTTTAGTTTAAACGAACTTTTAGTGGTGTATACTTTTGATCGATATCCCTATCGATGTGATGTCCCCTGGGCTGTCATAGAATATCATACTTTAATCTTTTAAATTCAAATATATTTCGTTTCTTAATATTATTTTCGTTTACGTCAAAATTCGGTTAAATTTGTACGAACATTGTTTACTTTCACTAATGGCTGGATTTTGACACGATTGAAAAATGTATAAAATTGTGGTTAATAATATCAGAACAAATGAACTTTTGTGTTTTATTGACTCAATTAATTGTTTCAACGTGTATTAAGAAGTCATCGTTTGCATTCCGTAACAGAACCTTTAGTTAATCACATTTGATAGTCATTTCTTAATACTCAGTAATATAGAATATAAATAAATAGATTTGAATTCCTGGTTTAAGGAATTATGCAATTTTCGTGAATTGTTAGTAATTCTGAAGACTATTTACATTAACCAACACCCAAATCAACTAAATGCAGGACCATTGCCTTTAAACTGCCTAAATAGAAAGTGGTCCGCATTTGTTTTGAAGTTTATCTTGAGTGTTTGTCTATACATGTTTGATACATACATGTTTGATACATACCAAGTTGATCATAAATTAACAAGTGAAGTAGGAAAGGGTGAGTCTCATTGCCCATGTTGTACTTTAATGTGTGGGGTTGCCTTAGACAAAAAATGCATCAGGGTGGAAACTGAGACTATGTACAGTGCATCAACAATGATTGCATTTGGCCATACCATAAACAAAGAAAACAATAGACATTGAAATATTTCACCAAACAGTTATTGATTAAACACAAAGTATTTACAAATTTAAAATATTTCTGTGTTTTACAGTCTTAGTCACTTTTTGACTAGGTTCGAAAAGTTGCATAATAGACAGAAATACCAATCTTCTTTTTTGATATCTTTGTACACGTTTAACAGGTTTAAATTATAAATAGATTTATTTCATCTCTATTTGTCCTCATAAAATCTCCTTCAAATACCAATTATATTGCTTATATATAGCCCTTGTCTGATATCTGAACTTTTGATAGGTCTCGCTGTCTTCACTTTATTTCTGTATTAAAATTTGGAAATTCTTCTGCAAAGGAGATATTAAAGGTCTACAATAGTCCAATTATACAATCGTCAGCAGTTCTACCTATTAAGAAATGTTGAAATGTCTGTATTTCTTTCACATTTTGCATTACTATTTTGTTAACGCTTTGCATCATATGGCTAATTTTGAACCATGATGGGTACAATAAGGGAAATGCTTAAGACAGCATCTCTCATCTCTGTTTCAATTTCCATCGGACTAAATATCTTTAAACTGCACTGTATATAGCACACAAGACCTTCAAACACTGGAATCAGTGTTCCCAGGTTGGCCTAAATGCTCTACTGTGTGATTAGCACTGTTTTGTGTCTTTGAGCATATTTAATTTTTGGGAAGCCATCATAGATCACTTTCACAAAAGATTTATTCATCAGGAAGCAGAAACTTGATCCCCTTGGAGTAATATTGACCCTTATCAAATATGATGAGCGAGTACAACTGTTATTCTCTGCAAAATATGCAGATCAAACAAACTGTATGACTGTTGCAAGTTCTGCTAAATATCAAGATTGGATGTCTACAGTTTTTGGATTGTTGACTTTTAGTTATTTGAGACTAGTTGATGATGGTAAATTAGACTAGTATTATTGGTCCAAAATAAAAAAGATAATTTTATGCAAATTGTTCATAAAGAAATGAAACCTATAGATGAGTTTTTTTTTTAAAAGGAGAAATTTGGTGTTAAGAAATATCAAGTCATGTTTCTAATGTTTAAAGAAAGGAAAATTTGGAAACAATGCCCTTATGTAAATTCAGAAAGACCCACAAATCAAGTTTTCACGTTCTTATCATTTCTTGCAGAGCTGTTGATTTTAGAAATTCCCAAATGGACATACAGCATAAAGATCTTATACCAAATTTGATCAAAAATTCATGAAAAATCAAGAAAATCTGGCACATTTGTATAGAAAAGTCAACCATTTTGTAGTTACTATCAGATATGACTGGTAAATACAAATAAATCAACAGCCTTGATTTGTTGACAGATAACCAATAGATTAGTTTTCACTCTTTTCAGTTTAAGTGTTAAAATCGAGTTTCTCACAATTTGGATTGCCATTAAATTATTAAACTGGAAAAGGAAATGAACTTTAAAACTGGTTACTCATCATAGATATATTATATAGGTCAATTACATTATTATATACATAAATTATATTGATTTCAAAGTGCTGTATATACTGTGTATAATAGCTTGTTCATATATATTAGTTAATAACACAGTATGCAAAAGAGATATTCTTGCCATTGTATCAGTATCAGAAATCTTTTAAAAGTTACTTTTTTCTTCCTGACTGCAGACCCGTAAAACATGTGGTTTTGGTCAATATGAGTATATATTCATCAGTGAACCTACCTGGTGTCTAAAGTAACAGAATTCCTTAAAATATGGAAAACTCGCAAAACTAAGTCATTTTTGAAAAACGCTTAATCAGTTTATTATTATTTATTATTTTCAAAACTCAAATGTATCAAATGGATATTTACCAAGATTTTTAGATTTTTTTTGGTGGTAACAGGTATATTTACTAATGAATAGAGCTCTTATTGGCGAAGTTTAAATTTTCAAATTTTATGTTCATTCTAAGATCTATTATCCCTCTAAAATGCAATTGCGAGTCTACTAAATAGTCAATGAGAAAAAAAAACCTAACCACCAGTCAGTCTTAATGTGTAGAATTTACAGATACTATTGTTAGAAATACAGTCTTTAACAGATAGAAAGAAAGCATTTGTTGATGACCAAGAAATAATCTTGACATTATTTGATTGTCAATTAAGAAAGACTGGTCAGGGCACTATTAATATTTCATACCTGAAGGGAGGGATTAAATATCTAGAAGACCACAACTTTTATTGGTCAATTGAAAGAGATGTATCTGCACCCAGTACTCCAAGGTTGTCTGAACGTAGGATCTATTTCCAATCAAAATAATATTAAAAACACATGCAAAATTTTTATTATCAAAAACATTGTATATAGAGCCCGAAAATATTCTATTTTCATTTATGTATCTACGTGATCAAACTGAATTAGTTAAAAAGAGTTAATTAAATAGGGAGTATTAATTGTTAAGTAATCAGCTTAAAACTAGTTTCGTGTTGGGCCTTGTAAAGACTCAAATATTTTTATTTGAAACCTTGATTATTTTATTTTACTTCAATCTGCTTAGTAGTTTTCTAACACCTCCTAAAACAAACATGTAAAACTATAGTAAGCCTTTTAAATAGTTTTGGTGTTAAAACATCAGAATATTCAGATAAGTGAAGAGTCTCATTTTTTCGTATTATGGTATATAGTTTTGATAAACTACAGTAAATATCTTGTTAACCTAGGAAAAGGAATAAAACCCCTTTTAATATTGACCTAAATACAGTATACCCAGTCCTTATCTCTAGAATATGATATACTAATTTGACAATTATTCCCATCAAAATATTAATATACTGAATAAACTTTGATATTGTATGACCTAATTTTCACATGACTGGATATAGAAGCATTGACTATCAAATATATATTAATTAATGTAATAGTCTACTATGTGGGCTGATAAAGGGATAGGTCATATTGTCAAATCCGTGGATTATCCACCTCTTTTTATGAGTTAAAACTTCTGACAAACCTTAATTTTTTTCCACTGATTTATTTTTTGATAAATTGTTCTTGGTTCCTCATTAAATGACTCATTTAAATTTCAAATAGATAAAGCATCTAGCTTTGATGAAAAAATATGTTTGTGAGACACTTCAAGCTTCTACTGTGTCCATTTCTCATGAAGCCAACTGTCTGCTCATAAGGTGCAGAAGAATAGGACATAAAACTCCATTCATATCATTTTATTTTCATAGACATCCTTAATATATTTGAAGTCAACAAAACATCTGATTGAATCTAATGACAACATGAGAATGTTGAATAATTTATACCTTCAAGTTGTTGGATAACCAAAATTCCAAACTGACTGAGTGTCAAATGTATTGCTTGATTTGAGCTGGGAAAAATCTGTGTGCTGGAATAAAGTTACCTTTGTTTTTATAAAGCTTGTACATATCAAACCTCCCTCATGGTTTTTTTTTTCACAGAATGTAGACTTGTCAGAATTAGACCCTTGAAATCCATGTGTGTCCATATTTAACCATTGTGCAGTTGTAGTACTTTTAAGGACTATTTTCATAATATATTCAAATCCCAAATCACTACCGGAAAATGAGGCCAAGTCAGGTTAAAAAAAAATAAAACCCTGTCATTTCCGCTATGTAACAATCCCTTGACAGTTTTGATTAAATAAGCTCTTTTGAAATTCATTTAAAAGAAAACAATAGTACCAATATAGATATGATTTGGTTCTTGTCACCAACTACAACTATGGACATACAATTTATATGTAGTGAACTTTATTTCAACTTCAATTCGGACAGTCAAGAGATATAGTTAATGGATGTTCTATACAATATTTTTCTTTGATTATTGTTTGTGTTTCTACATGAGTGAAGCCCAAACAGCAGAGCTATTCCTATGTATGAGTAATTTGTGTTGCTTCAGGCTAGTATTTGATATGTGTCTTTGTTTTGTTGAAAGTTGATTGTACTCAATGAACTAGATTTAGTGGTTGTTGAGTCAGACTGATTATTTCATCATGATTAAGGATAACTTTTAAAACCTGATTAACCTAGTGTTCAGGGGCAAATGATAGATAGGCGAGAGTGTTATTTATGTAAGAAATTCTGTGAATTCCTATTAAAAGCAATGAAGTTCAGCTTTCTTCTCATTTTCAAGTAGCGTTGTTATTTTAAGGCATCTCAGAATATGTTTAATCATCATATTTAAAAGTTAAAATATGCCCCCCCCCCCATTTTCCCCAATCTAATAATATCTGTATGTCAAAAGTAACATATAGCTCTTTTCATTAAAAATTGGTGTTCTTGGAGCATTTCTAAGTAATATTTAGTAACTAATAACTGCGTCATTTTAAGATCCTTTATACGTCTGTTACTAGGTTGTAACATAATTGTCGGATATTGATGATGTAAAATTACGTGTCCTGTTTCACATTCACATAATTTATTCATGGTGTAGACAATCTAATGAAGATCTCATAATATACTTGATATCTGTATTATTACATTTATTGCTATAATGCTATATCTTAATTGTTGTCAGTGGTCTTGTCTTCTTCAGAATTTGTAACATTCATTCACATGGATGTTAGATTTTTTCCTGTTGGCACTGATCAGAGCCACTGTGGTTGACAATTGTAGATAAAGCGAAATAAGTGTTTCTATTATGGTCTCAAGCCTATTTTTTTTTTACAAGATGAGCATTAAGACCGTCTGGACCAAATTTTCTTCATTGCAAACTGTCTATACTAACCAAATCAGTCTTATCATATTATTTCCATGAGTCAAGGACAACATCCAAATGTTGTAATATGGGATACTAAAACAAACTTTGTTATCTATGTTGACCCTCCAAAATGGATATTCATGTTACATACAGTTGACAAGTGCAGGTGTCGTATATTGCGCCTTAATTCCCAGAAATACTAAAAAAAAAAACAATACTATGCAAAGCTTTATAATGAGTCTATAAAGTGTGGGATAGCGAAACTCAAAGCTCTACTTAGTTTTGATATCCATCAATTCATAGTTTATATTCATACGAGAATGCAACACAAGGAAAATATGTTGACATTTTACAGGTGTTACCTCGCGAACTACTTTTCTATACTGGAAAATATAAAGTCCATCCTTCGACTGACATAAGAACGATGCCTTAGTTTGGGATGAGTTGATATTTAGGCACAATTCTACATGAAAAGCTGTCATTGGCAGCCTTGGTATTGATCTTGTTAGATTACAATGGAAAAAGAAAGATATAAAATTGAATCAAAAACACATTTGTAATCAAAATCTAACTAGATAGGTCTTGAGATATAAAAAATTCCCTCATTGTCATAACTTGATGATGTCTGTTTTCATTAGTTCAATGGGGAACAAAAAATAGTATGTAAAACTCCTTTTATTTTCAATTTGATAATTAATGATTTACACCCAGTTTGGATATATGGAATGGCCTACTTTTAAAACACCAACTGTTAAACATATTTATATTTAAGATTAGAATTTTGATAGATATAAAAATATTTAACATCATGTCCTAGTTTAATTATTTTTATCTTACACAAGTTTCAGACATTAAAAGTATATCAAACTAATCGAGTTGGGAGGAAGTTTAACTATCTTTTCACGATAAAAAAAAGTTCACCTGAATCTCATATATTTTTTATGTTTTTAGTAAATATTTAAGAACCACTTTATTTTTAATATCAGCATTTGATATGTGAAGTTAACAGGAATTTGTTTGGAATTTTCAAAGAAAAATGGCATCTTGGTTCCAAAGCAAAACTTATGTTCAAAATTTCATTAGATTGACCAGATACCCACTGCATTCATAGAATAATGATTTATTAATTTTAAAATTTAATCTAAAAGAAATTCAGATTCCACTGGCAGTGCTTTTGATTAATGATTCAGCATAGAGTTTGATATGACATTGATTGATTTAACTAAATATTCTATTCAGTTGTCCTAATGATAATAGAACTGAAATATGCTTCAACAACCTAAAGAAACTGGTTTTGGATGTTTAAAAAAGCCCAAAAATGTAGAAGAGTTATATAGAGAGTAAAATGAGGTCTATTTACATTTCATAAAGTTTTTTCTCAGGGTTAGGTTGACCTAGTTTGGTTTGTTATAATGTCAATAATAGATGTCTTTTCTGACTCTCTTCTCTACTCTCTATATAATATTACAATATCCTCCAATAGTCAATAGAAACTTGGGTGGATATTGAAAAATCTTGTCTAAAGAGTCTTATACAATGATATAGAGTTATTATTTTACATATTGGATCCTGGTTTGGCTAATAAAGTGCATGAAATTATAAACTTTGTTATAGAATAGTAGTTACACCAGCTATTTGGGGATCATTAATGTTACCTATAGTACCAATAAAAGACATTGTCTATTTGTCCCATCTGAACAACTATAACACTTGCCCCTATAACCTACATCAATGACGTGAAAACCCCAAAATTGTCATATATTTCCTCTGACCTGCATCAATGACATAAAAACAAGTTGTCACATCTTACGTTACATAACAAAATGGAAAAAATATCTTGACCATAGCTTAGATCAAATCCTAGCTTCTTTTCCTAGCTTTCAAGGAAAAATGTTAAGCTCTCAGTCATTGTCTTGTATTGAGGTCAAGAAATTGAGGTGTAAATGCTTTTAAAAGTGAAAATTTTATGTTTGACCTACTATTTATTATTACACAAATCATGAGCTCCAATAATCTATATCTTAGAAGAAAAACACACTTTATTAGTACATAAAAAATAAAATTTATATGGGAAATAATACCTATTGATAAATTTCGGTCTTGTGTAAAGAAGTCGAAAGATTTTCTTGACCTGTTAAATGCACTTGACCCACTAAATTTGTCAATTGTAGTTGATAAAATATATTATTTTGGATATGAGATGAATTCATATGTCAAATTGTGTTTTGGATTTAAAATCCTTTTAAAAGGCAACTATTTAGAAAATATTTAGACTCGGACTATGAAATGAAATGAATGGAGTGTTAAATCATACCCTTCTGCACTTAATTGGGCAAATAAAACAAGCCATGCTATGCAATCAGGAATGTTCTGTACAGCAGCATTAGCCTAATCCTTTCGATGATCAGATTTATACTATGAGTAAGGTAAAAGGACTCGCTGAACTCGATTGTAAAATGATTCAGTATTAGGTGTTATAATGGTAATATATCAATATTGTATTATTGTAACATATGGTGATATTGTTTATTATGATCTATAATTATTATCATTATAAAACAACTTTATATCATTATTGATGTATTTTTTGTACAGAATAAGTTATTTTATTAATTCTGACATTTTCTATAGTGTACTAGCACTGGCATTGATAGCATATAAGCATTGATTTGCACCATTCAAGTTTCTAGAAAAACATCTGTGATTCCTGCAATTCTACTAAAACTAACAGTTTGATGTCACAATCACACAGGCCCTTACAGTCTAACCAACAAGCCGAGAATCGGGCCGAAATTGTCCGTTTGATCTTTTACAATGTCATTAACAATTAATTTTGTACAGGGTTATGAGGGACATGTGTTGATAAATAACATTCTTGTATTATCAGAGTGTATAAAACCCTTAGTTAAAGCCAAATTGCAAGAACCAAGATGTCTGACATCAAATTAATATGCTGTAAAACAATGTCTCTGAAGCACTTTAAAAGTTGAATTCTTGTTGAAAAAGTTAAAATATTGAAACAAGATTCTGCTCATGATCATATTTGTAGAATCAAACATTGCCAAATGCTCAGGAACACATTGACCAATGTGATGTAGCATTAATGAATTGACCAAACTGATTTATTGCAGCAACTAAAAATCTGTTTAATTTAGCATCCATAATTGTTTCAGAAGTCAACTGACCACAACAACAACTACAGTCTTAGTCAAAATTTTGCTCAAATACCTTTCCAATACATAATAGAATAATCTTTTGATTAAGATGTCTCATGTTTTCATTTCAGGGTGGGTTTGCAAGATGTTATGAACTTTTAGATCTCAACTCTAACAAGATATATGCAGGAAAAATCATCTCAAAAACCAGAATAGCTAAACCACATCAAAGACAAAAGGTAGGTGCTCATGGTCTCTTTGAAGCCACAAACCATCTAATCCTTTAGAAAATATAAATATTTCAACCATGACCATCACAATTTCCAGTGGAAGCCTTGTTTTAAATGATTTTCTAAGCCTGTGCAAAATTTGCCTAGTTTTGTCACCATCATTATAGTCAGTAAAGGTAGTTATGCCAGGATATGTCTGTGATACCTGCATGGTACACCATTATCAAAATAAGAAGAGTGATTCCAGGATGCTAAACATCATCTTGCATTGATCAGATTATCCATGCCTATTTAAAGCTTAATCAACTGGAATATTGAGAAAATAGGACCATTTCATGTTATCTGTCACATACTTGCCAAGATTTAAATTCACATCTGCTAGTTTTGTACACATGATTAAATAAATGTATAACTGATTGACTTCTTTTCTCATTTCAGATTATCAGAGAAGTAGAACTTCAAAAAGATCTGAAACATCGTAATGTGGTTGAGTTTCATAGTTATTTTGAAGATGATGAAAATGTTTATATTATTTTAGAAAACTGTAGCAGAAAGGTAAGATGACTATAAGACAATTTGATGGAGGGAACAAAATCCGTTTTTCTTGACATAAATTGCAAAACCCCAAGTTGCAATGTAAACGAAAACCTGTAAATTTGTGATCAATGGCAAAAAAGAATTATCCTACAATTCCTGTTATTATGAAGCTATGCAACCTAACCTTTTGTCATTATCAAAAGTCTTATTTATTTTGTTGATTTTATTTCAGTCCCTTGTACATGTGATTAAACATAGAAAGACGTTAAGTGAACCAGAAGTGAGATTTTATATAAGACAACTAGTTGAAGGAGTCAAATACACACATAGTAAATATATCATTCACCGTGATCTCAAACTAGGAAATATGTTACTGAATGAACAGATGGAACTGAAGATTGCTGATTTTGGTCTGGCTACTCGACTGGATTTTGAGGGAGAAAAGAAAATGTAAGATTTTATTCTTTGTTTATTTTTATTTAAATTAATGTCGAATTCTTTTCTTACTATGTTAACTCAATGCATTTACAAATTTATGTTTGAAATCAAATTAAGCCAATCATATTTTTAAGCCGTGTCTTGAGTTGTTCAGGATCAAACATTTACAAGCATTTTTCCAAGTCTTGTCTTGAGTTGTTCAGGATCAAACATTTGCAACCATTTTTCCAAGTCTTGTCTGAGGTGTTCAGGATCAAACATTTACAAGCATTTTTCCTAGTCTTGTCTTGAGTTGTTCAGGATCCAACATTTACATGCATTTTTCCAAGTCTTGTCTTTAGTTGTTCAGGATCAAACATTTACAAGCATTTTTCCAAGTCTTGTCTTTAGTTGTTCAGGATCAAACATTTACAAGCATACTTCCACGCCTTGCTTAGGTGTTCAGGATCAAACATTTACAACCATTTTTCCAAGCCTTGCCTGAGGTGTTCAGGATCAAACATTTACAACCATTTTTCCAAGCCTTGCCTGAGTTATTCAGGAGCAAACATTTACAACCATTTTTCCAAGTCTTGAATGAGTACAAGCATTTTTTCCTAGTCTTGTCTTGAGTTGTTCAGGAGCAAACATTTACAAGCATTTTTCCAAGTCTTGTCTTGAGTTGTTCAGGAGCAAACATTTACAAGCATTTTTCCAAGTCTTGAATGAGTACAAGCATTTTTTCCAAGTCTTGTCTTGAGTTGTTCAGGATGCAACATTTACAACCATTTTTCCAAGCCTCATCTGCGTTGTTCAGGAGCAAACTTTTACAAGCATTTTAAGAAAAAGGAACTATCCCAATACAATAGGAATAACACATAGAGATTGTTATCCGATTTATGTTTGTAAAAGATATTTAACACAGAAACCAATGCTTTTATTTGTTATGGTACATCACACAGGTTTAATGTCTCTTAATTTTTGAGAGTCCACATAACTATACAACTATTAAGGTCAGTTTTGAATCATACCTAGGTGTACAGAAATATCTCTTATAACTTGACCTTAATAATGTTAATTTGTTCCAACTATTTACAGGACAGTATGTGGTACACCGAACTACATTGCTCCAGAAGTTCTCTTAAAGAAAGGACACAGTTTTGGTGCTGATATTTGGGCTATAGGCTGTGTTATGTAAGTAGAAAATTGTATTGTATGTATTCATATGTATATGAATTTTATATGTAACTAAAATAGTTTGATAATTATTTTGTGAGTTATTGTCCTAGTGACTAAATACTCAGATGTTGCATAACAAAGAGCTCACTGTTCTTCAGTTAGGCCAAAAAATGGTGCAAATTGATAACCTACAATGAAGTTTTCTGCTGTGTGATGGAAGACTGGATAAAATATGCATGTAAAACTTTCAACAATAATATAGAGCAGTGCACATGAGATTGCTCTGTATGTGTTGAGTTTGATTGGCATCTGCAAGGCAATAAGATGTCATATGAACTGCCTCAATGTACAAATAACTACTTATGCATCTTCCTGTGATTTCTGAAGACTGCTTGGTTTCAGTTTAACGTTTTATGTTTCAGGTATGCCTTATTAGTTGGTAGACCACCATTTGAAACCACCACATTAAAAGAAACATACCTACGTATTAGTGAAAATACCTACACATTACCAAATAGTCTTTCAACCATTGCCAAAAATCTCATCAGAAAGTGTTTATCACCTGATCCAGATCAACGCCCTAATTTAGATGACATTGTTAAAGATGAATTCTTTACTTGTGGGTATTTGCCTAAAGTTCTCTCTCCTGCCTGTTGTTTTTCTATTCCAAAATTTCCTGTTTATACCAAATTTAATAGGTAAGTGATTTTAAATTTAAACACCCTTGATAGAACATGACAAATCTGTGACAAAATAAACATCTTAAAAAGTCTGACATTTTAAGTGAGCAACATTTTATTCTATAGTTAACTCACATCATACAAATATTCATAATGTTTGATTATCTGTAAATCGATGATGTTTGATCATCTGAAAATCCATGATGTTTGATCATCTGAAAATCCATGATGTTTGATCATCTGAAAATCTAGAACGTAAGGTGTTTCATCTGATTATTTCTGCCAAAAAAGGCATCCTGTGTATCAGAACATTTTGTAGCATGACAGAAATTGGAAGTGAATTTATACAAGTGGACTTGTCTTATTGATGTCAATATAATATGGTATGAGTTAGACCAAAATATCAACAGATAAAATAAAAGAGATTCTTGAATGATGGTTATTTTATTAGTTAAAAACCCTGAAGTCGTGAAATATTTTCAACTTCAATGTAATAAATATTGAGGCAGTGTAGATCTTTTGAACGGAGCATATATTTTTGGGGGGTATTTGAAGACACCGTATTATTGTATTTTCAGACCTCTATCTTATGCTGATAGTAAAAGTGATGAAGTTATGAAATTGACTAGTGCCTTTAATCAAATACAGATGGACGGAGATACTGAGGTTTGTAAAGAATAGTTTCATTATTATTACTCGAAAAATATAACATGTTATTGGTATTGACACATGAATTTCAGTCTTTCATTTCATGCCCGCGATGTTCCTGGACTTTAAGATTTGGCATGACATGTACTGGTAACTAATTTGGAACAACTCTGACTTTTCTAGATTTCAAGTAATGATGTTATTGATGGTAAGAGTAATAATAAAGATGTTTTTTTTTCTAGATTTCAAGTAATGATGTTATTGATGGTAAGAGTAATAATAAAGATGTTTTTTTTTCTAGATTTCAAGTAATGATGTTATTGATGGTAAGAGTAGTAATAGAGATGTTTTTTTTCTAGATTTCAAGTAATGATGTTATTGATGGTAAGAGTAATAATAAAGATGTTTTTTTTTCTAGATTTCAAGTAATGATGTTATTGATGGTAAGAGTAATAGTAAAGATGATCCTATTCAGTCAGTTATTAAAGAAACCATAGAAGATGTTTTGATAGAAAAGTCACCTTCTCAGAAACAATGTAAGTAGCAATTACAAATTCAACCAATTAAAGGCATGCATTGGAATTAAGAGAATGATTTCTATATTTTGTTTTAAGGCTCAATGAATCAACCTTATTAACTCTTTGGACGTTATTTTGATCAGTATATTGCATTAGCAGTATTTATCAAGTCAATATTTTGTTTCACAGCTGCAAACAGACCTAGATCTGCTGCTAGGATGTTAGAAGTTTTAACAACCTGTTTAGAGCACATGCCTAAAGGTAAGTTTTAGTTATATTAATATACATGGAAACAATTTTACAATTGAAAAGATTATAGGAGGTGTTCTTTACTTTTGTTGTATATCAGGGGCCATTTATGGTTTAAATTTGCAGACATTTTTAGGTTGAAAATCTCCTTGACTCTTTGAGCATCAGTATTTATTCATTTTCCTAAGGCTTACTTTAATTTGTTGGTCAGGGCATTTGTTCTGATCTATGTAATATAATGTATTTTTAGATAGTACTCAAGATCCTACAGAAATCAGTGATAAAAAAATGGTGTGGGTAACGAAATGGGTGGACTACTCCAATAAATATGGATTTGGATTTCAACTTTCGAACAATTCAATGGGAGTACTATTTAATGATACGTCCAGAATATTATTATCACCTGATGGAAGGTGGGTATTTTGTTGACTTAACAACTCAGAGGTACAGACCTTGTTGTCTTGTCGACTCGTAAGGCAAAGAGTTTCCTATCTCTGAAAACGTTGTGTTGTGTGTTGTGTTGGACTTGCTTGATTGGTGAGTTCTAGACATTCAGGACTTATGTAATCTTTTGCCAGTTCAACAAAACAAGTTGGAACAGAATTTAAAAAGTGTTCAACAAGTTTGGTTGTAAATCTATTTTTTTAACAAATAATCTTTTCAACCATAAATAATAAGTGTCAATTTATATAGAAAATATTAATGTATATAAGATATAATAGAATTTCATTCTTGATGACAAATAAATACATCTTTATTTTATCTTATAATCAAATGCTAAACCTCAAATGTTGATTCCGCTTGTTACAAATAGACATTTCAATTCCATCCTTCTGCTGCAGCAATGGTACAGCTTGAAACTTATGAAGTAGAAACTTTTTAAAACTGTTGAAATATTTTAATTATAGAGCTATGCAGTATTATGATTTAACTGGTAAACTATCAGCCTATAAACAAGATTACGTACCAGAAGATTTAAATAGAAAAACCACTTTGTTGCAATATTTTGCTCGTTATATGGATGAACATTTAATACAGGTACGGTTTCTTTATCAGTCATTATGATATACCGGTACTTAGGCCTACTTTAAATGGAATTTGACTACAAATAAGTTGAGTTTTACATCCTACATCTTGTTGAGTAGCCCATGTTTTACAATGAACCAATTTGACTAGGAATCATGCAAGAATCATTTTGGATTTCCATCTGTTGAGAAATCTATTTTGAACTTCTCTGTGCCTGGGTTTAAAATTTCATGTATAAAAAATGCTAATCCTAAAAGAGGATTAATTTTGTAACATTTTATTTAAGGGTGGAAATTTAGGGTATCAGTTATTGAAGGAACCCTGGTCAGGAAGTTTGTATTTAAAGAAATGGTTCCGGACTACTAAGGCTATTGTTTTGTATTTAAGTGACGGAACACTACAAGTAAGTTTTTTGTAGTCATTGTGGCTATATTTTGTTGCGTCTAGATTTGACGATGATATTTGGTGTTCCCTGCACTTCCTGTGTTCTCTAATTTGTAGCAAATGACTAACTTATGGTCATCAACTCTCCTTCAGGGCAAAAAAATAACTAACTGAGCACTGACCACACTTGCAGTATATTTTGGAGACAGTTTTACTGAGTAGTAACAATTTTCTTTTAAAGTCCTTTCAAACCAATCAGACAACACAACAGAAAATTTAAACTTATTACATTCAAGTAAAAGCGAAAGGGGAACACCCACCTTTCAACCCTAGCCTGCCAAACCCTTCATGTATATAACTTAAGAGTTGGGTGTATATACGACACATGATTTCATATAACTTATATTGTTTATTTCAGGTGAATTTTTTCGATGACCACACTAAAATTATTCTAAGTTATTATAATAACGACTATATAGTTACTTATATAGACTCAGATAGATGTGCCAAAACATTTAGTATTGTCCAAATAATCCAAGATGGCTGCAAGTCAGATATTACAGGACGTATGTCTTTTGCCAAAACTATGTTAAAAAATTTAGTGGATATTGAGGGAGCTGATCTTTAAGGTATTGAGTAGAACCATGATAGAAGAAACAAGATGTTTGAGGGACCAACTTGCTTTAATGTGTTATATTACTCATTTTTTTTCATTTCATGATCTAGGCCTTCTTGTTTGAAAGAGGTCGACTATTGACAAACAAAATGATCAATTGTACAAAAAAAAAGTCTTGTTGCATTTCTTAAAAAAGTATGTATTCTGTCATGTTTTAGTATCCATTATCTTTAGTTTTGTATGATTCTAACTAAGTTATTTAATTCAAAAACATGTTTCACTGCTGCCCTGTGTTTTGTTAACACAATGTTACAAAGTGATTTGTTTATTGCACATGAAATTCATTTACTGAGACTTCCATTTCATAATTTGGCTGCTACTCTCAAACTTTTTCACACTATTAGGCAATGGAATGAAAGGAAAGATGATCCTTTATGTGCCAGCCCAAGAAGTGCCTGTATATTTTTAACACTAGAATGTTTTTAATATCTTGTTGAATTTAGACCATAAAGAGTTTATATAGTGAAAGGAAAAAATTTTTGTTTATTTAAAAACCAAGGTTTTCATTTCAATAAATTAAATACACTGTATTCATAAATTCAATCAAATATTTAAAACTTTTACTGCTTGAGATTTTGATATTTGTGATATAAGGTTTAAGCAATAAATGTTTGAAAGTATTTTTCAAGAAAAATGCTGATGATTTTGATTGTTAAAATGATCATAAAATTTAGGTTCTCAAGAATGGTCAATATGTATGTATATTCATCAGTGAAATTACCTAGTGTCATAACGTAGTACTTATTTTCTGTAAAATCTAAAAAACATTCAATTTATTCAGCATTATTCAATAATCAATTGCATGGCATATCAACTTTTTCAAATGCAATCATTTTAGTGTTGCCATCTAAAGGGAGGTAACTGATATTTATATTTTGTTCTCATTTTGACATAAGAAATCTAAACTTACAAGCAATAAGCAATAATTGGTAGTAAAAGGGATGCCTTTTAAAATTTTGATCACCCATTTAGTTATCTATTATGTTCTATTTATAGTCACTGAATAAGACCATTCTTTATTTAATATTTTTGATGAATTTGTCTTTAACCTTTTATTGACCTCTGTCAATATTTGTTTGTTCGAGGTTAAAAGGGTTCAAATTAGGCTATGAAGTCATGATAGACAGGGTGTTATTTGTGTAGTGTTTGTTCAATTGCCCTTGCATACAAGGGATTAGATGGTGCAATTTTACATTTACATATAAGTTTGTAACTATATAAATATTTTTGATTCATCAAGTGACCTTAGAAATCCTATCATTCTATTTTCATATAAGTTGATATTTTTGAGAGTAAAAGTCCAAAGTCTTTCATGCCTTCAGTGGACTTAAATTAATTTATATTTTGCCCCCTTTGATTGGTCTGAAATCATTTTATGACGGTATAGTTATTTATGGGTGAAAAGGTTACGTAGAGGGGAGTTACTGCCCTTTGTATTATTGTTTACATATTTTCGCTTTTAATATTAAGAATTTTATTATTATTATGTAAACAATTGTTTGGTAATGGGCAGTTATAGATTTTGAGTTTTCCACCAATTTCTGTGTAATTTGAGGGCTGTGGAATTCCAACATTGATATATCTCATGCTTCTTTATAACGGGCCTATTTCTGTGTATGATATGATATACTCTTTTGATTAGTATATAACAACGTTTATAGATGATTTAACTCTTGGCTTTTTTAACTCCTTGTTTAATAAATAATGTATATTTTCATATTTTGTATATCATCTATGAAAGTTGCATAAATAAATTATGTCATAGTCTATGTGTAAAGCTATTCTTAATGTGAACAAAGTTATTGCTCACGAAATTTCCTACCTATTTCCAATATTAAAAATGCAGGAACCCATCTTGAACGTTCGTAAGTCATTTGTATTTTTCTTTAAGTGCCTTAAACTAGTCGTGGAAGCACCATTGTAACAATGTTGATCTCTTTATATTGACGTTCATTAAGCAATGATTTGTATTTATAATATTTTTGTATATAGAATTGTTATAGTACATTTACATCATTTTTCTGCTCATCATTTTAACAGTAAAACCATTTTGTTACCTTTTTTAATTATGCAATCTGTTTCTTTCCCAAAAGTTCTATACCTTGTGAATTCTAATAGATATTCAATCATATAAAAAAATTGCATTTTATTATGCATTTATTGCAATTATTATTTAACTTTTATAATGAATGACTTCATTCAAATTAGAAAATTTCTTATCAGAAAAAATTCAACCAATGATAAGATCTATTATTCTAGAAAGAAAGAAATATAATCATCTACAGCTGTAGAACTTTACATTTTAAATTGTTATTTGACAGAGTATTTAAAAAATGGCGCAAAATTGATCTCTTTGGCTAATAATTGAGAAATATATAACGAACATTGTTGTTATTGGTTTTATTTTCATTAAGCTAATTACTTATATATTATATTTAACTCAAGTAGGCAAAGCTTCTTTCATATTTCAAGCAACAAATGGACAGTGAAAAACACAGTAAATATTATCATAATTTGTAATGTTATAGAAATATACCCCAAAAAACTATAAATACCAGCTGCATAAGCTCATTACAGCCATCTAAACCATTTTACTTATTAATTAAAAACCGATGCTTGACTTCCCTGCAATTAAATTAATATACCCAAGTATATAATAGAAGGGTGGTCAATCTCATACTAGTCAGTTATGGCCCATGACATCATGGTTGAATATAAGACAATCTTTCTCAAACTTCATGTTAGTTTCCAAATTTCTGACTTCAAATCAAAATACCAAAATTGTAATTTAGTTCAAATTCAATCATTCAGTCTTATTGAATGAATTTTGTCAAGTTACCTTTTATTTGATCAAGTTACCTTTCACTTGTGTTAGCTTTTAGATAGGGTTAATTCAGCTTGGTACATGGTTAATTCAACTTAGTACATGGTTAATTCAGCTTTGTACATGGTTAATTCAGCTTGGTACATGGTTAATTCAACTTTGTACATGGTTAATTCAACTTTGTACATGGTTAATTCAGCTTTGTACCAAAGTAACCTTGTAGTTACATAAGCTTTGTATTTATGTATATATATATTTGTTAAAAAATGGAGGGATCATTAAATACTGGAAAAAAAAAACAGTTCTAGTTGCTCAAATATTTCTTATGTCATTATTTGTTGGTTTCACAAACTATTTTTTAAAAATACATTTTAATTTGCAAACCAATCTATCAACTTTTTTATACAATACAGTATATGAAATGAATTTGAAATATAATAAAGTATAATTTTTTCACTCTGGTTGTGTTTTTTTACCGCAGTTAAGACAGCCTGGATCAGTTTGGGCTAGGGGTCACTTTAAACACCTACTTGTAGTTCACATGTAATATCTGGTGTCCACGGAGCTATTTGTTTAGTGAAAGCTCCCTATACATGTAGGTCACATGACCCATCTGGTAAAAAAGAAATATTCAAAGAACAGATTGATAGGTTACCCAAAGGGATGGATCAATAAAGGAATAGATTACTTGCATCAATGTTACTGTTGTCTGTTTTTAAGAAGACACTAGTTACCTCCCTTGAATACAATTTAGGTTATTTCTAAAAATGCATGTGCATTGCTAATTTTAACCAAATTACAAGGAAAAATAATAAAGGAGATTCTTTAGAGCTATTGCTTGTGGAATTTACCCTTCCAGGCTTCATTTGGGAGGTTTTAAAAGCAGAAATTTGACATATCTGGTCATGGTTTTGGCTGTTTGCCAATGTTTTGATTACAACCTGACCTAGTTTTCTAGGTCAACACCTGGCTGCTTGACTGTTGTGTTGTTTTGATAGGATAATATTCAAGCCATGTCTTATGATAAAATAAACCAATTAATCTGTCTTCTGTTTTTTTCATATTAACCCCCACCCCCAATACTGACTTAGAAATTAGAAACACATAATACAGGCTTGGTATGATTGATAAAAATTTTAACCAATCAGAATTCAAAGGTCAAATAGAGACTTGACAGGGATCAGCCTCTCTTTCACTTGGGTTATTTCATTCAATGTGTCACCAGGGCTTTTTTCCAGTGCTCTTAGCTCAATCTCTGCACCAATTGTAATTTAAATAAGTCTAAATATGTGATTTTACATATACATATAGGAAATAACATCAAGAAAGGCTTAAAATGCATTTTTTGGCAAAAATGACCAAAATACAAAAAAATACCTTAGCTATCCCCCCTTGCCAAAATCCAGTGGAAAACCCCGTGTCCTACTTACTTCACCTTTTTGCACTAAATTTGACCCAGATTTGACCTAGGGCGCGGGAAAATTTATTTTTTACTTTTTGGTGAGATGATTTTGAAAACTACTCACACCTGCCACTCCTTTTTAAAAAAATAGACTCTTCCAAAAAACAGAATGGACCGCTCCAATTTTCTGTCGAGAGAGTTTAAACGGTCTTGGCATAAAAATCGCACCTGTCAACCCTTAAAAATGGGGTGGACTCTTCCAAAGTTCAAATGGACTCTTCCAAGGCCTTTTTAGACTCTTCCACTAATAATGGACTCTTCCCCTTTTTTTAATGTTGTCAGGGACCCGCAGATCTATTGTCTGCTTGTTGTGGCCTTATTCTGCGTTAATTACAGTTGTTAATTGGCAATATTGACTTTTCTAAGTTATAAATCTGGAAGTATGCATTTATAAGCAGTATATGCATAATTTCCCCCATTGTACATGATACAGGTGCCCCACTTTCCCTATAAGCCATACAAAACCCACAAAACAGCTTGCAAAATCGTCAGAAGATGAAACAAAAGGGCACAGTAGCGAAATAACAGGAGTTTAAATTAAAAAAATTCATTTTTATTAAACATAAATAGATAACATATAACAAAACAACATAACATATATTATGACCAACTTCCCCTAGTTTAATTAATACCTCTAATATCTGCTTTTTATATCGCAATCACTGGCCAAGAAAGGGTTAATACAATAAGATACAGGCTAACAGCCACAGGGAGTGGTCCATTTAGACATAATTGCATAAATTACAAATATATTCCAAGATAGTAAGTGTCCTAACTTAAATTACCCATGACACATTAGAACTCAATTCAGACATGACTTGCAAGACTTACACTCCTGCTTACCTTAAATAGTTTACAAATATAGTCCTTGAATGCAATAGTAGCAATAAATATATAGTTTAACCCAACTTAAAATTAGCGAAAAACACTGTAGAGCTCCATTCAGACATGACTGGCAAATATTCACACTTGGACATATAAAGTCAAGTTAAACAGCAAACAGTATATAGGGCTGTTAAATGTATGCATTTGCCAGTTATGTCTAAATCAAGTAACTAAATGCTCAATCTTATACAGAGCTTTAGGCCTAGATTCATTTTGCGAAAACCTAGTATGTATTTCTTTCTAGCTTTGTTAAAGCAACCTGTACCACAGACTAGGAAATTGAGTGATTTTTTGTGCTTATGGATGCTGAACAGATCTTAAAATAGCAAAAATGTCATCAAGGTATTTCTAGAAAAGCTATTCCTGATAATCATTGGCTGCATTATGTCTTTACGCATATTTATTATGAACATATATGGAGTTGGTATGTCTCAGGTACATACGAATACAGAATACATCTGCGTGTGTTGTAAACAAAAGGAGAACCTTAGGCAACCTTATTCCTAAAAGATAGCATTGTGAAGCAAGGTGACATAAGCCCAACAGCAGCTTTGATTATTAGTATAAATCATTGTTTTTTGTCCATTCAAACTTGGTTCATGTCTTTTCTATAAAGCATTTTAAGCAGACAAAATAAAAATCAAAAGAATCCCTAAATAATTGTTGTCTGAAAAGTGAGCAGAGTTGCACTAAGAAAACATAAGTTGCATAAGTCAGACACAATATTCGGTGAAAATGATCATATCATTATGAAAATCAATAAGATCTACATATTGACAATAACCTACAAAATAAAAATCAAAAGTATCCATAGAGATCTGTTGCCAGCTGAGTGAGCATGAGTTGCATGCTATAACAGCTAATGAAAAACAATTGCGAAGTCAGACACCATAATCAGAGAAAAATCTTGATCATCATGAAAATCGATAGGGATTGTCTTCATAATGACACTGTTCCAAAAGAATCCATAAAGAATTGTGGTCGTGAGCCTGAGTTTCACCCTATGGGCGAAAAAAAAGTCAGACACAATAATTCGGTGTAAAATTATCAGATCATCACGAAAATCAAGAGGTATCATCTTCATAATGCCACTGACCCACAAAATAAAAATCAAAAGTATCCATAAAGAGTTGTAGCCTGTAGAGTGAGCACAAACAAATATGAACAGACCAATAGTATGATTACAATGTACACCCCAAATAAATTTCTGGGCGTATAAAAATTAGGACAAATTACCAGGAACTGAAAGCCCCCACCCTCACTTATAATCTTAACAACAAAACATAACAGAAGTAAATACAAATACAAAATATAGAGTTATCTCCCTATCTCAAGTTTGGGATCTTTTATGACATCAATTATCTCCAAATATGCTCGTATCACATAACAGCACTCGTGATTAGTGACATCAGCAACACTTAGTTTTAGTGAAATTGCAGGAACCACAAACATCCATTTGAGGGCAAACTATATGTAAGTTACATGAGAAATAAGCCACTCCAATTCTGGCAGTTCAGTTTCACTTTTAAAAATGCAATGTTACTGGCTGAAACCTCTCCTCTAAGAGAATCAGTTGAACATTATGCAATGTGATTGGCTGAAACCTTTCCTCTTAGAGAGTCAGTTCAGCATTTATGCAATTCGATTTGCTGACACTTCTCCTCTAAGAGAATCAGTTCAGTATTTAAAATACTATTGGCTGACTAAGTTTAAGCATGCAAAATAGAAGAGTATTAAAGGATATGATTGGCTGACACTTTTCAGTTGAATATTTAAGCAGTTTCATTGGCTATCACACTTCTCAGTTCCACAACCTCACAACACGATTGGTCAAAAGTTACTCCATTCCAAAACAGTTAAACACTTACACGACGGTATCAAATTGGCTATCACATTTGCAAGGCACACAAAACCAGGCTTGCAATATGATTGGCCAAGGGTAATTCCATTGAAAGACAGATGAGCATTTAAATAATTTGATTGGCTTGCACTAGTTCTAGTTAATCCTTCAGATCCTGACAATGGTCCAACATCTCTTCCACATATTCCATCATTTATATTGTCTTGTCAGTGAATTCAATTCCTCTTAAGTTCATATTGGAGGCCATTTTTAACACAGACTGAGCATCAGCAGATGAATCTGAAAAAAAAAAGACAGCAATAGTAAACATCATGGCTGAATATTTCAAACTTTTGGCTGTTGGCTTAGATTTCGAGCAGGGCTTTAGATCTGTATTTGGAAATATCTGCTTGGACCATTTACATTCCCCTGTATAGCGTTGGAAATGAGATCAAAGCATCTTGTGATTTGATTTGAATGGCTGAGATTTCCAGGAAAGATTCTAGGGCCAATTTTTATTGGACAATATTTAGATATGAATATTTACCCTCAATTTGCATCACCACAGCCTCAGTAGTATGGGTGTGGTTTAGACACAATGTATTACCCTCACTAATATTACCATAGCCTCAATGAAGTACATGTACATGTATGACCAATGGAGTGTGGTTTAGACACAATGAATTACCCTCACTGATATTACCATAGCCTCAATGAAGTATGACCAATGGGGTGTGGTTTAGACACAATGTATTACCCTCATTAATATTACCATAGCCTCAATGAAGTATGACCAATGCGGTGTGGTTTTGACACAATGTATTTAACTCACTAATATTACCATAGCCTCAATGAAGTATGACCAATAGGGTGTTGTTTAGACACAATGTATTACCCTCACTAATATTACCATAGCCTCAATGAAGTATGACCAATAGGGTGTGGTTTTGACACAATGTATTACCCTCACTAATATTACCATAGCCTCAATGAAGTATGACCAATGGGGTGTGGTTTTGACACAATGTGTTTAACTCACTAATATTACCATAGCCTCAATGAAGTATGACCAATGGGGTGTGGTTTAGACATGATGTATTTAACTCACTAATATTACCATAGACGTGATGAAGTATGACCAATGGGGTGTGTTTTGGACACTATGTAACACCTTCACAATAGGTTAAATTTTGCTGGTGTACAGATCAAGTAAATTCATTGACGTTAGACAAGCTAGTAGCTAATACTTACAAAAAGCAATGATAGAGTTGTTTTATTCATGGTGAGAGACCAAACTTAGAAATCATATTATATCTTCTGTATCTTTCATAGAAAATATCTGGTATATTTCTCTAAATCTCCAAATATTAAATGAAGTGACGCTCCTGTAAAAACAAATTTAAAACTACATGTATTAATCATTTCCATGAAATGAAATTAGTTAAAGGCATATCTAAATAATTTGTGAATGAAGAAATAAAAATATAATAACAGAACCTGAAACATGTTATAAAGAGTTTCTTTCTGTAAGATCTTCAGACAAGTTTCCTAATCTGCCTGTGTCCATGATGAAGTTTGACAAGTAGAAATCTTTAAACAACTGACCTATTTCAGCCTGTGTCCCTACTAAAGTTTGCCAAGAAGAGATCTTCAGACAACTGATCTATTTCAGCCTGTGTCCCTACTAAAGTTTGCCAAGAAGAGATCTTCAGACAACTGATCTATTTCAGCCTGTGTCCCTACTAAAGTTTGCCAAGAAGAGATCTTCAGACAACTGATCTAATTCAGCCTGTGTCCCTACTAACGTTTGCCAAGTAGACAGAAGAGTAGATGTAAAACTCCATTTTCATTTCATTTCAGACAAGCGACCCAATTCTGCTTGTGTCCCATTTTCAGTAAACTGACCTATTTTAACCTGGATCCCTGGCATAGGATGTAAAACTCCATTCATTTTATTTCATTTCAGAAAGTGACCTAATTCTGAAGTTTGTCAAGTTGTTCCTAAGCTAAATTAAACAATGTAAATCTGTAACTTACCTTCTATAAGAACAACTATAATGTCTTGCTGTATGGTAACATACAAATAAAATGAGGAATGTTATTATCAGGCTGAAAAGATAGAACCGATATATTTGATTTCATTGGATAGTAATTCAATATTGGCTCTTTTCCTATCACATGATTCCTAGCTGCATTCTTAGTGGCTACGATAAATTCATTGATTGACAATATTAGATTTCATTGGATAATAATGCAATCATTTCATAGGCTCTTTTCTTATTACGTTATTCCTAACTACATTTTGATTGGCTATACAAAATTCATTGATTGACAACAGTAGATTTCAATGTATAATAATACAATCATTTCATTGGCTCTTTTCTTATCACATGATATTTAACTACATTCTGATTGGCTACACTAAATTCATTCGATGTCAACATTAGATTTCATTGGATAATAATGCAATCATTTAATTGGCTCATTTCTTATCATGTGATTCTTAACTTCATTCTGATTGGCTACACTAAATCAATTCAATGTCAACAGTAGATTTCATTGGATAATAATGCAATCATTTCATTGGCTTTTTCTTATCACATGATTCCTAACTACATTCTTATTGGCTGGTACGAAGGAACGTTGGTCCAATATTGAAAGCATTGGATTGTTCACCCTGCATCAGTTCTGGACCAATCGGAAGACTGATTCTGGTTTGAAACAATTGCATTGTCCACCCACCAATGGCATTAGGAATAGGACAGCCATATCCCCAACATATTTCTAGATCTTATAAATAAGAAGCCCTTACCTTAAAATAAAAAATAAGGCAGTCATCAAGACCCCAATGTGCAGACACAGATCTCTAAATCAAGTGGATGGTGCATTTTCTTTGAACAATTTCATTTTTGCTCTTTTTTGATTATAATTGAGACCATGTTCTGTCTCTCCGTTTGGGTTTTAGAACATGGCATAATCGGTACCATTAGATTCCATGAATGACACATAATAATCCATGAAAGACACAATAATCAATGAAAAAAGTTTTAGAAAAGTCAATGTTTACATGTTTAAAGTGGCGGCCATGTATAATTACTAAAACGAAAGTGGACTATCTAAGCTTTCATTGATTGATTAAAAATAGAAATGCATTCGAAGCATATAGTTTTTATTATCTACTATCGTCCAAATTGATGAGGTACATTCAAAGCATAGGCCTATAGTTTTTTATGGCTGTGTTCAACAGTTATCATTTGTAAATAGAAATTCATTAGCCTATTAATGAATATTAATGGAATTTTTCTTGATTAAATCGTTTGTCTATGGGGCAAGGAATCGTTGATTTACTGGGTCCTGATTTGTTGATCAATTGGGCTTTGGTTCGGCCATGAATCGTTGATCAATTGGGTCATGAATCATTGATCATTTGGGTCATGAATCATTGATCATTTGAGTCATGAAATGTTGATCAGTTGGGTCATGAATCTTTGATCAATTGGTTCATCATTCTTTGGTCAATTTGGTCATGAAATGTTGATCAATTGGGTCATAAATCATTGATCAATTTGGTCATGAATTGATGATCAGCTGGTCATTAATCATTGATCAGTTGAGTCAAGAATCGTTGATCAACTGGCTTATGAATCGTTCATCAATTGGGTCATGAATTGTTCATCAATTTGGTCATGAATCAATGATCAACTGGTTTATGAATCGTTCATCAAATGAGTCATGAAATGTTGATTAATTGGATCATAAAACGTTGATCAATTGGTTCATGAAATGTTGATCAATTGGATCATAAAACTTTGATCAATTTGGTCAGGAATCGATCAAATTAGGTCATGAATTGCTTAATTTGGTCATGAATTGTTGATCAATTGGGTCATGAATCTTTGATCAATTAGGTCATGAAACGTTGATCAATTTGGTCATGAATTGTTTAATTTGGTCATGAATTATCACGAATCTTTGATCAATTAGGTCAAGAATCATTGATCAATTAGGTCATGATCAATAGGGGCATGAAGCCACGTCGAGCAAGCCTAATTCAAGAGTCTGTCAAGAAACATCCATAATCAAAATACAAGCGACCTTCATTTTCAACCCAACCTTTCCCAATAAGGATAACATCAGAAACACTTATCTTCAGCTTGTGGATGAGCTGAGCTCCAGTCAATTAGATTCAACATACTTCTGCACTTTCATTTGCGAGGAAGAGGGTAATGCGTATTGATAACTCAGATTTCATAAATAACAAGTTTTAATAACATTTTAATATCAGTTGGAATGTATAATATAATATTTCAGCTAATTATACTTCTACATTGTTCAATTTATATGTCAGATAATATTCCATATATATTATTTGATGAATAAAAGTTAATGGAGCCATACCAGATAAATATAAATATGAAAAATATATTTCAAGAAGATAAGAATTTAAAAAAGATTTGGAAAATTTTGAATCTTTTGATTTATATTATACACTGCTTCATCAAAACAGTAATTCAAATTTTACTTGGGATGGCACCTTTAAACTTGAATTTTTTAACATTATTTGAGACAGAAACAAATCTTGATAAATTATTGCTCTATTCAATTCAAAATCTCATTCAATTTTAAGGGGGCCAATTACACAAAGTTCTACCAATAAACTTCATGAATGTTTTGTCTCAGTAATTTTAACACATTCGGTGAAACTAGCCCCAGGAGACAGCAAACTTATTTCCTTAAACCATAATATATACATGTAATCAATTTACTTAAATTATGTCTGAGAACTAATGTCTTGTGAATTACTTCTGCCTTTCTGCTACTTAACTTCTACAAATACTAATGCTTACTTTTAGATTTTACATCTGAAACACATGTGCTTATTGTCATAAAAACTTACATATTTAGAGCACTAAAAAAAATTGTAAAATTTTTCAGAACTTGATAAGCAAGACTAACTGTAGTATATGCACTGTAACAGTACAAAAGTATCTTTAATATACCCTTTAAGATTTAACATTATATTAGATTAATGCCATCAAATATGATTATAGATGTATTATAGTCAATTAAGCCATTAAACGTGTAATATGACCCAGCACCTGAAAGAATCTTAAAGGAAATATTCAATCTCTTTTCATGTTTTTTATTATTATTCAAGGTTGGGATTCTGTATTTAATTTTGACAGAAATTAAACATGTTAAAAGTCTAAATATTTCCTTCTATGAGAATTTTTGAGGTAAATATAACTTTAATATTATGATTGAACTGTCTGGAATCTGTACATTAAGCACTGCCAGACATGACTGACAAAAAAAACCCAACAACAACCCTCTGTGAAAATTTAGCACATAAAATCAGTATAGGGTTTTAAATATTACAACCGATACAAAAAATTTTGTGGCAATATACAATTTTAACAGCAGTCTGTTTGAAGGCTCTATAGTATTGGAATGTGTATAACAAGGAAAAATGTCACAACATAAAGGTATGCATATAGTGATAAAGGTCACAATAAATGATATATGTCACAACACGTAAACTGAGTCTTGAGTATCACAACTATTGAAATATCTAATCCTAAAAACTAGAGAATGTGTCCACATCCTACATCTATATATAATATATATGGCACTATAGCTGCTAAGAGAGTACACTAGTTCCAAGAGTTTGGAATGCATAGAAAATACAATCAAGTATATCTCCTTCAATAAAATTCTTCTTCACCACCTAGAATACATTCAATATTTTTAAATGAATGAAAACAACAGTTGATCTATTTCTGCTCATTAAGATTCCATTCAAAACAAACACAGTAGGTCATAAAATATTGTGGTGTTTGAATAAAACCTGTCTGGAGAGGGGAGCGCTTTTTCAGATTTTTCCAGATTAATTGAGGGTGTGAAGGGGTGCATAATATATAGAAATACTTGTTAAAAGATTAGAAAAGAAAACCAACTTGTTTTTCGGCACTTGTATATTCAGTGAAACCCCTCTAACCTTTGGAAGTGTTAATACATCAAAGCATAATTAATTTGATAAGTGTTAAATCAGCATGTGTCGTATTCATCTTTCTTGTCGTCAACAGATTAATTATTACGAATTCAGATGCTGGTTTAAGAGACCAATTAACTATAGATTAACTACTTCAGAACATGATGCTGAATTGAGGTTTAAAGGGTATGTGGGTAACCAGGTTGTTTCTCCTATGTATTATGTAGTGATTTGGCCGGGGAGTTTTCAAATATGCCGGTTTACAGGGGAAGCCAGTTTATAGAGATGTGGTTTGAGGGGTTTCACTGTACAAAACAATAATAGAAATTTTCTTACCTTATTTTTCTTTAATTAGAAGTCTTCCTTCCCCTTAATATGCCCTAAAACAAAATAACAACATTACATATACAAATAGGTCAGACTGTACTTTATATCTTTTTAGACCCTTTAGAATAAAGTATCTGGTTTTGTTATCTTCCTTGAAAACCACAGGATCTCAAAATATTCTTTCATTTCTACTTTCTACACATTTCAGATGTATATTCTATTGGAATTTCTGATTGAAAGTAAGGAAAGCTGAATGAGGTTAATTAGGTCCATACAGGCTCAAACAAAGGGTAGGTGCCAAAAAGAAGCATGCAAAATTTAAATGAAAAAAACAAAATTTTTAGAGGGTAGAAATGCTAAGTTATGCATGCAATCAAGAAATCAATAAATATAAAATGTATGAAATCAAATTTCACACAATTTTCTAGATCTGATATTCTTTTCGGGGATATTATATATATATAAAATGAAAATGAAACAAAAGTCACTGCCATTCAATATGTTATGACAAGGGAAATAAATCTGTTTCTAGACACTGCAAAGGACTGAAATATGATTGTCACTTTCAAATAACTAGACCTGTCAACTCTCACACATTTTTCGTGAGTCTCACACTTTATTGACAAATGTCACGCTCTCACGAGGCCAATGAATCATCTCATGCTTATGGCACTTAATCAAAAAATTAAAAAACCCATGAATTTGCATTCACATAAGCATTTATTAGAATGATTCGGCTTTTTCAGTGATATCATTTGCATCCAGGAGGCTCCAAAATGCTCCTGAAAATTGCTAATATTTGTTTTCGGCAGGGGGGCTTTGCCCGCCTTGTCCACCTTCAGGGCTTTGCCCTGGACCTGACCAGGAACCTTTGGGAACTTGGGGCCCCTGGACCTGTCTGTATTACATATAAGCATACATGTTCCAAGTTTCATTTAAAAATCAATTTGAGACAGATGATTCTGGAAAGCACGAAAAATTAATGGTATGACAAAGTCCAAACAATAAATCTTCACATAAAAGGTAAAAGTAAAATGGAAAACTAAAAAAATAACATATACACTCACAGGCGAAAGAGGTTTTGTAAAATTAAGATGTGCATATAAAATGACCCCAATATCTTTAAAGCCAGCTTCCATGGCTATTTCTAAGGCAGTACTACCATCCTAATCAAACATAAAAATAAATGAAACAAACATGCACACACAAATCATAAATAAAAAAATCAAATCAAATCAAGATGCAGAATTAAAGACATGGTAAATACAACACTGATAAATAAAAAACATCTATGCAGCATAGCCTACTGATTTATACACAATATCAATTGTATAATTTTTGTATAACAGGAAACATGTACACAATAAAAGCCAAAATATGACCAAAAAAATGGATATGCTGGAGAAAAAAAATCTGAGGGATTACAATAGTTCTCCCCTTCCACCAAAGATAAATATCTGATAAAATCAAATCAATATATAATATCATTTCACTCATTCTTGATCACCAATCAATGTCTAGTTTATCACATGTACAGTGTGCTGCCACTCCTAAATTTGGGGTATAAATGTTTGCATAACCTACCAATATATAACCTGATCCACGATGATATAATGCAATAGTAATACAATGTCAAACTAAAATTAAGATGGGCAATTCACAAAAAAAGTAACAAATTTCATATCAAGAGCTGTATGCTTATGAAATTGAACACTAAAATTACCGCTTAACTCTATACCTCAATCATACCAACTTACATTATCTCTGAGATTAGCATCGCAATCTGGTTGTCCTAGCAACATTTTAACAATATCAGTGTGTCCATGTTCACAGGCACACATTAAGGCTGTAGAACCATCAAAATCTCTTTCATTGATATCAGCTCCTGAATCCAAAAGCAACCTGACCATATTTGTTCTTCCATGACTTACTGCTAACATGAGTGCTGTCTGGCCAGCCTTAAATATATACAGTACATTTTTTATGAGTATTTTCCAAATACTTGTCATCAATTGTTTTCATTCTAGACTTCATTTGCAATTCAAATTAGACTACTATTCCAAAAAATGTTTTTTAGAATTGTTTTATTGTCTACTGTTATCATGTGCAACTTCTTTTCATGTTCATATTAAGAAAGAAAAGGAACCCTGATCTAAGGGGAATAAAAAAAATATAACGCTAAAAATACACCTTTATAACTTACCTGAGAAGCCTTAGCGTTGATGTTTCCTCTAGAGAAAAGACTAAACACAATTTGTCTATGCTCTGCTGTGAGGTTATTGGTCAAAGCTGCCAACATAATAGGTGTATAACCAGCTTTATTGGGTTTATCAATATCCACAGCTTCTGTATCCATTAATAAACTTACCACTTCATAATTACAGTTTGATACAGCATAATGTATTGCTGTATTGCCCTGCAAAATTCAAAACTCTAAGTTATGGACATGTGGTATCTGTTTAAGGAGGGAGTTAGAATGGCTGTTTGATAATAGCCTGTCCATGATTATTCTACCCCCTGTGATATGTTCAAAGGGACTGACACAGAATCCACCACCAGTCATCGAAATGTGACAACAAGCATTTTAAAGATGTCACAAAAGTGTCATTAATTGTCAAAATTTGTATCCTTGGCAATGTCCTCCTTCATTCAAACTCAAGTTTTGTAGCATTTGTTGAAATATCTTCATTAATGGCCTCATTAGTATAAGAGAGTTTCGTCACAAAAACACAAATGAAATTAATGCAAGCACTTATAGCTTTTCCTTTCTTTTCAATTCAGACTTACATTATCATCAGACATATTAACAACATATTTTAATAAAGAGTTGGATAATTCATTAAAGGAAGACATATAATCTTCTACTTCATAGGAATTAACAAATTTATTGTTAATTGTCTTGAACCATTCCTTCTTAATGATGGCAACAGCAGAGTTCTGAAATGATCAATTCATACTTATAAATATTAACAATTGTAAAACAAATAACATTCTCAGTGCTTCAAAAGAGATTTATTCAGCCTTGACTATATTATCAGCGACACTATTTTCTATTTGCACTTTTACAATTTTCCGTCTGACGTGAGGTGTTTGCAATTACAAAATCATATGACAAAATAAAAACTAGCAAAAATTCCATTGAAGGCAAATTGTAAAAATGCTTATGATAGTGATTTCATAATCTGGCCAAGTTATTCTAGAACCACAGAGGTTGTAGGGTATATGGCAATTAGAACGTAAAGAAAATGGTGGTCATATGTATTGCCACTCTATTTATTTGTAAATTACACAATAGGATACTTACAAGTTGTTCAGTTTTGACATTAGTTGAATCTTGTAAATATGTTGATAAAGTTTCACATGACTGTCGCAATTCATCAGATAAATCATACCTTCAATAACAATATTGTACAATACATTAAATAAGGACTCCCTTTTCAAGACAAAGGGCAATAACTCTGAATAACTCCAATTTTCAAATCCTTTTTAAGGAGAGTGACAATACTGTAACAGTTTGGACATTCCCATTGTTTGAGGACAGGGACATTAACTCTGTTTTTGCATTTGATCTATAGTTTAGAATTATATATAAAAATACTAAGTTTCAAATTAACTTGTTTACTAATTGCCTTACGTTTCACGAATATTTTGGTCAAACATCTGAAAACCAGAAGTAACCATTTGATCTTCTTGACAAGAGTAACTGATTTGACCATGTCGACTATCATATGATCCTTCATCATAACTAGCTGAGTCACTATCTGATCCTGAATCACTTTCACTGCTACTGTTACCAGTTCTAAAATAGACAGTAACAATCAACACCCACTTCTTTTTTTTAAATTTGAAGCAGACTAATTGTCGAAATTCAATAAATGGGATTGTCACATGACTTCAAACTTGTTCAGCAAAGATACATATGACCTACTTTTCAATGAAATCATTGCACAAGTTCTATAGAAATTGTACTTACCCTCCAACAACAGAATCAGCAAAAGTTATTCCCCTTTTTGACCTGCTGTCTTGTTTATTTTGTTTCAAACAGGATCGAAGAGATTCAAATTTACCATCATCCTCGGTAGTAGAATATCGGGAATAACCAGAATCTGTACTAGTCTCCATTTCATTCATGAAATTCCCTCTATTACCCTGACTGGCAGAACTACCTTCTGTCCTGGTGGTAATCACTTCAGTTGTTGTTGTTTCATAGTCATCATCATCTTGAATTTCATCATGGATGATTTTACCATCAGCATCTCTTTTCAGATATCTCATATATCCTTCAGCTTGTTCTACATCATCTTCAGTAATATCTCTCAGTGGACCCAATTCAACATTATCTTTAAATTCAAATTTATCCCCAGTCCATATTTTAGTTGTATATTCAGAGTGAAGTGGCTGACGCTTCTTCAGAAGCCTATGACTGGAAAATGAATCCCCATAGTCAAAAGGATTAGGGTTTGTTTTAATAGCTGGTTTAGAATAATCAGAAAATTTGGTAGAAAATGACTCAGTACTTTGACTTGATATTTGTCCACGGTTTATGTCATATTCTCGAATTATTGTGGTGGTTGGTACTTCTTCAGTAGTATATCGAGTTACTGTTGTAGTTGAAGTATTTCCGCCAATGTCACGCTCTGGAGCAGTAGAGAGTAGGTTACTGCTATCAGTTAAATATCTTGATGATGAAGAAGACGATGATGATACTGAAGATGAGCCTTCAGGAAGAGATGATGAATATTGAGTTTGTTTATAAACTGGTATTGAAGACACTTCATAAGATGTAGTTTGGTAACTTTGATCTCCATGATTCACTATCTGTGGTACTTGTTGAATGAAGGATGTTGTAGTAATGGTTTCGGAGTAGTCCTCCCTTCTTTCCTCATCATCATATACTTTTTCTTCAGCACTATCAACTTTATCATAGAAGGAAACATCAACATCAAAATTATCTTCAGAGAGAGATTTTTGATCAGTATTGATTGCCACAGACTGTACAGAGTTAGCTACTGTGTTACAACCTGTATTCTTTGTTGTACTCTTAAACATTTTTTGATCAGTTTGTACTTTTTCATGTCTTCTGGATAGTTGATCTGTATTAGTTGAACTGTTTATTAATCTTGATCTATCAGTTGTTGTAGACTTTGAGCGTTTGTCTACTATTGGAGTATTAGTTCCTGAATCCACTCTCCAGCCATAATCTGTGTTACAGGATCTGTTGGAAATTGTAGGGTATGCACTGATACCAATTGATTTCTTCACTGTTGCTTTTTTCACTTCAACATCAATACAATCATCTCCACAGCCAACTGATGTTGACATGCAGGTCTTGCTTGTTCCAACACTTATCATTTCTGGTTTAAAATTACAGTTGATACCAATGGATCGTACACTGTGATGAAGGGCCTGTCTTAAAGCTGAACTTAATTCTTCTCTTTTGAAGCTCAACTCTGTCAGCATAGTTCCAGTATCCACATTGATACCAACTGTTCTTGTGGACGGTTTCTCTTCATCACAACAATACATTATACCCACATCTCGTGTTGGAACACGGCATTCTATACCAACATTTCTCTTTGCCACCGATTGATTTCCACCGATTATCACTGTACGGAGCTCCTTTTCATGGATCTGTACTCCTGCATTATCCATGGTGTTAGAGTCTCCAACTCCAATAGATCGAGTCATTACTTTCTTAGCAAGATTCTCAGTAGAATGGTGTCCAAAATCTTGGTGCGAATAGTAACTAGAAGTAGGCGACACTGATCTGGGCGAAATATGGAAATTAAAACTTCTTGGAGAACTTGTCATTTTTTCATAATCTGAATCTAATTTGAAATCAGACATGGCGGTAGCACTGCTTGTGTACTGGTTGAATTTTTTTGCATTAGCCTGGGCCTGGAGGGTCAGTAATCGTTTCTCTTCTTTCAAGACGGATATTCTTACTTGTAAGATTGGTATAGCTTTCAGCTGTTCTTCCAGGTCCTTCATCTGTTTAAAACTTACAGCCACTGCATCTCGAATAGCTTTTAAGGAGGATCTGCTAATCAAAATCTTTTCTTCGGTTGTAACAACCTCAGTTGGCATGTGTGATTCAATGGTGGCTGCTAGTTGAGCTGATGTATAAGTCTGATAAACTGGCTGGGGAGCTGGAGCATCTGCCAACATTCCTGTCACTTGCATTGAGTGCAGTGTTTGTCCTTGGATTTCATTTGATGTATTAGACATTGTGGAGAGTGAACCAAAGGAATTATTTCTACTGTGTCTGGTAAAAGAATTATAACTATCTACAGTGTCTCTGGAATCTTCGCCACTCTGGTAATTCTGTGTATAGTATGCTCTATCGCTGTAAATATTATCATCAGTTTCACTATCTGTTGAGTAGTGCTGTGGATGTGGCTGATGCTGTTGTTGCTGTGATGTTGTCATTATTTGCCTTATTCTCTTGTCAACTGAAGTATCAATGGTTTCTAGAACATGATTAGTGGCCGTCTGCTCGTATTCAATCATGTTCAATAACCTAGAAGCTTCTGTGGAATGTACTACATCAGGAGGCGGCGTTGAAACTTCACTATAATTGCGGTCAAGCAACATCATTTCCATTGACTTTCGAAGCTTTCGCTTAGTTCTTTGGATCCTTCGAAGATTCTGTAATGTTCCTCCATTATTCATAGATTCACAGTAGTTGACAAAGTCCAAATCAATGTGATAGCCATAAGGACAGCATGTACATTTTCCATCTAAACATGGTAACCTTTTACTTGGTATTTGAGAAATATCTTCAGGATATTCTGAAAATGAAATAAATCAATAAAGGTATTTTCTAGCTATTTGACCTTGGCATTTAGACAGAATAAAATGGCATCAGAACAAAATGGCAATGAGCAGGTGGGAACAAGAACAATGAAAAATGTAATGCAAATAAATGACAAATCTTATATCTAGAAGAAATATAAATTATTATCGTAGAGCTTTTACCATTTTTATGATTACAAAATATTATGAAATTTCTGATCTCAGGGTGAAAAGCGATGTAGAAAATTAAATAGCCATCCTAAATGGATCTGATGTCAGTAAATTCAAATTCATGGCATGGAAATCTAAACAATTTGTAATATATCAAGATATCGTACGTCTGCACTAAATAAAGTATATCAAGGACTTAAGTTTTATCAAATAAAGCAAACACAACTCAAAATCTTTCTTATATTTTCTGTGACTATTTCTTTTGATCAATTTTAAAATGACATAGACCTCATTATCCTGACATGTAAACAAGTTTAAATTAGACGATTACATTTTTGGCTTGAAGGCTAAATGAAGAATTTTTTTCAATTGACATTTTTCCTAATGACATTTATAAGATATTGACTGTTTTTCATGAAAACCTTACACCACTCTGCAGAACTACTTTTAATCAAATACCTACTTGTCAACAAATGTAAATATTACTAGTTTAATACAGAGCTACATATACAAATTCTCAAAGTTTCATATTGGCTGTAACTCAAATAAATAACTTCAACACCCTGTATATACTTGAATTTCATGTTTGAAATGTGGTTAAACTAGCCTGTTGAATAATTATCTTAGTTTGGGCTGAGTGGTATTTGTTATTTTAAAATGCTACAGTGACATACACCTACACAGGGTCATCATATTCAACCAGAGATGCGAGGTTAAAATTTACATTATATATGTGATGAACATCATAAATTAAAGAGAAAGAAAAACTCTCCATTCTTAAAATTAACGTTATGCATTCTTTGCTGACTTCATGAATAAAATTTTCACAGATGTTGAAATTGTGTTCAATTGCTTGAAATTCAAAATAACATCCTTTGATACAAACAATCCAATTTTGGAAAGTTGAGCAAAATTTCCTAATAAGCTGTCCTGATGAAGATTGTTTATCTAAAACACATGTCTGGTGCATAACATGAGTCAAAATAAACTTATATGTATATGGCAAATAATTGAATAGATCAATTTCAATATATTATATGTTTGAATATAACAGACATCAGATCAAACAGGCTGCTTTAAAGTCAGACATTTTGAATCTTATACAGGTTTATGTACTTGTAAAAGATTATAAAAGATTGAGATAAATATGTGTAAAATATGAACAAGTTATGATATGTGGTTGAACTTGTTTACCAACCTCTTCTGCGGACTTCAGCTGTACCAGTTACATAAGATAGCTGGTTTGACATGTTGTTTTACTTCTTTATACCATATACCAACAAGTTCATCAAAGACACATTTTAACATCTATTCTGTAAAGATAAATATAGATATAATTATAAAAATGTCTATGAATGATGATGTACAAATAAACTGATAACTAAAAATACACAAAATTAAATGCATAATGAAGTTTAGAATACACCAAGTCATACAAACATTGTTACATTAGGACCAGACGACATAATACAAAGACTCGCCCCTCAAGAATTCGCTAATGTATTTTGGCTGGATATTCTAATGTGGGTGAAAGATAAGGCTTTTATTTATTTCTCAAATAATAATTGGAATCTAATGTTTGGTAAAGGAATAGAATTCTTGAAATTTTTGAATTATCAACTAATAAAACTTAACTTTTATCATCTTTCAAAATCAAAATCATTTTACCTTACAAATTCCACAAAAAACCTACTGTGATCATTAAAATTCTCACACAGCTTGTAATGACATCACAATATTGGTATGCATATTAAATGCAACAGTACGTGTGTGACTATATTTGACAGTGACTAGTATTGTCAGTCTGCTTTTAAACAGAAGCATGGGCCAGTGATGAGACCCTACTAATAAACAGACTTTGTTACAGGGAAACTTTTGATTCTATTGAGTCAAAATAAGACTGACCAAGACTGGAAGATTAATTTCTTTGTCAGATTTTGGACAGTGAGTACAATAACTCAAAACATGAACCAAATCTAAAGCATTTCATTCAGAGCCAATTTTTAGTGATTTTTCCCCAAAAAGTCAAGAAGATATTAGCAATTGCAAACATCAAATTTTGTTTATAGTAAATTACTTTATAGCCATTATTCTAATCAAATTATCAAATTGTAATGGTTGACTTCATCTACTAGTTATGTAGGCTGTATTAACTATTGAATGAATGGATCGATAAACATCGCACAAAGCTTTCCAGATTGACCATAAAATAATAATGATGTTTTTCTACAGTTAGCCAATCAGGTTACCCTAGCCTTCATAACCTGTCATAAATAAAGAACTCATATAAAAACCTATCTATGGAGTTTAGATTACTCTGGGAATACTAAGAAATTTATCAATTTTTTTTTTTGTCTAAGAGCAAAGCAAAAGTGTTGTCAAGGCTTAAACATAGTGCCAAGTGTATATTCCATTCAATATCACTAAATCTTTGGAGGAGTATTTAATTTCAAAGTACCAGTGCTTCTATATAACTCAGATAATCAGAAACCAAATCATGTATTTCTACAAATTAATCAATTGAACTAGACAATTGCAAATTCCAGGTCAACATCAGGTTAACACCCAGTTTCATGAAGCGACAAACAATCAGTTGAATGCAGCAGGCCAACACCCAGTTGCACGCAGCAGGCCAACATTCCATTGCATGCAGCAGGCCAACACTTAGTTGCATGCAGCTGGTCAACACCCAGTTGCATGCATCAGGTCAACAACCAGTGGCAAGCAGTAAGTCAACAACCAGTGGCATGCAGTAGATCAACACCCAGTAGCATGCAGTAGGTCAACACCCAGTTGCAAGCAGTAGGTCAACACCCAGTTGCAAGCAGCAGGCCAACACCCAGTTGAAAGCAGCAGGCCAACACCCAGTTGAAAGCAGCAGGCCAACACCCAGTTGCATGCAGAAGGCCAACACCCAGTTGCATGCAGCAGGCCAACACCCAGCCATGCAGCAGGCCAACACCCAGTTGCATGCAGAGGTTGATGATCAGTTAATTCCGAAGTTGACCTGAGACTATGTCATAAAGATTTTGATCAAAGGAAAGTCAAAATGTCAAAACTTGTCGTCCATTGGTACAAAATACAGTTTCCTTTCCATACCTTTTGTTCTGTTCATGTTAACGAGTTAATAATAGAAGTAAAGTCCAGACATTAACTTTAACATTTAAATATCTATGACATTTAATTTCTGACATCCAGGGTTCAAAAGGTTAACAAATCGGAAAAAATCACAGTATTGACAAGCCATAGTAGAAAATATCCATAAATCTACTTGACATACCAAAAAAGCTCTATTTGCATAATTCATACATTACTGAAGACAAAAATTTCATTTTCAAATATTTGCTTTAATGAACTCAATCAAACAGATGGCACCACCCGGTGATACAGTTCATTCCAATAAATGTGTCGGGGCAGACATTTTATCAGAAATATTGTAAGCTAGTCTTTCAGATATTGGCCTAAAAATAAATTTCACTGTCAACAGTCAGTATCAGAGTGTCAGAAGAATTCCATTGGAATTTTAAAAGATTATTTAAACAATAAAAAATTTACCCAAAATAGGTATTCTAACAAACAGTAGTTGAAATAATCCTTCCATATATTTCAAATTCTTGAACTTTTTCCAAAACAGTTGGATTTTCAAAATATTTCTCTTTTTGATTGTTAACTCTTGAAAACCTTGCTCAGTCCTTTTATGGCAATCTATTCCTAAGTATTATATAAGCCTACAAATTTGATTGGTTGATTTTCCCACAATCACAATATTAACCAATCAGTATTCTTTAAATTTTTTGTGGATTCCTTGCACTGGAACTGACATTAAGTATTTGCTCCTGCTGTTATCCTCAAAGTTAGGTGTAGTAATCTTGAGAATTTAGGTTAAAGGTAAACAATGAAAACAAAGGATTTAACGTGGCTTATCCTTCAATCAACACATTCACTGATCCTTGATCTTCTTTAATAACCTTAAATCTCTTATATTCTTAATCCACCTTTAACAACCATAATACAACTAGTATTGTACCTGTAGATATACATTTAAATAGAACTTGATTAGCCATTCTTCAGTTGATAAGCCAACTGAGCAAAATTATCTCCCTTAAAGACAGGTAATTTTTCTAATTTAGATATTAGCTTAATTAAAACCCTGCATATCATTTTATGGCTTAGCTTATGGGTCCTTTTATTACAAATAAGGAGGAAATATAAGCTTTTCTGTGTTTCCACTTGTTAAATTGCGAACCATTATGGTTTGGGAATCGAAAACCTCTCTTTTTGCGTTCAACAATTTATCATGGGCCAAATGAAAGCTAGCTTTAAAGCCAGCTTTTTAAAAAGTGGAAACACAAAAAAAACGGCTTTTTTTGGTTCGGCAATACTGAAGTGCTTGTTTTATGGTGTCCCACACACATCATGTTGAGTCTTGTACATCATGACCTTTCAATAATGTGCCTCTTTTTTGATCGAGACTGAAGTGGTTTGGGAACCAGATAAACTCAGTGGAAAAGCAGCGTGTTGGACAATAAAGCTGGCTTTAAAGCTAGCTTAACTTCACAATTCTTAGTGGAAATGCAGTTATATATTCAAAGATAAGATCTTCAGATTTCCTAATTGCTGTCCTAAGCCAAATCTTACGGCAGTGGTCTTTTTTGAAAGATCAATCATATAAATAACGTTTGTTCTAGATGATCCTGTCTACCAACTTTCAAAGAACTTGGCAGTTCTTAACAGATTATCCTTACCCATTTTTATATGATTTGTCTGGAATAATGAGCAAAGATGGTGTATTCAAAGTCAACAGAATTTCACATACTGACCTAGGTTAAACCTAAAAAACACCAATTGTTTTATGCAACACTCTAACCTACTGAACTACAGGTCGGCTTATATGAAAGTCAATTTAGGCAAATCAATGTGGTTATGTGTGTCCATATAAACATTCTTCTCTGCTGACAGAAAATGGCCATGTGAAATATGTTATTAAGAATTCCCTTTTACCTAAATAATAAAGAATTTGTGTAAATGTTATATAATGACCAATAGTTCAAGACTTCAATATAGATTTAGGTCTGAGTATCAAACAGTACAATAAATACAAACCAATTGAAGTGAATGACAAATGAATAACTGTCAGCATGGTACAATGGGATTTAACAAAAGAAATAAGGATAAGCTTATACAGTGGTTGGTGTAATTTATCTTCCTACCTTCCTGTTTCCAGATCAGTGAATTAATCCTTTATATTTCATATGACAGGAGATGTCACCCTCTACTCCATCCTGACCCAACGTGCAGCTCAAAATAGTTGCTTTTATTGTACAAGACACCCAATTGCTTAGAAACTTAAAGGTACCTGGTAGTAAATGTTATAAAAGAATAAATATTGCAACTTTGGATTTTTGTAACCTGGTCTCTTATGTGCTTTTAAGTCATTAAAATTTAAAATTTTAAATGATTATTATATTTCTGGAAATTTTATGCATATTTTCTATAATTGCTCCCTTGGTAACATGGGCTTAAACTTATCTATAAAATCCAAAGAGTCAATTTACTGTTTGACTTAATAATAACTTGATATAATGCTGTAAGAGATATGATTAAACTAACGCTAAAGTGAGAGATTTGCTATCTTCAGGTGTTGATTCCTAATTTGAATATATCTAAATAATTTACAGAAACTCAAGAAATGACGTACCAAAACCACACGCAATTCCTCATAAACCTCAAACAAGATTTTAAACTTTTTATTTATGTTGTTCTCAATTTCTGTCTTAAAATAGAGGAATCCAAAAGTTGAACTCTTGTTAATATAATCTCTGAAACCTAGGCATCTTTCTTTGCAGCTGTACATACACAAAGTTGGGCAGGATGATTAAGTCTATAACGTTACTAAGAGATCTTTCAAAATTGAAAACCGTGGAAAACCCTTTTGAAAATGCATCTGCCCCTTTACTTGTGAATCATTTAGAAACAGTTATCATATCAAGGAAATTTTTCATAAACAAAGAGATCAAGGTTGGCAGTTTTTCCTGATAAGTGACTAGTTTTGTATGTGTTTGAACTCATTAGACTGACTCAGCCTCATATCATAGTTTCTATTTATAGAACCAAACAACTTAGCACCAACTCAGATCTAACATACTTTTACTCATAGACGATCCAGTAAACTTCATTGGATTATCAGATTGAAATCTTTGCAATCACATTGGATCAATGATAAAATCTTAGCTTGGACTTCGTCACTTCCTTCTTTCTTACATTAGTTTGTCGTGAGGAGTAGGGTTTGGGAACTGCAAATTGAGATATCATTCTTGGTAGGGTTTAGGAACTGCATGCGATGTCGTTCTTGATAGCCATCATGTATGAGAAAATTTTTGTTGCTTCTTGTTAGAATTTTGGCACAGATGTCTAAATGTAGGCTCATGAAAGAAAGTTTCCGAAATGGTCAAAAGAACACAACTATAGTATACAGAAAAAGCATGATGTGCTCAAAACAATGTTAGTACCATACCAATTATAATAGTAGAACTTAAAAGACAGCAAATAAAAACAATTATATAGATATTGTATACACATAAACAAAAAGGCACTGTGTCATTTCTTACTCGAATAGCACACATACCACACACAGTACAAATAATAACAAAATAAAAAGTACAATTCTAAATTCTATTCGAATCTATGCAAAAACTTTTTATGAAAAGATAAAATATTTAGGAGTGTTTCCTCATTTAATGAACACATTTTTTTTTTTTATATAGGCCTAGCTTTTGAGTATTAATACTGCCCTTGCCTTATCAAGAATGACATTTTTGAAAAATTTCAAATTGAATTTATAAGACATCAGCAAAAAACCCATAAAAACTTACCAATAGATTCCGAAAAAAACAAAAATTTATCACAGGTGATGAATAACAGTAGCCAACAAACTTGAATGACAAATTTTAACCAGTCAACACCTTATATATAAACTGAGTGGGATATGTTGTGACCTACTTATTTCACTGCATATATTAAGCTTCATGGACTGTTGATCACACTACATCAAGGCCAAGGTAATAGCTGCCATTAATAAGCCTCAACATGTAGTTGGCTGTCTGTTACCACCAGGTTCAAAGAAAGACAAATGATAAATGAATCTTATCCAACCATTATCAACCAAAGAATAAAGCCAAGCAGACTATTGAAATGTGAGAATCTGTGCTGATATCTAACAAGTTTCATGGAGAGATAGGCCAAAACAAGAAAAAAAGACAAACTTATTATGTCAATAATAAAGTAAGCAGAAAAAGCCCTGAAGAAGAGAAGATTGCAGAACCATCTACCTTCACAGAGTGTTTTCAATGGTCAAAACTTTTTTGGCAATTTTGGTATTGTGTGACCTTTGATTTATCTATTCCAGCTAACACTTTTTCAAATTCATAAGGCAAAAACAATTTCAAAAGCCACAATATTTCTGACAAACTCCTACAAGATATTTGAGACGTGTCCCCTGACAATGACAGGAAATAAAGTCAGAATAGTCCGAAACACACTATTGCCTACCTATGCCACCCATTAGCGCAGATCTGGGCTGGAGCGTATCCAGGGGAGACAGGGGACACTTCCACCCCCCCCCCCCCAAAACCTCTTGGTTTTGATCTTTCCCAGATTATCTGTAGTACCAATTTACAGCTGGGTGGACTGGAATTATAAGTGAATATGACTTATTCAAGATCATCGAACTTGCACACGCCGATCAAGATTAGAACTCACACCCATCATTTTCAAAGTATCCAAGCAAATGACAGCAAAGAACCAACACTGTAACCGCTGAGCATTAGAAGAGGTTTGGCCAAGAACCAGCTGGCAGACAGGATCCCTGTCATGGCGGACTTGAGAACCTTGTAACATATAGTGTTTCTTTCTTTTGCCCTCGTCCCAGCATCAACACTGATCACGTGACTCTTGTCAAGTTGGTCAATGGGTCAAAGAAATACTCTCTGTGTTTTTTGTTTATTTTACTATAAAGAAACTTGGCCACGAATAATAATCTTTCCTGTCCACATATACAAAAAGTTTGCATACCGGTAATTTAAACGATAAAGTCTTAAAATTTGTTCAGATTAGCTAAATTCAAAAATCATTTTAATCTGTATTAAGTGCTTGAAAAATTGATTGAGCAACATCTTGGATCACAAAATATAAGAATGTCCCTTCAAAAAAATACAACTCTGACTTTACTTCTGCTTCCCTTCTATTTTTATCCGACTTAAGTCACATTGATATCATCTTTTAATAATGGTTTAAAAACTTTTAGTTATAGAATTATCGAAGTTGATTTTCAGTATTATGTTCAATTGCGCTCGCTAGTCGCACCCATACACATACAATCTGATTTATTTATCGCGATTCTTCACTGACTTTAGAAACTTAGATGTTTTCAGGAAGTTTGTCTAGAACCACAAAGATGCACGCGGATTTAAACGAAAAATACATGCAGGCTGTATCAGTTAAAATCCAAAAATAGAAGTAATTAAAATGCATTACAAACCGATGACAATGACAATATCGAAAAATTCTCCAAATGTTTTTTTCACTGCCTAGTCCACTGCCCCACCATACTCTCACACTAAACAGTCAATATCGACGTGAGCGAGTCTGTGTGCTCGAGATAATGTTTCCAGTGCGTTGCAAATCATATGGTAATATCTACTGTTAATAAAAAAAAATACCTTAATTTGGGACAAAACCAGCCTTAATGAAAGTAAACACGTCAGACAATAACAATATAGGCCGTTGTAAATCGATTTATACACGTCTACTTCGAATCGCCCGGAAATATTGTGTTCACAGTGTTATTAGCTGCCGCGACTATCATTTGATAGAAATTCGACAGCCAGCGTCAATAGGTCTCAGATTCAATAGATCCTCGTGTCATTTGGTTGTATTTTTTCACATACGTTTGATTACTTATTCTTGTATGATGAATTAGTTGACAGTTAAACGAAATGACATTGATCAAGTTATATTGTATTATTAGGCCTACTCTCAGAAAAATTAAACTTTATTGAACAACAACTAGGCCTATTGAACCAGTAACCAGCAGAAACTTTCCACAATAAAAATATTGAGGCCTGGACAGGTAAAAATTAGGGTTTAAAACTTTCAATTATTTGATGATCCTATCAAAGATGTAGTAAATTTTCTTTAATTCATTTAGATAGTCAAAGATCTTTAAGACCGGTTTTTCATAAAAGAGGTAGAAACTTGATAAATCTGCAAATTCCATTCTCCAGATTTATTTAGTATTTCTATTCATTGATAAAAAAAATCATCATTTGATTAACAATATTTTCATAATATTTTCTTATAGATTATGCAGTTTTTCTATAGAGGACCATATTAATCATTTAGATAGTCAAAGATCTTTAAGACTGGTTTGTCATAAAGAGGTAGAAACTTGATCAATCTACATATTCTATCTCCTAATTTATTATCAAGTATTTCTATTTATTGATAAACCAGCATCATTTGATTAACAATATTTTCTTATAGATTATGCAGTTTTTCTGTAGAGAAACATAGATGGAAACCATAGATGTATTCCCTTGGAAACTGTTAAGTGTAACTTACTATGATATGGACAATGTCGATACCAGTGTCCTTTGTGGATATAACTGCAAGATGTGTGAAATTTTTGTTGGAAGTAATATTGTGGTATATGAAAGTGTTTGGAGAAATAATTGGCTAATGGCTTATTGGTTTGGAAATTTGGATACTTGACCAGATTCGGGTTCAATTTCTTCATATCATGATAGATACCGTTCCTTGACTCCATGGATTTCCAGATTCGAATCCCCTTGTAAGAGGTAGACCAAAACATCAGCGCCTATTCCAGTTTTTGACGGATAGGGCCTACTTATCTTTAAAATTGTTAGCAGACGTCCTATCAGGAACTAGACTAGAGACAGATGTTTAACTGTCCATGGGCTGTTTGATTTGGTAGGAGCGTACTTCAAACCATTTCTATATTAACAATTCATTCACTTTGTATTATTTTATGCCTTTTTGAAAACTATGATTTGATCTGTTTTAAGATAATAATATTTTAAATTGTAATTCATTTCAGGATATGGGAAATATGAAGAGATTGTAAAGCTTCTATTACGTATCTTAAAACATTTTAGAGAACTGATTTATCTTTAAATAAAAGAAGGAATTTTGCATGTCGTGTTTTTAATGAAAGTAGTTTTACAGTAAAAACATTTTCACTTGCTTATAAATGAATATATTTGTATAATGCTGGGTCAGGATACTCCAGAAACACTATAATTTTGTTAACCTTTTATATGGAACTTAGGTGAACAATTATTTCTGCAGTGTTTGATTATAATTAGGTACAAATACACTTCAAGCCATTTCTATATTTAAATCGTTTTTTTTTATTAGTCTTTTCTTATCGGAGTTAAGATTATATCTTAAATTGTTTTCAATTTTAGATATATGAAGAGTGTGTATGAAGCTTTTTATTAATTGACAACGAAGATTATGTTAAGATTTCAGAAAAAAATAGTTAGAAACAAGACATTGTTCTGAATTTTTTCCATATTGAATGTTTTTGTTAGAATGTTAAAGTTAAAACAGAATTGATTCATCTAGAAAATAAAAATAGAATCTTATGAAGTTATGCATAATTATATTGTATCCAGTCTAGCCATATTGAGAAAATGTTACCAATAGTAAAATTGTTGTCATTTGCTTATAAATGAATAAATTTGTATGATTTTTGGTCAGGATATTCCAGATACACTACAAATCAAATTTAATTTTATAAACCCTTTACATGGACGTCAAAATTATTTCTACAGTATATGATTTGGTAGGAATATATATCCACACTTTTCTCTATTAACACTTTTTCTTATTCCTATTTTAAGTCTTAGTTTTGATCTGAATTAAGATTATGTTTAAATTGTAATTAATTTCCTTTTTATATGTGTCATTTCAAAGTTTATTTACAAAAATGTTATACTGAGCAGCAATGGCAGGTGAGGTTGTAGACAGGATATGTTTACTCTTCTAGAGACCTGATACCATTCTCCTTTATAAAATTCCATTTGCAAATACTGGTATAGTGCCAAACATTAATTTGGAATGTTTTATGTAAATATGTATTTTAGTAACGTGTGTCTTGTGTCATACTTTTAAATTTGGATTCTGATTCTGTGATTTGGACTGACAATTTTTTTTATTTTTTATACATGTAGTTATTTTCAAATACTAAATTAGATTTTTTTATCTTGAAATATAATATTATCATTTATTAGCTACATTTTATACAGCTCTAGATATTTGGTTTTCTGTGGGTTACTCACCACTCACTCAAACTAAAAAAACAAAAACAGTTCAGGTTATTTTGTTTCATTTCTATTTTTTAGCTTCTTCTGCTTAAAAAACAGCTCTTGATATTTTTTCTGTGGGTAACATTACTATCTGTAATGAAATAATTTTGAGTTGTAATTTGTTCAGATATAAATAATTGGTTCAGGGCATGATTATTTTACAATATCAATATATGTAACAAAGATTTTTTGTATGACTTTGTGTTACAACTTTTTATGTTTTATATGTGTCTATCTATTGTACAGTCTTCAATACGAATAAATTGTATTAGAATTGAATATTTTATTGTTTTATATCCTTTAATATAATCTATAATGGCCACCCAAGGTATTGCTTTTGAACTGACAAGGAAACACAATAGTAACTTTTGATTGGAAAAACAGCATTTTCTGCCATTTCCAATTCAGTCTGCTTTTTATCACAGAAGTAGAACTAGTTCTTTCTTAACTTTATTCATTGAATGTCCAGTTTATTTAATGACTCCCGAACATGGGGAACTCACCAACAGATTGATTTACTTTCCAAGCATGTTTTATTATATCCTTGTGTACAGAAAAATAGTTGAAATTTGATAATATAGATCAATGTCCAAACATGCCTTTATTGTGGTCTTAAAGGACATTAAAGTTATTTCCCTATAATCATTGGTGACAAAGGTAAAAATGCCTTTTTACTGAAAGGTCATACTAAAACAGTGCAAGAGTTCAATGTTTGTCAAATAATTCAGAATAAAGGAACTTTTTACCTCGTTACTGTTTCAAAGTCAGGCTGTACATACATATACAAACAGATATACATACATTATAAAAACGATTTTCGACAGGAAGAAGGCTTACATCCTGAGAGAAAGTTAACCACATTAAAATATGTTAAAACCGAATGTATCAGCATAATTATATTAGGCAAATTAAATATAGTTACTTGTGTACGCAATAGAAGCTATAGGTTTCATCAGATTTTAATGAAACTGGGTATGTGTATTCATCTTGATAATATCTCGGACAAGTTCGAAAATGGCACGATTCCAGATATCGGTTTATGAGTTATGGCCCTTGATTGAATGAAAAATGGTTTTAACTTATTGCCATTGATTTGTCAAAAATTTTTGTGGGTGCAAAATAAGCTACAAGTTTTTAATAGATTTGATGAAACTTGGTATGAGTATTGAAATAGATAAGATGGTGGTCAAGTTTGAATTTTACGATTTTCCATGAACAGTTTTTGCCCTTGACTTCAATATTCATTCAGTGAATGTTTTTTGAGTTATTGCTACTTTTTTGTAATGTATCTGAAAATGCTAACAATACAAATATACTTTTTACTGTTACAATCATTTTCTCTAAAAATATATTATATTGTCATTATGATAAATACCTGGGTATGAAATAATTTGTTACCTTATTAACATATTTGTTCACACCTTATTTCTAACTGAAATCTTTAACTCCTAAATTCTCTGAAATTAATTACCATTTGAAATATTATTAATTTTAATTTAGATCAAAACATTGTCTTAAAATAGACATTAAAGATAAATACAATGTAATATAGAATGGCTTAAAGTATATTACTACCAAATCAAACACTGCAGAAATAATTTTTTGTTTGACTTCTGATTGGAGTCTAGAAATCGTTTATTGTTTTAATTTGCTATGAAACATATATATATGGAATAACCCTTCCAAAAATTATACAAATATATTCATTCATTAGCCAGTGAGAGTGAGAGTTTACTTTAACAAATAAATTTGAAATTGCTTATCGTTACTCAAGGATAAATAAAATTGAAATCAAAAACTTAAAAACAATTCATATGAATTAATGGCCTTTAATTTAAAGCCACAATTCTTGATGTATTCTGACGAAATTTGGTACATTTGTAAATTGTGACCCAAGGATGGCTTTTGTTTTGAAAAACATGTTTAATTTTTTAGCTCATAAACAACAAGGAACAATTCTTGATAGATTTTGAAAGACCCAGTTAACAAGCTAAAAAATTGAACATTACTTTAAGAAAAGGGCCAGAACTAAAATAAATATTTTCTGACTCTTTTATTTTCAATAGCGTTCATGCCTGGGTGGTTACAAACACTCATACCAAAATAGTCATGTAAAAAAAAATTGAGGGTGTTTACAAGACACAGACAGATGTACACAGTTGACAACAATATAAATTCCATATACATTGCTGTCATAAAGTAACAAAATCCCTTAAAATCTGGAAAATGGTGTGACAAAGTCAAGTAAATCATTGAATGTGGCATCTATTGGAAGGAAATTATGGAAATCCTCCGGTTTGTTTCTAACATGTTACTTTCGGGGATGCCAACATGTTACTTTCGGGGATGCCGACATGTCCATAAGTTTTCCATTTTAAACAAGCGGTTGCCTAGCAAGATATGCCCACTTTAAAATATATTTTCCGTTTTAACACAGGCAGAAACTCTAACATTATTTAGGTCTAATCCAAGTTCTCATCAATATAAATGTTCACACCAAATTTAATTCAAAGCAGATGAAACCTAGACTCTATTGTATTTACTAGCTAATTTTCATTTTCATTGGACTAAGTCAAGGGCAATAACTTAAATATGGTTCATTGAAAAATAGTAAATATTGAACTTGTTCAAGATCTCACCAATAAAAATGATCACATCAAATTTCATTCAAACCAGATGAAAACTGTATTGTCTATAGCAATCACAAGCCAATTTCGCAGTGTTTTGACTAAGTCAAGTGCAATAACTCAAAAACAGTTTATCAAAAAAACATCAATTTCATTCTTGACCAAGATCTCATTAACTTCAAAGATAACACCAAATTTCATTCAAATCAGATGAAAATTGTTGTCTCTGTGGTGTTCACAAGTCTATTTTGAGGCATTTGACTAAGTCAAGGGTAATAACTCAAAAACCGTTCATCAGAAAATCGCCTTTTTCGAATTTTTCCAAGATCTCAATATAAATACAGTATGTTTCATTCAAATCCAATGAAAAAATGTAGTCTCTTTAGCGTTTAAACAAGCCAATTTGAACGTGTTTTGACTAAGTCAAGGGCAATAACTCACAAACAGTTTATCGAAAAATCGCCAATTTCAAACTTATCCGAGATCTAATCAATATAATTAATCACAGCAAGTTTCATTCAAATCCATTGAAAACTTTTGTCTCAGCGTTTTGACTAAGTCAAGTGCAATAACTCAAAAACTGTTCATCGAAAAATCGCCAAATTAGAACTTGTCCAAGACCTCATCAATATAAATGATCACAGCAAGTTTCATTAAAATCCGACAAAAACTGTAGTCTCTATCGCATTGTAGATGGACGGACAGGGATGACGACAATTAATGTCTTTCGACCCTTTTAGATTTGCGCAATACTGAATTTTGATGGAGAATTAGGGCCTACTGCTACGTGTGTGGGCAATTGTAAATCAAAGACAAACTTGTGTATCAAAATTTTGTTTTTTTGAATGTGTATGGGCCCTTTAATTTAAAAAAAAAGAAAAACTTGTACTTTTAAGTCCATTCCTGTGCTTTCTAAACTTTGTCATCAGTACAAATTACAACCATAACACAAAAATAGCCATTAACGTTCATGATATAATAATCAGAACAAGATGGTATCCGCCTATCCGGTCTCCCCTACCATTTTTATGACCGTATGTAGCCTAGGCTATTTCAAATATTTCAGGGAGTGGTGATATGTCTAGGCTATCTTGTCCAAGTCCTAAATCATCAGTCTTTTAAAACGCACTATGCCTAACGATACTCTCAAATCATTATACCGGTATAATGATATTTAATTGACCCACTTTATGCATAACTTATCAATAATGTGACATAATTACATCAGTTTATTTGCAAACTTGAAGCTCAGCGGCGTGGTTAGTGTCATAATTTCTTTCTTTGCTGGATAATCAGGACTAGATCTAAAGAGAGATAACTCTTGATTAAAAATGGTGGACTATTTTTTTTCTTCCTTCTTCATTATTTCTTAGAATGATAGAGTAAGTGTATCTTTACAAATAGTTATTTTAACATAATTTTGAAGATCTGTCGACAATTTTTTTTTATCTATAGAGTTAAATTAATCAAGTGAAAAATATATCTTTCTTGTTACCCACGATTGAATTGAACTGACGTGACTACCCCACCAGTCAATTCATTAGTCAAGCAGGGTTAAGAATGAGGAACTTAACTATTACTATTCATACACAGAAAGTAAGGTTTTTCATTTCTATCTCTTCTAGAAGGTAATAATGTCATGGACTCCAATGGATAATAAATTTATGAAAATTACTTTCAATTCAACATGTTCAATTAACTGATTCTTCTTATGATGAGACAGTGATGAAAGGAAGCAGAAGCAGTATCTAGCCAATTCTTTGACATGTCAACTGGTTGACAGATAACATGTTGACACATTCAACCAACTTTTCAACAACCTTCAGACAATTAGTCAATAACCTAAAGGAGATTCATCGACACGTATTAATTAATTATTGATATTCAATTTAAACGGTTTTGTTTTTATTTGCTATAGCTCTAAATCTCTAAACCCCTTTACAACAAAACAGCCTATTGGTAGGCCATAGTTTCTCCAAAAGCCTTTTGATATGAGTTGTTTATCATCTAAATTCCAGTTTAGAGTGTTATGAGTGTTAATCTTGTACTCCTAACATATAGTTTTTCTATTGGTCTAGTTGTCAGTCCGTTTGCATATTCTTCAAATGAGCATCTGAGCAAAACTTGTTGAATTTTTCGAAGACAAGATAACTTCTTGGAATATCTCTATTTTCTAATTTATTTACATTTAACTCATAATGGAATAAACAATCAAGACAGAAAGCCCCAAAAGAAATTGTAATTTCCCTTAAAGGAATAAAACATCTTAGAATGAACATAGGATTTTAGTTTGAACCTATAACAGTATATATCAGTAGACTTACCTGGTGTCATAACTATATATCAAATCCCTCTATAAACTGATAAATCCACTTAATCAAGTAATAAATTTATTATGCTGAATACATAATCATTATTTGCACTACATCTCCTTTGAGATAACACTAAAAATGTTACATTTATACTATTTCTTCATTTACTATTACAATGTTTGGTGATAAATAAATCTCAAACTCATCATTCTTGACATTAAAAATATCGCCATTCATCGATAACATTCAAAAAAGACTTGTAAGAGATTATTTTTGTATTTTTTAGAAATTAAATTGAAAAAGTGTGGGATGCATTCAAATGAATGTATTCTAAAATGTTCTATTCCTTTAATTAATCAAAGATATAATATGGAGGATCTCTTACAAGTCTTTCTTGATACGGTATAGAAAAAAAATTCACCACAACTCAATAAAAGTGCAAAACTCCAATTTTTTTTTTCAATTTTATTGTCGAGTGGTGATATTTCTGATATCAAGAAAGATGAGTTTGAGATTTTATTTATCACCCAATATTGTTGTTACTTAGTTAGTTATACAAAACTAGATCAAGAAATTTTCATTTTTACCAAACCGGGACATTTAGGAAAAAAATAGTTTCTGGGACGGGACGCCTGATTTTGACCTTAAAACTGGGACGTCTGGTAACTCTAGTGTATATGGACTACACAATACACCAATAATTTTTTGGCTTGTTTATCATTGATGCTGGAAGGTGTATTAGCGATATAATGTACAAGACATTATATGAAAATCATGGCATTGCTAAAATCACACTTCTATCAGCATTTCACTAATTACTAATTACTAACTAATGAAAGAATTTTGCTTGGATGATTGAGTTATACCATGCCAAACAAGGCAACACTGAAAGGAACATAATGGGATGAAATGGAAAAGAATTAAGTGCAACTGAGAAGGGTTGACATAGGAATAAACCATTTATGGCCAGGTTTTATGGGGTTATTTTTTTTTGACTGGCACTGAACCGAATTCAATACAATTTGTAAATGAATTAAATTTCAGCTGCAGTGAAGCTTATATGATTCAAGATACAAATAACAATGATTTTGGTTTCATTCATGTACATGTATACAATTGTCATGCCACTCAATAACTACAAATATGGTACCGGTACCAGTACTTACATATATACTGCTTGTATTTATTTCTTATAAAGTGCACAGAAATCTTTGCTGAACTAGTTCAAAGTCCTTACCAGGACTCTTGATTTTCCTTTTCCCAATAGAACCTTTTTTAAATGATAAATTAGGAGTGACAAGACTATGTTACACTACCTATCTAGTATCTAACTGTAATTTCAAGTTCACATTTGCTTGAAAATAATGTGGAGGCTGATTTGTAAACAAACTAATTTTCTTTTGCAGCTTTTAGACAGTGAGTGTAATGGATGAGCTATTTGTTATTTATGAAGCTGTATATCCATATTGTCCCCAAGACCACAACCATGATGATAGTCACATGACTATAAAAAAGGGTGATAGGATTAAAGTCAGGATACCTAACAGCACATTTGATTTGTCTGAAGAAGACTGGTTAAATGGCGTCAACCTATCAAGTGGTTCTCATGGATTTTTCCCTGCAAGTTATGTGAAATATATGGAGACTCAAAGCATTCAACATCAAACAAGTAAGTACTTAAAAGACTCATATTACAGTATTTTAAATAATTGCATGATCCAATTAGGCAATATTTACCGGTACAGTTGCCTTAGCCCACTTTTTTTTAAGCACAATGAGCTTTATTTCTTATCCTATCAGAACAACTAAACACTCTTTCAGTCAGCCTCTTCATACAGTAACAAAAATAATGGGAAACTGCCTTGAAAAATATTAAAAGTTCACCTTTATTAGCTTCAATTTCCAATTTATACTCTTCAGTTACGGTCTTAATGACAGAACTCTAGTTAATTTGTCAAAGTTATCTTTTGCCTTAACCTGTGAACTAGAACAAAATGTGTATTCAAAGAACAAAAAATGTAAGCTTCTGGGTTAAAAAAATTAAGATTTTTAGCTGTTCCACAAAAAATCATAACTTACGTTTAAGATTAAAAATAGTTAAAACTTTACGACAGGTCATGGTCTTTCGTAGAGTTAAGATTATGTTCACTGTGCATGAGCTAATAAAACAACCTAATTATTGCGAGAGCCTAACCAGGCAAAATCTTGTCATGATGACTGTGCATTACATCTTGTTGGCAAATTAAGTTCTTTAGTCTCTGGATGTTAGTTTTAAAAATAAAACTAGACTAAACTGATTTAGGAATTGTATATTTAAAATCTTGGCCTTCGCTCATTTCCAATATATGAGTTTGACAGTTCTGTACTTCTGACCTACTTGTAACCATTGGGCTATTTATAACTTGACCTACTGCCTTTACAGTAATTACCAGCCATAAAAAGGCATATGTTTTAAAAAAATGTTTTTGAGACCATAGTTTTCAATATTCAATAATCTTTAACATAAAGAACATTCCTACACTGCCTCTTCATACGAATCACCTATGACAAAGGATTCCGAATGATGAAACGGAACTCGTTTATGCCCATGTCTTTCGAGGCAACCGAGTAATTTTATCAGCTTACGATTGATTTCATCGGATAATGGATCAATTTGAGAAATGATAGGTCAGTTTCTGTGATGATTCTTTCCCCTGTTTCAAGCCATGATACTAAATAATAGAGCAAGAAACTACTATGTTTACTCAAAGTGATTGCTGCTAACCTAATTGGATACAAAAGCATCTGAGTTATTGTCATACATTAATTTAAACCCTTTTAGGGGTAAAAATAATGCAAAAAACAGATTTATTTAATAATGAGGTTTACTATGACTAAAATTGAAACTAGAAAATATAATAACTTAGAGGAAATAAAGCAAAAAAATAAGGAAATTGTGAAAATGCACCCCTATATAAAGTATTATTTGATGAACAGGTTGTATGTTCATTTGAAATTGATAACTTCTTATTTGAATGGATTTGGTTCATTGGCTTTGATCATTTGATATTCGTCAATTTCAATTGTAATAGACATATTCTCAAATACTTCAAGGCTTGGAATTAGGAGTAAGGATAGATGATGGTTCCAGAAACAGGTAATCCGATACAAATTGTTGGCATTGAAACATTATTTTTGTATGGTTGCACAATTAAAGTCAAAATTTTTTCTGGTAAACTAAAACCACTGCCTCTCTAATATCCTGTTGACAACTTGATCCAATATTGATAAAACTTGATATTTATATATGGGAATTTGGGTTTATTTTGAATAATTGCCCTTAATTTTGTAGCTTCTTGAATACCTTCATTATTAATAGTTTGTAGGCCCCACTGTCTAAGGGAGACAACTCATTTCAATCTTGCATGTGAACTTTTAAATGTCAATTCCGAAATTGTGTAAGGTGAAGATTTCATAATCAAAAGACAATTGTCAACTTAGTTGATAGGCTTAGAATATAGCTGGTTGAAATCTGGTTATTGACCTCGTTAAGTGGTCATGTTTTATATTATGTATTATATTGACCAGGTCAATAAACATAACATACATAACAGGTTTCAATCTCCAACTCAGGAATGTTACTAAAGATATGGACCCAGTCCACCAATTCTTTTGCTGTTTCAATGTTAAATCACGAAATTCAACCTTCCATCACTTTTCCAGAAATCTCGTTGAAAACTTTCCTATATGCACATGAAAGCCTGGCCAATACTTGGTTTCTGTACAAAATTTCAATATAGCATGACCATGAAAATTTGAACTAAACAAAATGAAATTGAACCACTACATTTAATCAACATCCGCTTGACTGTCACTGCACTTTTTTTTAAAAAAAAACTTTTCGCTGATTAAATTTCTCATTATCTCAGAAATTCTGAAAGAAAATGCAATTTCAGACATCAAATTTCAAATATAGACCAAAAATTAGTCAAAAATGGGCATGCAAAATTCCCCAAAGGAAGGGAGAAAGAGTTTTTTTTTTAAAAATAGAATGTACTAAATTCAAGAAATAGAATTTCTAAAAAATAGAATGGACTAAATTTGTATACAATCATTAGCATAAAATGTTTTTGTGGTCTGAGTCCTTCCTATACCACGTTATTTGTACGTAAGGGAGGTAACCAAACATTGGAGTATGAATAGGTTTATCTGAAATAAGAAACAAACTATTATTTTGAACATTATTTAATTTTAAATACTTATAAAAACTCAGGAACAAGAAGAGAAAGAAATATTTGTAAACTGCATAATGATGAACAAATTAGTAAATTTTATTGATTTTAGTTACCTTTTGTAATAAATAATTATTTTGGGGTCATATTTCGTACAATTATTATGGAAAAATATTTGGTCTGATTACCAAATATTATGGACCATATATTTACAGATAGACAGTTCTATTTCATGATGTCACAGATTAAATAATATAACCAATAATACATCTTGGAGATTTCCACATTTTTATAACAAGGTACACAAGGGAATAAATTATGGTATAACACAAAAAGATTCCCTGCCAAATTAAAATCTGCTAAAGAAAAATGACTGCCTTCTCCTTTTAATGGCTTTAGATCAATACCGTCTGGAGTTTCTGCTTCTGGAACCTGCAAGCATACGTATTTCCCACTTTTTTGAAAATAAGTGGACAGGCAAGACATTCCTAATGAACAACCTACTATCTTGCGGTGACCATAATTTGATAGACCTAATTTCTTGTGAAAAATGCGATATCCAATATGTTGGCAAAACTTAAAATGTGTTGCGGACCCGTTTAAATAGACATGGCTGTGACATCAAACAGGGCAAAGATACATGTAGACCTATTGCGACCACTCCATTGACGACCTACTGATTATGCCTATTGAATCTATACCAACTTTTCGCAACATCAAACCTAAGCACCGAAGATTACAACGCGAGACTTATTGGATGGACCAACTTGGCACAGTATATCCCTTTGGGTTGAATATTCAGCATGATAACCAAATTTGTTATCCCATTTGTAGTCACATACAACCACACTGCAACAAATGTCGCCCTTATTGTTAAGGATTATTACACACGATTACAGGAAAAATACCCCCATGTATACACAAAGAGACTTGTGACAGCCTATAGGCGAAATAAAAACTTGAGTAACCATTTAGTTCATGGCAGACTTGATCGAACCCACCCCACCTCTCAACTACCCAATACCCCTGTCTCTCCCCCCCCCCCCAAAAAAAAACCATATTAGCTCTTGATAAAGATTCCTGTATGTGAATTGAAACGTTGCCTAAATTAAAGAGAAGTAGTATATCCATAATAGTGTTCTTTAGATAATACTCCATCTACTTCTAAATGTCATTTAAAGATTAAGGTACATAACGTTTCAACACAATTTACATGTGTTGTCATCAAAATGATTTCATCTAATGACGACACCTGTAAATTGTGTTGAAATGTTATGTACCTTGTTATTAAAGAAGTGTGTAATACCATGATTTATTCCCTTGTGTTCCTTGTTATATTTACCCTCAACTTCTTAATATTGTCAAGTCCTAGACAAATTGTTTTAGAATAATTATACATGTATTCTTAAGTCAATTAAAAGGGTATATTTTGAAACTTTTTTTCTCAAAGCTAAAAGCTAATTTTGAAAAATTCGGTTTGGATAAAAATGTGACCAAATGAAATTTATGAAACTATGTTACATGAACAATAACTAAAAAAAGTGAAAAAAGATTAGATCAACTTAGATCAAAATTTTGTTCCTTTTTCTCTGATATTTTATATCTCCATTTAAATCTAACATATTCTCAACTACAGTTGCATTGTAATGAAATTATTTTTAAATGATCAAAATGTGTAAGATTTTGATATTTTTGGATGGTTCCTTTGCAATCCAGTTAGTTCCTCTTAGAGATACTGACTGTCCTGTATGACATAGGCTCTACATAGTGATTTCCCCTTAAGTTGAAAATTACATAAGCTGACATCATTTTTCATATTATACAATTCCATAGTATTATCTGGAAAGGGACAGCTTCACCAATTCTTTAGAACAAACATATCTTAGTCTCAGTAATAGTCTTCACAGCTCACTTTGGAAATTGTGCCTTTGAGTCTGGAATTATCTATGTTTGAAAGTGAAATAATTCCTTTTCTATGCAATATATAGAAAAGATTTTATAAAAACTAAAATTTCTGGTTGGAAGTATTATTGAATGTATAATGTTTTTCGTACATTCCTTGTACTTCTGAAGATTATATACATTTCAGTAATTTCAATCTAGCCAATCTTGTTTGGCTATTAATGTGTTTTGAGTTAATGCCCTTGACTATCTACAATATATGTGTGTAATTCAGGTTGGGCCGTGTTCAGATATAATGAAACTAGATATGCTACTGCCCTAGATTTCAAAAATGTCATTTTGACCTAGGCTATGTATAAATGCACATCTGTGATTGCCCAATACTGGACATCAGGGAATTGAAACTTGAAAACACAATGGGTGAGGTCAAATCTCGTGTTGGTTTTCCGTGATAGTGTTAACACCTTCACATAACACGACATTTAAACTCATTCGTCATGTTAATATATTATATTATCTAATGTTTAATAAACTGCGTTAAAAAATAACAAATAAGGTCAATTAAGACTTTAATGTACTATATCAAATCATTAAAAACATTTTAGAAACTTTTATCAAGTCTGAAAAATATACAGATCGGTTCTGTGTGATATTTAACACCAAAGAAATCATACTGATAATAAGCTCATGTTACACACTCAGTGTTAATATCTAACACTGAACACTAACACAAGATTTGACCTCGTCCATTGTCAAGTAAAGCTTCCATAAAACTAAAGACAGATCTTTAAGAATTGTTGGTGTAAATATTGGGCAACGGCCCTGTACATAGTACAGTGTATCAAAATACAATATGGAGAGTGGTTCTCTTTTACCTACTGATAAAATGAAACTATTTATATATTCATTTAGCCTTCAGTTCTATGTTATATTCTTATTGATTTTTTAAAGTTAGTTTCATATTAGGTTTCTCGTTTTTAAACTGAAAATGTTTCCTTCTTAACTGAACTAACCCATAACCCAAGTATAGGATAAAATATCTTAACCCTATATTTCACTTTCACCTTCCTTAATTATTGTTCACATAGGTATGCATGTATGTGAAGAAGTCAACCTTAGGTTAGTTTAATACTAACAGTAAAATGTGGGTCAGTGTGTCGAGCTATAAATAACTGGTGGCCTATGTCACTATTGATTTTGACTAGGTTATTAATTCAGATCATAGATGTTGTTGGATCATGGATAGCTAATAGAACATCGATTGTGTTAAGTTTGATCTGAATGAAGAGAGATGCGAATAACAATTTGTGGAATTTTTACTGAAAGAGATTGAATTAGCAAAATTTTAATAGAAAGAGTATTATGAAATAACTTGTAAAGACTTGACATTAGTGAGTCTAGTTGTCTGTTTTTAAACCTAAATGTAGGTCAGTAGAACTTCTGTAGTTGGCTGATTGGTAAAGTGTTATGTGATGGATGATACCTCTTAAATGACTTAATTCACCTATTCTAGACATTTTTATAGTGTAGCTAAGATGTGTAAAATTGGATATTATTGACTGATTAAACATAAACGGCAATTCTAAGTGTTCATAGTGTCAATTGATGAATTTGACAGAGACCTAAAAAACTGAATCAAATGATTTTGAGGTGAAATCGTATCTAAATTCAGGTAGTTGTTTGTGTTTTATTACATGGGTGATTGTTTGGTATGCAAATTTCTTCATGCCTATTTGCAAATGTTTTTCCTCATTCAGTAACTGAATCGTCAAACCATTGCAACTTCGACAATTTATGTTAATATTCTAGATTCTCTGTCCTATTGACCGACTAACTACATTCGAGAGCAGCCCAGAGATTTTTTATAAAAACTACATATTTCGAAGGTATTGACTTATGCAGTTGTATGCCTGTTCCTTTATGGAATCGTTTAGAGAACAGGTTTTGCTAATATGATTCCATTACTGTGTTGAGCAATGGCTTATCGCTTATTTGAAGGTACCTGCAGAAAGGGTTCAATTTAATTGGTATTGCATCACAGTTTGGAAATGATCCCTTCTTTCATTAAATATGATTGACTTAAAATATGCCACTACTATCTTCAAATCAATTCAAAGTATATTTTAATCGTGAGAATTGTCTACCAAATCTAAGAAATATAGAGTTATATAGAATTATTGGTGATCTTTAATAATTTTTAATGTCATTAATTTTATTTGAATAAAACATGAATTGAAATTTGATTAAATTAGCTAAATATTTGATGGGATACATTGCTTATCAAAATTTTGTTTTAACTTGAATAGGGCCTACTGCATATAGAAGTTATGTTAGGGTCAAGTCAAACAAAAAAAAACACGGAGAGGACAAGTTAATCAGATTTCACTGATTAGAAATAAGTGTTGAGAATTGTCTTTAGGAGATTAATGGTATAATATTTATGTAATACATAGATTTATTGAAAGACTGTGACTTTTCACTTGTTGTGAAAGTTGTAGCCTCGTATAGAGACAGAAAAGGAGGCTCTGTTTTGTGGGAATTTTCCACACCTCCAATGGTATAGGGATTTTAAACCTATTTTTTAAAATCAGATGCACTAAACCCAGATATATTTGGGAAGATTCAGTCATACCATCATAATACCCCTACACTATTTATGACTTGTCTGCGGTTCCATCAAACCTCTTTTTTAAGACTAATAAACGGTGATGTTCAAAACTAATTTAGTCATCTTAAGGTAATCTAATATTAGGTAAATTTTTTAATTGCTTTGGGTCTTGAATAAATGTAAAGAATACTTCTTCAGAAATACACAAAAATCATATAATAAAAAATTCCCTTAAACTAGGAACTTCTCTTTCTATGTATTTACCATTATATCGCACAAGGTCCTGATTTCAACGTCAAAAACTCTATACATACATGGATTTGAAGGCTTTGATAGTGAGATGTGAACATGTTAACCAAGCTAAACAAATTTTTAAACTAAGGTATTATTGGTCAAATGAATGGTGTACCTGTTCCTTTAAAAGGGGTTAACACCTTTCAACTTCATGTAAATTCTTTTTCAAATTTTAATGTGTGTAAAATGTTTAAAGAGGAGGACAGATGTATGTGAAATTTGTCATATAAAGTGTTGTTTGATATTTTGTGAATGATAAATCATATAAAAAGTCTTTGCATTTTTTCAGGACCACCTCGACCTCATCGCTGGGTAGAATCATATGTCAGTAGACCAGTATTGTGTCATCATTGTAAGTATTTATTGTTTGAACTAATATGTTTTAGTATTTGGTTGCGCAACATTGATCTGAGGCCAACTTCGCTCATACTTTTGTACAATTTACTTGACTTTTATTGTTATACCTTTAGATAAAATATCAATTATATTTCTACGTATTATTTTGGTTGAAAAGATTGGTTCGATTGTATTTTATAGGCAATGACTACATTTGGAGCTTACAAGATAAAATAAAAGAGTGTGAAGGTATATGTAATTTTTTTTAATTTATATTTATTACAAAGTGTCTATGATAGCAATTCTTTTTGTTCAATTTATGTTCAATACTTCATTTGTATATTTAACATCTAACTCAGAGAAAAATACAAAAGGATTTTAGATCAAGGACATTTATGAATTACATGCTGATTTCTTAAAGCCTTATTCTCAAAAAAATTAACTTAACTTAAATCGAGTTGCAATCATCTGATTGGGCAGTCATTAAAATTGATTTAATAATTTGTGTCATTATCCAATCAGATTACTGTATTTCTCTAAAACTTAAAAACTGGATTTTTATGTAATTTAAGTTTTTGGCCCCAATACATTTGATGAAATACAGTTTTATGAATTCCCAAATTACTACAAACTGAAATACATTTGGTTTACATCATCCATTTTTCAGTGACAAGACAGAAACTTATTCTAAAGACGAGCAGGAAACATGATTAAAACTTTGGAAGAAATGATCTAACTTCCTCTGAAACATGTATGATTAAGATATTTTAATTGAAATGACACCTATATGAATAATTATTATTTTCAGGTTGTGGGAAATGTTATCATAATACATGTTCTTCCCTGATTATAAATTCACAATGCACAACATATGATGGAGTAACAAAACCTGCAGTACATCTACATCCTGTAGTAAGTAACTAATACATTATCTTAAACCATCATTAAAGGTATTCTGAATTAGGATGATGTTCAATAATTACTAAGTGCAATGGATATATTGCCTTATTTCATTGGAGTTATGGCACTAGGTAAGTCCATATAATGAATAAATATTACTATGGACCAAGTTTAAGGCATTAAAATTTTATGTCCATTCTAAGAGGTAGTTTTCTATTAGTTTTTGTCTACAAAAGGAATTTTAATGTTTTACAAACTTCATTCACTTTTCAAAAATCATAACTAGATTATGGTATAAATATTCTAGAATACACATAGATTCTGATGTGTCAAGAAATTAAAGATTAAAATCAATAACAGATCTATGAATGCTAAACAGTATGTCAACTTACATCGTTAGTCAGAGTTTGGGATTTTAGAAGAGAATGTTTGAAGTTTTCTATTACTGGAAAAGGTTTATTAAGTTAGAGATTTCAGTTTAATAGTTAAAACTATATTTCCCATTGAATTGGTTGCTGCTATATTTGAAAAAAAAAATATCACTTCTACAATTAACATAAATGTGCATAAATTAATGTACATACTGACTCTGACTGTGAGGACATTGACCTTGTCTTGAAGATTAAAATCAATGAGAGATCTATGAATGCTAAACAGTATGTCAACTTTCATGAACTTTAATTGTCATTGAATTGGTTGCTATATTTGAAAAAAATATCACTTCTACTGATATGGTGAAATCATTCATCATGTTAGCCTGTGAGGACATGACCCTTGTCTGGAAGATTAAATCAACAACTGATCTATAAATGTTTATCATTATGTCAGCTTTCATGAACTATATTTTTAAAAAGAATAGCAATATAATTAACATAAATTCTCATGTGTACAGAAATATTTGAACTGATATCATGCAATTATTGATCATGTCTGCCTGTTAAGACATTGCCCTTTCATGAACCATAATTTTGTTAACAAATTGGTGATCAATAATGTAATAATTATTATTTTATTATATTTGCCTTTTATTGGCTTATATATTGTATAGTCACAGTCACAGCTTGCTATGTAATACAAACAAAAAAAGGGAAGTTTTTAAAATAATTGACTTATTTGTATATGATGTCACTTCACTATGATATATTTATGTCATAGCCAGTATTAAGTAGCATATCAACCCAGTTATAAACATTATGTTTTATATTTTTTCTATGGGTTTCTTTACTCTATACTAAACTATGAATTCATATTATTTGCTTCCATCCTATTTCCTGTCCAATTCCTGGGATTTCAAAAAAAATGTTAAGAATCATTAACACCTTTGCCAGAGTAATATCCTGAATTGTTTCACTGAACAAGAATCGCCTGACCTGCAGATGTCCAGTTGATAATTGGAATGATAGGAATAGATTTCTTTAGTGATACACATCTTTAAAGAGGAATATTATAACATGATGTGTTTCAATCCACAATAATCATACATGTGTGGTAACTATAACTGTTATAAAACTGTGACAAGAAAGACTGACTTGTGGGCAAGTATCTTGGTGTTCTGGGTTTATTGATAAAGGTAAAACAACTCTACATTAAGTTCTATATTTTGATTTTAGTCAGTAGAAGATTGGACAGTGAAAAATGTTATTGAGTGGATGGCAGCATTAAATTTATATAGATACACTGAAACATTTCGAGAAGCCAATATTTGTGGGGAGCAATTAAGGGAAATGGATGAAGACAAACTTAGGGTAAGTTTTGATTTAAATTTGTTTGGCAAGGTATAAAGTTTTTATTATACGTCCACATGAATTTGTTTTAATTTGACAATTTTCAATGAAAGTTTTTTTTTGAGTTATTGCCCTTGACTTAGTAAAATCATGTCAAAATTTTGTTGTGGGTTCACAGTTTCCTAGAGATTTTGATGAAACTTGTGAGCATTGGAATTGACAAGATGGCAGTTCAAATATGAAGATTTAGATGAAGGATTTGTTTGTGGAGATGATGTAAATAAGGGGGAAAAGAATTTAACAATGCTGATGTTGATTTTTTTTTTTACCTTTCCTGGCTAACTATCTTTTCCAAATTTAAAAGAATCAATTTGAAGATCATTTCATGGTTGTATGGATTTTAATTTAAAAACTTATTTATATGATAATTTTTGTAGTGAAAAGTGGGTGACATGTTTCAGGTTCTGTTTTAATATTCCTAATAGATTCCTCATTATAGCCTTTTTACATCCTTTTCAAAACAACCTGTGGTGCAGAAAGGTAGGATGTAAAACTCCATTCACTTGACTTCAAAACAACCTGCTTAAACAGAAATTTGGAAACAATGGAAATCTTTTGTTTATGTGGTTGATTTTTACATATTTCTATCATTAGATGGCCATTGACAGAAAAGGGAAATTTAATGAAAACTAATATTCCCCCCCCCCCCTTATTTCAGTCTAAAAAAATGGGATTATTGCATCTTGTTTATATAAAGGGTTAATGCCTATCTCCATTAGTCTAATTTGGTGTAGAAAAATAGGACCACATTTTGTTTCATTTCTATAACAAAATATTTTCATAGTTGAATAGTGCTTCATATATTTTTTGAGTTCAAGTGTGTCAGTTTTTGTATATTAATAACTTGTGTGATCCATTTAATGATAACTTTGTTCCTATAGTTGCATATATATATATATTGATCTAAGAATTTTTTTATACCTAATGATTAAATATAGGTCAGACTATTTTTATTCTCACCTTTTTGCTATTTTCCTGTGTTTCTATGAATATCATGTGGCAGGTGTTGAGATTTTCTGTGATAAAAATTAGTATAATATACAGTGGAAAAAATTTGACACATCATTTGTCACTTATATTTATATGTTAAATTTTGATATTAGCTAAGCAGACGTCTTACTAATCAGTTTTTTGGTAGGTCTGAATTTTGAGTAAAATATCCAGTCTGCCTGCACTTCCTTGATTCCAAAGGGCATCATCAGACAATCTGAGTCCTCATCATCTTCTGAGACACAGTTGACTAAAGTGCGACTAGAGATTTCTATTTCCTTGTGTACTCAGCTATCAGCAATGAGACTATAGTCTGCTTCTACTGTACCTCCTACTCAAATTATCTAAGCCATGTAGCCTGTATTAAAATTTGCACTACAAGTCTACAATAAATAGTAAATCACATCATCATCTCCTGAGACACAGTTGACTAAAAGTGCAAACGACAGACTAGTCGATTTCGATTTCGTGTACTCAGCAATCAGCAATGAGACTATAGTCTGCTTCTAGTGTACCTCCCCTACTCAAGTTATCTAAGCCATGTAGTCTGTATTAAAATTTGCACTACAAGTCTACAATAAATAGTAAATCACATCATCATCTCCTGAGACACAGTTGACTAAAAGTGCTAACGACAGACTAGTGGATTTCGATTTCGTGTACTCAGCAATCAGCCATGAGACTATAGTCTACTTCTAGTGTACCTCCTACTGTTTGCACTATAATGTTCTTATTTTAGTTTGGTCATTTAAAAACACTATCTGTTTTATGATGGCATATCTTGACACACTCTGAGACTTGTGAAATGAATGTTATTTAATGCAATCAATGAAATTCGTCTTTATAAAAGCTACATTTGGCAACTATTTGCATCTGTATTTGTTTTTCGAATATTAAAATTTGTAGAATCACATGAAAGCTTATTCTAGTATGCCCTGGATCAGAAAACATTTTTTGCTATCAGATTTGTTTTAAATTCTTTTTATCACTGATATTGTTTTAAACAAGAATCTACAAAATTATTTTCAATTGACATATCCTTACAAGTTTTTGGACTAATGTACAAAAAATATTTCAAGTTTAAAATAATTTTATATCATTACAGTACCATAGTTAAATATTTAGGGTTTTTTTTAACTACTAGTATCAACTAAAAGGTCATAAAATCTTCACAATTTTCGGACAAAGATCTTATTTGGAACAAATTTCTAGTTGACTATTGGTTAATAACATCACTAACCAAAAAGGCCTTATATTTTAACAATAAGTGAGATCATCAAACTAGAATTGCAGGAACCACAACCTTCTGGTTGAAATTCAACTGATGCAAATTGATTCTTTCAGTGTCCCCTATACATATAAAAAGCGTAAAAAACCTCTTTACAGTCCCAGATGATTTGGTTTTTTTTGGTTTTTTTGACAAGTAAAATAATTTTAACAAGCTGATCAATTTTATCGAAATTAATGAATATGAATTATAATCAGGTTCAGTCTTATTTGAATTAATTCACTTGGCAATGGCCTACATTGTGATTTTATATCAATTTAATTGATGCATAGAACTATGCCTGATAAAAATAATTTAATCAATATTTATAATGATTATTATTTAAATAAATGTCACATTTTGAAATTAAACTGCTCCATACTTTGCTCGAGTAACTTTCTTGGCTTATTATTCAAATATGTATGGTTTTTTTTCATTGATTAGGTAATGTGAAATATTTTTCTTATGTGCATCATTGGCTAATTTCCATAAAAAAAGGTCATTATAATAAGATATGAATAAATTCTGACCTACTTTTTCTTTAGCTATCATGACCCACTGAGCTTGCCACAGTGTCAATCTATTTATAGCCATCCACCATATTGAATGTATAGATGTGGTTTAGAAGGAGCTAGCTGTTCTGATTCATTCTTTTGTCTGTTTGGAGGAAAATCTCTGCTGTTCTTGTGCAGTGAGAGTGAGTTTGGACTGGACTGTATTATGTAATCATTTGTAATTAGATGGATGTGTTTTATAGTGACTGTGGTTATGTACCAACTCATTCTTGTCGGGTAAAACATCTTAATATTTCACTCTCTACTTCTATACCTCTACTCATAAATTGACCTATTTCTTTCTTGAAAAACATGTCTTACCGATTTTCATCCAAAATACGAAAAAATATGTTGTGAATTTTTTTCTAAACCTAATTCCATTGTCGTCATGAACTATTGATTAAAAAACTGTTCATAATGGATTTAATTGTCATCTGCTATAATTAGGTTAGTTTGGTAGATAGCTGTTAACACAGTGTAGTACATTATTATAGATCTATAACACTACAGTAGCAGTCTAGCTGAACTGTGCCAACAGACAGCAGTATACTTCATATCTTAATGATAATGGAATATCAGTGTTCAGATAGGATATCTGTTAACTATTATCTGTTTACTGTTATCAGGTCTAGAAAAGTACAGCTTGGTCATTTGTATTAGTACCCTAATTATACACTGATATACAGATATATATAGAAGTCTAATTCTTGCATAACCTAATTCTTTCTTACTCTTGAACCATGACATCTTTGCCTGCAAGTTATTTAAGAAAGAATTTCCAATGACGTCATAATATCTCTATATATCATTATTTCTACACTTAAGAAGGTTAATTATGGGACTAAGTGACGACAGACTTAATTACTGTGGCGTACATTTTAATATAGTAAGAAAAACTTATTGTCAGAACTTGATTATGAAAAATATTTAAATAGCTACTACTAAATTTTAGAGATAATATTATGATGTCAATATCCCTGTAAAATCCATGATTTTAGACAGAAGTCTAAAGAAATGGTAGTGTGGTAAAAGAGTATGTTAGTATGATAGAACTTTTCCTTATTTATATGAAGCTTGACATTTGATAAAAATAATGTTTTAGGATTATTCCATTTACAACCCCTTGCTTCCATGCTTCTCTTTTTAGATAACACCCCCCCCCCCACACCCCAAAGGTGCCATGTAGCCCCTGTTGGAGAAACACTTTAGGTCTGTTGGAACCAGCAAGTTTCACACTAAACACTGAAAAGGTAGACTACATTGTTAACCAGTCCTGAATGTAATTTTCCATTCAAATAACTAGAGCTTCTAGAAAATACTTGGTATGAAGATTTTGTAAAATAACTGATATTAATTGAGTTTAATATCATGAAATGTGATTTGATATGTTTTGGTCTGGCCCTCATTCTTCTCCAGCCATATATAAGACATCCTGTGGAGCTATGTAAGTCATTATGCTTGCATGATAATAAATATTAGAGATCTATTCAAGTATGTTAAATGTTGTAAGTGTAGACATAATATGTGGTTTCTAGAACAATCATAGTGAAATTGATGAGCAGTTGAATCTTTCAAGTAATTTTATCTTTAATATTTTTACTTTTGTATTGATAAAAGTATGTCACGACTGCCAGACTGTTAAAAGTATGAGATGATTTATTGTCATTTAGAAAGTGGTGTTGTAACACTATTTTCGTTATTGGAATAACACTTTTTATACGCCCTCACATGAAATGTAGGGCGTATATTGTGATCAACTTTCTGTCTGTCTGTCTGGCGTCTGTCGTCTGTTCCCATTTGCTTGTGCACACTCTACAGACTACAGTTTGTTAGGATTCTAATAATTTTTGGTATGTGAGTTCATGGCATCACAAAGGGGAACTGTATTGATTTTGGTGATGATTGGATAATTTTTAGCGGAGATACAGTGTCCGACTTAGCGCGATTTCGGAAAAATGCGAGCAACTTTGCCTGGCTCACTCTACAGACTACAGTTTTGAATGGATTTTAATAATTTATGGTATGTGAGTTCATGGCATCACAAAGAGGAACTGTATTGATTTTGGTGATGATCAGATAATATTTAGCAAAGATACAGTGTCCGACTTAGCGCGATTTCGGAAAAATGCCAGTAACTTTGCTTGTGCTCACTCTACAGACTACAGTTTTGAATGGATTTTAATAATTTATGGTATGTGAGTTCATGGCATCACAAAGAGGAACTGTATTGATTTTGGTGATGATTGGATAATTTTTAGCGGAGATACAGTGTCCGACTTAGCGGAATTTCGCAAAAATGAGAATAGCTGTCTTGTGCTCACTCTATAAATTACAGTTTTGATTGCATTTTAATATGTACTCTACTAAAGTGACAATTTTGATTGATATTTAGTCTGATTTCATGGTACACCTATGAATTTTTGCCCATTATCTGATAAAACGGAACATGAATTTTTGCCCATTATCTGATAAGCCGGAGGAGGGCGTATCTGCACGCTTTGCTTGTCCAAGTTTTTGAATAGCACAGATTCTAGTGCTGAAAATTGGCTGAGACCCGAACGGGTCGGTTGGTTGGCCGAGTGGTCTAAACGGTTGACATGTATTGCTGGCGATTAGGTGACTGACTCTGAGATCGCTTGTTCGAAACCCGTTCAGATCTCAGGCCATTTTCAGCACTAGAATCTGTGCTATATCAAGAAAGTGTTATCCCAATAACGAAAGTATTGTCACTTTGTTTTTGAATTTAATACTTGCACTTCATGGTATTGCTTATTTTTTTTAACCTCAAAAGAGTGGGGCATTTACTTCATTTGAATTCAATTTAATTTGGTTATGTTTAAAGCTGACTTACTATATTAAATTGGAAGTAGGCCAGTTTATATAGATTAAGGGTAAAAGATGTAGTTTCTGGAAATTTTCATTTGTTTGGCTTTAAATCACAATCAACTTGACAGCTTGTACAGTATGCAGCAGTTACTCATGTTTTAAGTGGTTATTTCAATTTGAGTCTTAAGATGTTTGTTGTAACTCAAACATTTGGTTTAAGTACTTTCTGGTGGTATAGGGATATTTTCAGTGATTAAACCCTTGTTTCAGATCCTGTGAATTGATTTTATATTAGTATTTGAAGAATGATAAAACCCACTGAAAGTAAATTTTATTTTATTGCTGGGTTCAAAGTACACACTGGCACTTCAGTTCTCTGTGTTTGATCCTATTTCTTTTAAATTCTTCAAGACTGATCTTGACATTTGGAACTTGAACTCAAAAGTAGTTTTAATTAAGCACATTTCTACATTTTGTTCAGTTCCTATATAATTCTTGAGTGGTACTCCCTACATTACATACCATAACTGATAAATGGGGATGAAGTCAGTCTAGGTTTGTTCTAAATCTATATAAGATATCAAATATATTACATTATAAATGGTTATATTACAATGTCTGATTCTAATTGATTTCTGATATTGATGTCCCTCTATCAATAAATATATTGGAGAGAGCTAACCTTTTATTGTCTACTAGAACTGAAATAGTGTCATCAGAAATTTAAGCAGACATCAATATTGCTACAATGAAATTTTATTATAAAACAATGAAAATATTTATAATTTGACATTAGATGGAGGTCTAGTTATTTCATGTTGGCACAATTTGTTATCATAAAAAAAAGGTGTGGTAAAATGGATCAACACCAATTTTAACTACTCATTTCATGTGGACATAAGTACAGCTAGTTTTGAGAAAAGGTCTTATCTTTTAAAACATACATACGATAAATACTGATGAAGTCTTCAACTATAGGCAAACCACATGGCAGATTTTTTATTTTGATAAATTTAGTCTACCCCATGATCCAGTATTATGGATATTTAGGAAGTTTTTCTGCACTATTTTTTTAATTATTATTAAAATGTTTTGACATGTCAGTTTGGTATTTATAACTAATTGCTTTATAAATTATTCTATGTAACACTTTGTGTGTCTGGTTTTAAATATAGAGATTGACAAATTTATGATGGTAGCATGTGCTCATAAGATTTTCTTTTTTTTTTCAGGAAATGGGAATAAAAGATGAATTTCATCAAAAATCTATTTTAGTCTGCATTGATGAATTGTGTGGTCAAAATACTGAAAGTGTAAGTGTCTACATCAAATCTTTATTTGAATCTGGTAAAATCTGAGAACTAACATAATTCTAGCAAACTGCAGAATCTGGTAAAATTTGAACAAGTGCTGTAATGTAGCATCTTGTAGGATTTGATTTATCAATCAATTTAGTCGAAAGAGCGTGCATCCATAACAAAAATGATAGCGTGGACGTGAAAAAGTTCTGCTTTTTTTTTTTTGCTAAATGTTCTTTTCAATTTTTTTTTTTTTACATTTTTACAATGATTCTGTTTGCTTGCCAACATATTGTTGTTTTGTAAATTTCAGCAACCTTATGCTGCTCGACTTCCACCTGTAATAAGTATAGATATGGAAGGTAAGAATGTTGTTTGCTCACTGTAGAACTTTTCACTATGTGAAGATGCTAAAGAAGCAATGTTGTGTTGATTGTTTGATCAAGTTTTGATGACTAAAAGGTTTAAGAATGACTTTGAGCACAATGAATTTTTTACAATTGAAAAGCTTGAAAATACACTGCCTTGCTATCATCTTTATTTTTACTTTGCCCTTGAGTTTATTTTTGACATAAAATTTTTTTTTTATTTTTTTTAGCGTCTGGTTGTTCAGAACACAGATTTGCTGAATATAACTTCTCATCCATGCAAAGATGTCATCTTTGTGACAAATTTTTATATGGTTTGGTACATCAAGGTCTTCAATGTCGAGGTAGGCCTTCTCTCTCTTCATAACACAACACTTTTGTTGATGAACCCTCTCTTAAAATATACTTGATATAATATGATATGTATAGCTGGAAATTTTATATTAAATAAGAAAGAACAGACACATTCATTGATCTGTTAAAGGGATAATAGGCGTTAGAACGAACATAAAAATTTAAGTTCACTCAAATTTGGACAATAACAGTATATATCCATCAGTGGACTTACCTATACATCATTTATTCTCAAACTGAATGGAATCGTTGCTAGCTCACTTTTTTTTTTTAATTCCGAATATATTTTTTTTGTGGCTTTATAAAATTTGGTAAAGTGTGGGATGCATACTTATTTAACTATTAGTCAATATGAAACACAAATATAAGCCGTAGGACGAGTGTATTCTAACGCCTATTATCCCTTTAATATGTACTACCTTCCATAAACCAGGTACACAAACTGGCGTTTATTTTGTGACAACATGACACTATGACATAGTCAAGGGACAACTATGATGCAATCTAAGATTAGTTGCAAATTTCATATAACTGGTCATGTAAAACAGTGAAATTGTATTAATAAAATTATCTTAAATGTAATATTAGCATAAAAGGTTGGTCACATTTGCGTTGTTGGTGTGTAAACATAATAGATCCCGCCACAAACGGTTTGTCAAGTTTACACACAACTAATGCTAATGAGACCAACTTTTGATTCTTAAATATTGTACAAATGCATGGAATATTGTGAAGCAATTATTCATATTATTACATATTCATAGCTGAATATTGTCCAATCCAAATTTGCCTTAAAACCTTTATAGGTAATCTCAGCCAATCAAATCATATCACTCTTCAGATACTTTGTTTCATTTCCCAGTATAAAATACAAAGTATAGCAGGCTTGTTTTAATACTGGTTAATAAGACCATTTCAAAACATTTTTCCAGGATATGATGTATGTATGTTACGTATTATTTTCTGTTTGTGCGATGATTATGATCTATACAATTTGATTTATGTTTCAGAATGTGGTTTATGTTGTCATAGATTTTGTTCTACTTCTCAACCAACTGAATGCAATGTCCCTAAATTGGAACGAATACGTAGACCAAGTTTTTCACATAGTAAGTTCTTGAAGTTCGCTTTCAATTTTTTTTTAATTTTACATTTTCAGCTTCCACATAAAAAAATTAACAATAAAGTTGTTAAAACAATAATTAGTGCACATCCTGGGTATGGACACTGTCTAAATCTGACTATTTTATTTTAACTGTCATTATGTAACTTTCACTTTGGATTGATTGTTGTTATATTATTATTTGTAGATTCAGTATTTGGTCAAGATTTATGTGATGAAGTCAGTAAAAGTCAAAAAGATGCCCCAGACGTTTTACATATTTGTGTAAAAGAAATTGAACAGAGGTGTCAAGAACACAGTATGTATTAGTTTTCCAGGTGTTTCGATGTCTATTATTAAACTGTTTAACCTGATCAGATATTATTCAAACTAAAAGCTTAATGGAGTTAAAACTCAAATTATTGAGCAAAAAAAAAATGGAGTTAGGCATATAATGTTCAAATAAGAGAAATCATAAACAGGTTCCCTTAATCTTAAATACTAGATTATTTTATGATTGGATAAAATCTGTGAAGAAAGCATATTAGAAAATGTTATGATTGATCCTATGTTCTTGTACAACTAATAGTTCAAGGGAGGTAATTGAATACGTACAATATAAGGGAAGTAATTGTGAAGGAATTATCAGGGTGAAAAGTGCTTGTCTGTTTTTACCATTCATTTTAAAGTTTTTCTTGTGTTCTAGGTACAGAAGCTTTAAGTGTATATAGAATATCTTGTAAAGCAGAAGAAATAAACCAAGTTAAAAATATATTTTGTCAAGGTATGTGGCCATATTATTCTTCATTAGAATATTTGCTTTCTGTAAAATATATATATATTATATATTGCATGGATAAAATTTAAGTTCTCCAGAATGGTCAATATGTGTATATATTCATCAGTGAACTCGCCTGGTGTCATAAAATAAAAGATCCCTGTAAAATCTGATGACATAAAGCAGGTTTTTCTATTATTGTACCACAAAGTTCTTATTGGTCCAATACATGGGGTTTAATAGCAATTTGACAGCATGTCTGTGCAATTTGGCGTATCAATTTCAGCAAACTAGTTACAAATCTTGTTAATTTTAATGATAAAAAGGATGTCTTCTTTTTCATTCGGTAGCGCACATGCAGTTCGTTGTTATAAAACTTCATCAAACCGAATAACCCATGTCTAAATTATCCATAAAAAAGATTCTGGAAACAAAATAATCACAATTTGTGGTACAATTCCAATAAACGACTTTCTGTTTTAGATTTAGAGGGGGTTTATTCGATATTTAACCATGCTTGAATATACTATTAGAGACACTCGACTGCAAGCGGCCTCGGGATCTAATGATTCAAGCATGGTTAAATATCGAATAAACCCCCTCTAAATCTAAAACAGAAAGTATTTATCTTCTAGATGAATATCTTATTGGCCAGGTTTAAAATTTTATGTTCATTATAACACGCAGTATTCCTTAAAGAAATTGACATTATATTAATATTGCTGTAAAAGAAAACTTTTTTCCATCAGACAATAGTCGCTTTTTCTTAATACGTAAATGTCACAATGTTAATGATATTGATTCTCTTGTATCTTATTAAAGCAAGTAAATGCCTTCAAATATTTTACTGGAGGGTAAATTTTTTTAAGTAATTTCTTACAACATTAATTAACTGATTGATATTTTCATTGTAGAAGCAGACACAAGTAAAGTGAATCTGTCTTCATTTAGTGTCCACTGTATAGCTGGAGCATTAAAGAAATATTTAAGAGAATTACCAAATCCAGTATTACCTGTAGAAATGTACAATATGTTTATACATACAGCCAGTAAGTCTTTATTATATTCATCAAACCAGCATAAGAATAGGCCATGATTATTCTCCAAAAAGCACACTGGCAAATGTTTCATTATAGCATGAATATGAGATATACAATTTTATGTCTTTCTTTTCTGATATTTTTGTGTCCATTTTACTCTAACATGTTTGCTGCCACAATTACATCCTAATGACATTTATATTATTGATATCATTGCATCCATAACTTCTTCCTATTTTAGAGAGCAAATCTTCAATAAAATCATTAACAGACCTAATTGAAGAATTACCACAAGCACATAAAAGCACATTACAGTTTCTTATGGCTCATTTCTGCCGGTTATGGAAAATCCAAAATGAATCAGGGGTATCCGATGGTCTGGATAAATTATCACATGTGTTTTGTCATATTTTACTTAGACCACCATGGGAAAGAATAATGTAAGTTTGGTTATTAACTTTAAATTTTAAAAAAAAGACTATTTTATTTGATAAGTTCAAATAAAAGACCAATTTCTCCTTAAATCCAATTTGGTTAGGCATTGTTTCTGAATTCAAAAATATTTTGTTGTAAGAAGTACGTTTGGTCAAAAGTACTTTCCTTTTCACTGGATATCTGGCATTGTTTTATATTTTCTTGTATGACTTTTGGACTCTTGTGTCATTTGTACCTCCATCATTTTGTCCACATGTTGTCTTATGGATTGCAATGTATTTCAGTGAAATAGTTGATAATACCAAATTACACATAGATATATTTGAAGAGTTAATGAGAAACGGAAATTGGGGAGAAGACATACCACCTATACCTACATCAGGCCCTCCTACATTACCTCCTAGTAAGTTATTATTACCAAAATATTAGTCAACTGTATAGCTTTATCATAGTACCACTTTGATTCTGAAGACTAAGGTGTTGTGGGTCATTTCATTTCATACAAAAAATTTCTTGAAACAAGCACAAGTGTACATAGTCCTATCCTAGCTCTAATGTTTCATTCCTCAAATATAATTTTGTTGCAGGAGTGAGAAATGCCCCTGTAATGAATTCACCATCGACTGTAGATGAGAAGTTGGAGAATTATGAATGGTATTGGGGTGATTTGTCACGAGAAGATGTCAATGATAAATTAAGAGATACACCAGATGGAACATTTCTAGTCCGTAATGCTACTTCACCAGGAGATTATACCTTAACTTTAAGGTAAGACATTCCAATCACTCCCTTACGTCCGATACAATAGTATGACGCATAATAACGTGGCTAAAAAAGAAGCAAAACTCCATGTTGGTTAGAAGATTATAGGTCTTATATGGTATTGAATGTGATTATAATTGAAATTCTGTGTGAATTATATTGTGTGTTCTAGTTAATTGAACATGTCAATGTCAACGTACAAGTTTTTAAGAATAAGAGGAAAAGACTAGGCCCTACTTCCTCATGTTGATTAAGATTTTCTATCGAAGTTTGTCCTGTATTATTTAAGGGATAAGGATATAGTAATATGAATATGTGTTTAAAAAGAGACAATCTACTGCTAAATGTAGTTACTATTGAAAATCTAAATTATAATACTAGTTTTGCTTTAAAAGGATACTGCTTCTTAGCATAAACGTAAAATTTTAGTTCTTAAGAATATTAAGCTATTTTCCAAAATCAAATGCATCCTTATGGATAAATACTTAGTTTCTTCGATATTTAAAAAAAAAAATGTTAATGTTATTTACGGCAGCAGGTATATTTACTGATGAATAGAGCTGTTATTGGCCAAGTTTAGAATTTTCAAATTTCATGTTAATTCCAAGACCTAATATCCCTTTAGCAAATTAAAGCTAAATGTAAGCTATAAGGTTTCCACTTCTATACTTCCATGGATGTTTTTGTTATGAGTGTTAAAGAAGACATCAAATTTCTACTGTGAAAAGTGATATGAATGGTATGAAATCCAAGATTCTCTGATCTAATTGTAAAGTATAAATTCCATTCATAGAAATCATTGATAAAATCTGATTTCAAATTACAGTAGTAATAGTATTGAATAGTAGTCCACAGCTGATAATTGAGATATGTTCATGGTAGGAAATAAGATATATGCCACTGAGTTAAATTTGTAACAATGTTGGTTAGAAATTCAAGTCTTGTTTTGTTCAAAAAGAAAAACATTGAAAATTCTTTCACTTAATACTTCCAAGATGTTTGACATTTTGCATGTCACGTATTTGATAGCAATAAGATATGTTGTCAGATTACATGTATATACATATGGTTTTAAAATTGGTAGAAATTGAATAATTGGCAAGGTGCCTAAATGGCATTGACTTTGTCAAGGAAATTTGTAAAAATAATAAATTAGGGAATTTCCCAAACATGTAATTTGTGATAATCAGGAAACTTGTCACAGTTGTGGAATGAACAAACAAGATGTTGTGATTTGCATTAATTCTTATTGCACAATATAGTTTTTAGCAAGTTTTGTGTTCCTAAAAGGATACGAAAGTTTGTCTTTAATTTGTTGGTCAATTTGTGAAAATATCTTGCCAAATATCAGAGCATCACTAGTAGTGTGTGTTCATAGTGGACATAGGTATAGTCTGGGTCAAAATGACCTTACATGTCTACTACTTTAGTTTTAAAAATTGTGGAATGTTCCTCTGGATTATTCAAAGAATTATGTTTATAACAAGTGTTGTGTGTATTACCAAGGAACTGTACACCATGCAATGTAAACAATAATGTACATTATGTAAACAAGCTTGTTCTGTACAATTTTAATAGTATGGCAAATATGGAATGTTATGGGGAAAAATTGTTCAAATTGAGGAAAAAGGTAAATTGTAGAAGATAAAATTAATATTTATACACTGCCCTAATCTACATGTAATCTTTTTGTCATTGCAGAAAGGGTGGAGGAAATAAGCTTATCAAGATTTATCATAAGGATGGTAGATATGGATTTGTGGAACCACTGGACTTTGACTCTGTAGTAGATTTAATATCCTACTACCAACAAAACTCTCTTGCTATTTATAATAAAACTTTAGATATTAAACTCTTATTTCCTGTTGGCAAAAATATGGGCATGGTATGTACACAACATATTAATTATTTATAAATGTGATTTACTCAATTAGATTTATACATGAATAGATAGCTGCAGTTGCTTCAAAAAGTTGTGTGTGATTTTGGTCTTGGATTTGAATAAGTCTATAACTGCAGATACATTATGCATTAACTGGAATACGCTTGTAATTTTTCATGTAATAATATGAATAAGTTCATCTTTTGCAACTTTTCAATTAATAATTTGTTATATTCTTGATGTGTCAAAATAGGTTTTTGGCTGTACATTAACTCAAATATTGATCATATCCTTAAAAAGTTCAAATGAAAGTCTTTGACCTACGACCCTTGATTTTTTATCAATGAATTTAGTATGACCTATGTTACATAATTGATTTATAGGATACAACGATTAATGATGATGTAAAAGAAGGTGTGGAGAAATTAAAGCGAATCAACGCAGAATATGTGGAAAAAACTGGATATTATGATAAACTGTATGAACAACATTCCAGAACATCTTTAGAATTACAATTAAAACATCAAGCTTTTGATGCTTTTAAAGAAACTTTACTGGTGTTTGAGGAACAGATGGACTTACATAAAAGAAATCATAAAGACGCACCCTCATATGAAATCCAAAAGTAGGTTCTGATTTGTTTATTTAGACCCAAATGAAGACTACATATTAGGAAAGCAAAAAAGGAAAATCAATTCAAATTTTCCAAAAGGAATGACATAAAGTCTCTTGAAATGTTTCCATCACTTGTTGTTTGGCTATCTGTAAATGAAATTCTGGGCCCTGTTTCACAAAATTTTAACAAAGATACAATCAAGATTTTAAGAAACACAGTAACATGATTGGTTAATAAAAGCTCAATTTTAGTGATTGACCAATCTGACCATTGGAACACTAAAATCATCCGAAGTTAAGTTTTTGTGAAACAGGCTCCTGATGTTAAAGGTATGTATAGAGTCAACCGAATGAAAGTCCTCTACACAGTTATGTTGCTTCATGGATAGTTCTTCATTTCCCTATACTATTCTTTTTTCAGACTTCACGAAAATTTTGAATTACTTAAAGCACGCTACCTAGGAATACAAGAAAATAAGAGTGGTTTAGAAGTAGAAATCAATAGAAAATCAAGTAAAAACCGAGGGTTAATTAGTGATATGAACAGTATGAAACCAGAAATTAAAAGACTTTATAAACAACGAGAACAACTCAAAAAGTAAGTTTTCTTTGTTACCGAAGATTAAAAACCCATATCAACATTTAATTTTCTAAAAATTTGGGGTCATTGGTCATATGTAACAACAGTTCGTTTCCATAGCTACAAAATCTGCCTCAGTGGAGTTGACTATCTTGAGTAACCTTTGCTCTCAAGGTAACAGCTGAATGCAATGAACCAAACATTGGATGGTAGATTAACCTCAGATTCTAGAGTTAAATTTATAATTTAGTGTAAGGGCTGTATATTTGAGAAGAAATAACAATAATATGTTTAGGAACAATTTGTCCTACTCTAAATATTATAAAGCTATGCAAAAATGAGCACAGCCATTTTAATGGAAATATGTTTGTCATGACGTGTTGAAGATTTTTCTTGTTACCTTGTCATGCTAGGACCACAATGTAATAATTGCATAAATGTCACAATTATATTATTTTAAAGAAAAGCCACCCAGACTGCCTCATTTTAACTTGGATAGTGTTGTTCCATGTAATTAGGTAATACTAATGGTTTTTGTGTCTCAATATCTATTAACTCCTGGTCTGTTTTAATTACAGATGGTTAATAGACAAAGGAAAAACAGCCGATTCTCTAGACAATATGTTAGAAAACAGATGTGAAAGGTAAGGCTTCAAATAGATTATTTAATTTATTCTTAAGCTCTATCACTGCATGGTTTGAAATTGTTTATTTTTATTACGTGTCATGATTTAAAATTCTTGGTTATATCAATCAAATGTTGGTCCTGATTTCTGATACCAGCTTGTGAAATTGGGGTGACCTTGAAGTAGTTTACTATTTCAGTAAACTTATCTGTACAAATAATTCCAAGAGTTTGGCCAAGAATATACATGATTTTTTTTCATTCTAGCCAGATTTTTACGTCTTGTGTTTGTATTTATATATTTTTCTCTCATGGTATTGTCAAGCAAATCAGCATTTTAATGGATCACTTCCCACAAATCTGTTTATTTATATTTTTATTATGTTGACTTATGGTTCCTTGTTCTTATCATTTATGTACCGTTAAAGTAGTTTGAACCAGAAAAATATAGTAGTTGCACAAACATTATCAACTCAATTACACAAAGAACATTAGTAATTATTAAACAAGTTTAATGAAAATAATACTGAAGTAACTTATAATAAACATTCCATTTGTCTGCAATTAAATATACAAAATTTCTTTATCAGGCACTAAAGTTTCTAAGCCATTCATATTCTCCCAAAACTAAAATTATAACTTTGTTTGTGTAGAGGCATTCATGAGTGGGAATAGTGCTTCTGAAATGTAACATAGTAGGCAAAAGTTAAAAATTATTAGCTGGGAGAGGAATTATGTAGATGACCATATTCTTTAGTTTTTTATGATTTCTAAAAGGGCAGTATAGTCGAAGAAGCAAATTGTCATAATTGAAAACATCTATAATTATACCTGAAAAAATTTCTGAAATATGCTATTTACAACCATGTATCTACATATCTACATCAAACTGAATTAGTTATAAAAGATGAAATTATAATTGGACTAAATTGTTAAAATCAGTTTGACTTAATTTTGGTGTTTGACTTTAAAATGGCATGATTTCAGAAGATATTTTCTACAATTAGGCTTTTATATTCTTTTAATCTTTAGAGTAGCCTTTCTTACAATGAACAAAAAAATAATGATTGGCAAAAGTTTATTAATCTTTAAAAATACATTTGGCATTTAAATGTTAAATGAATTTTGTACGTATTTTTTTATAGAATTCAGAGACACGTTTCGATAGATTTTGGTGTAATTTTTTTATGAATTTAAGCTTAAAACTTTTCAACTATTGTTGGAATAGAACATTATATATTAATTTTTCCTCAATTACAGTTCATCAACTGAATCCCACATAGAAAATTCACCACTGTTAAATGAATCCTATTGGTTAGTTAACTGCGAAAGAGAAAAGGCAGAAGAAATGTTACAGAATAGCCCTGATGGAACATTTTTGATACGCCCTAAACCTGACTGCCATGTTCTGTCTATTTCGTAAGTATATAGCCTCTATATTCAAATTTAAATGAGCTTACTACTAGGTAAGGTGACAGTTTTCATCAAATTATTTACGTGTATGTTTCAGACAATAAGACAAATATAATATATTCTATCCCAGGTGTAGGATACCTTGGAAAGATTTCCTTGACATGCACACACATTTTGAAAATGAGTTGCTCAAATGCTTTGGTATATCTTGAGACTTGACCTGCAATATTGACATCATAATCTTTCGCTTGCATTGTGCGCACTATCGATGCAAATTGAATAAGCTTTGTCTGCCTCTTGTAGTGAAACATGAGCTCCTTTGTCATGCCTTTGCCATGTTTCTTGCTTCTCAAGGAGCCCAATTTCTTCTTTTTGTAATGATAAAAGAAGGCTATTCAAATGCAGGGTACATTTCCATAGACCAAACCACAATTTCAGGCTGATAATAAGCATAAATATGGAAGGTTTATTTTCAATTAAATCGAAAATTTTCTATAGACTGTAATTTGTTGTTTTTTTTTGTAGGTATCATGGTTCTGTGGGTCACTGTAAAATATATTGTAAAGATTCTGTGTATGGTTTTGCTGATCCTTATTTTATTTTTTCAACTTTGAAAGACCTTGTGGTGCATTATCATAAAACCTCTTTAGCTGAGCATAATAATGACTTGGATGTGTCTTTAATGATTCCTGTTAAAGCACAATCGTTACCGGATCAAATATACACTCGGATGAATACACTCTAGCACAGACCTCAATGCTTTCTTGAGCAGTGTTATGCTTTCCCAAGCAGTGTGAAATATCTATTTTTCAAAGAATTTGAAAGTGTCCTTTTTGTGAGGGAGAAAAAAAAACATTGTTTTTTTTTATACTGAGACTAAAATGACATCTTCCGTTATTACTGACAGAGAGTGTTTTAAAGTGTTAAGTGACAGACGTGTAACAGTCAGATGTTTGTGCTCATGTGTTTTTACCCAGGTCTATTTGGACCTGTTATTAAGACCGAACAATTTTAAAGCTAGAATCAATTACCAGTGCTTAATATTGAGTAATTCTATATAGAGAGTGGATATATGAAATGTGAATTAGTGCTGGGCATTATCAAGGGTCCTGTCGTGTAATTTTTTTAATTTTTAACCATCCAAAATTATTGTCCGAAAAAATATGTTGTAAGATTTACCGTAAATAAATTGCCTGGATTTAAAGCCTTGGGTACTAGTTGCCCATGGAGGTAACCAGGAAACACCACAAAAGTACTATTGAAAGCCTAAAATTGTAATGTCTGGAAACCTATAGTTGTTTTCACTTTTGTTTCTTCAATTTGTTTGTAATGGAAGAAGGATCATTCTCACAGAAACAAGCATACAAGTGGTCCAAAAAGGTAGTAACCAGGGTCCTAATTCCTAAGCATCACAATGTCATATTTATTTATATAGGAATTGACTCTATTAGATAGTTCGAAATTATTGCTTTTAGCATTTCATTGGTTGGCTTTTTTAATCATGTTTTTTTTCAAAGAATCGATTGTGAGTGAATAAAACCAGCTGTATTCAATCTGATAAGACAGCGAAAAATATGAACAAATTTTTGTCTTGATTTTTTTTTTAAATTTAATGTGGTTCATTTTAGATGTTAGGGTAATAAAACACAGATAATATATCATTATATTGTGAAAAAATGCTTATCCAAAGACTTGTGTTACAATTAATTTCTGCTTTCTGAAGACATGACTTTTACATGGATAGATTACATTGTTAGGAGAAATAGCTTCAGATTAATACTACTAACAAAAGACACAATGAATCATGTTTGTTTAGATTTGATGTTTGATGCAGGCATGGCTCTTTTATTTTCCTTTCTCAGTTCATGTGATAGTATTTTTCTGGAAAGAGATGGATGGCAAGCCTATATTTCTCACGAGGCATGCTCTCTCTCTGAACACAGTATCTATAGGCAAGGAAAGACACTGGAAAAGCATAAATATCTTTGACTATTCATTCATGTAATGCTTGACTTGAGATACAATATATGTATTTCCAAAGACTAAATCATTGTGATTTGTGCATATGTCAGTAGGATTCAAAACAATAGCATGTGCAGTACACTTTATTTTTTAGGTTGTTGTACTGAACAGAACACACAAGAACTTTCATTTGAAAAGTATATTTAACACAAAATCTGTTCAAATAAATAATTGCTCTGTTAATGTATGAATCCTAGTGGAATGTGGACAAATATGTTTTTCTCATTATACAAATTTGTCCAGCACTAATAAGAATTATGGGTGTTGACATCTTCACAATGTCATTTTATAACAATCTTCGCGAAATACCTTGATTTCAATAGCCACGTTTCTTGTATTACGGAAAACTTGTAAACTATAGACTGTTTGTGTAATCAAGGGCTATGATTGGCTGTATTCACTCGCATACAATTAAGAAAAAATATCTTCTGTCATACTTCTGGATGCTTAACATTGTGAAGATGGGGTGTTGATTGCATTCATAATTAGAATTAAAATATACTCAGGTAAATGATTGGATGAATGTCAAACTAATTATAATATTACAGTGTACATCTATATATTTTTTATTATCTTTGTAAATACAACTCAAGTCCTACTGAATGTATCTGTGTACAATACATCATATTATTGTTCAAACCTTGTTATTTCTTCAGTATTTTCAATTTTAATTGGCATTTTGGTACATCAGTGCACCAAAGAGGGTGTCAACAGACTAAAGTCCCCATAACAAGAGAAAGGTTTTTAATTTTAGGCAGTGGTCGTTAGTTATTATGGAACTATGTAAATTTTCAGATCTAGGGATAAAAAATTCAACAAAAATGACTCATTGCGTCACAGATGACAAGAATATTCATTAACCGTATATCTATAGAATTATTTCTGTAAATTGGTAATTTGTCGGTTGTGAAAAGTCATCATTTTAAAATAAAAAAAAGTCTTTTTCGCATTTGTCATGCGTGTTTACGGTTATTCAACTTCCGCTTTTGGCACGGACCACAGTGAAGTGGTTTTGATCAGACGTGATAAAGTTACGTACCTTTAGTTACCTACACCCTTTGATATTGTTTTCAATTTTCAAACTTATCAATTCAAAAATAATTTTTGATAATTCCAGTTTGGACCGTACTTGAACTCATTATTAACTATATATATATTTCTTCATACATGACTTTGACCAAGCAGGTGCTCGGGCATTAAAAGAAATTGGTGAAAATGTGTTGCTATTGAAATAAGTGACTTTTCCTTTTGAAAGCAAAATCTGATGGTAAAGGTAAGCTATTATTTAATTGTTCGTTCTTCTTGGTAATTACAGTTTCCTTGTAATTACAAATTTGTCAATTAGCGAAATGAGCTGAAACGAAGTGTACTCTTTGTGTCATAAACACAATAAGTAGTAGGCCTATAAATATATAAATAAACTAATGTTTGATTATCAATACTTTACTAACTGTGATAACAGCCAAACTAATTGACTTTTAGTATTAAAGTCAGTACACATCAATTATCCACCTAACCGATTAATTGGTAGACCTATCTGGTTCTTAAGTTAGAAAAACATGCTGTTTTTGTAACGTTTGGATTCATCTTCACGAAAATCGCCGAGAGATATCAAAAATACCATAATTACAATGGCTATACCTCAACAAGTCTAATTGGTCTTGCATAAACCATAAAAAATGCAGACCCTCCTTTTATTAATATGTGAGAGACATAATTATCGTAATTCTAGCTGTTAGTTTTATTGATGGTAAATATGTTTTTTGTCGGAAATTCGCGCCAGGGGCGCGGAAACAAATTTTAGGTTGGGTGGGGGGGGGCAAACTATTTCAAAGTCAAAAAACTGTTATCATTCATATACCTTTATTTCAAAATTAATCGAATTACGGGAGATAACTCAAAAGAATTAAGAAAGTAAAATTATTATTTATTCAAATAATTTGATCGTGATAGAGAAACTTATATTCTTTGATTGTACTACCAGCTTCGAAGGTTAAAAAACCAAGGAAATTTACAAATATGGCCTTATGAGACAATAACATATTTAGGCTACCCGGTACATATAATTATTTTATTTCATTTTTTTCGGGGGGGGGGGGGCAAAAGATATGCCCCCCCCCCCCTGTTCCCGCGCCTATGATTCGCGCCCAATAATAAAGTACTGTATGCAGTAGCTTTAATTCCCAAACCTTAGACACCAATATATCATTAACGATGCATAGGTCTATAAGGTCCTTTTTCCAGAATAATGGGCTACATATAAATATATATCTATAGGCTAGCTGATGAGAGAAAATTGATTTTTTTCGTTATTCTATTCAGAAGCACCTAGACGAACTTTCAGTGAAAGATAATTTTAATATCCATAAAAAAAAACTCGAAAGCCACCTAATATAGATATTCAGATTAAAATCAATTAGTTGGAGAAAATTAGTTTTTTTACTCGTTAAAACTCCTATTTATTTCACGTAGATTCGACGTTTGAATTATTGTCTTTTCACGAGATCATTCGTATTTCTCAGTTTTGAACTCATATATTTGGTAAATAATATCTGCATGGCAAAAATTGCCAGCACTGTTACTGCAACAATTATGAATTGAAATGAAATTTATTATATGACCTGACAGCTTAAAACATAAAACAACACTTTTAACAGTTGAGTGCACATAATTGCTCATGCTTGTTACCTCAGACTTTAACATGGAATAATCCAGATAGGATTATATAAGCAGAAGAGAAATCAATATAACTTGAAATATATATTTAAACAATGTTTCGATCAACAGTTTACATCCTACAGAAAGTTAGCAGTGTCAGTTTTGATCTTCATCCCAGGGAAAGTAAATGTCCACAAGTATCGAGATATTCGATGTCAGACTTCTGACCAACTTGCAGCTGCTGCTTAAGGCGGTTCTCTGTCTCTCTATAAACTTTCTTGCGAATACGCTGTGCTGCACTTAATGGATGACTTCTATATATAAATCGACAAATATAAGGATGAAATGTGACAGTAGAATGTTCAGTCGGCTGTGAAAGCCCTCAAGATTGTTTGTTGGTTCTGGGTCCATCAGTATCAACATGCCTATATGGGAATCTAGCATCATCATTTGTATTCAATTACCACTTCTGACCTTGAAATTGGTAGGGAGTGAATGGTCTTGCAGCGGTGTCTGTAAAGTTCACTTTTCATGCTCTGAGATGCAGAGATCATGGTAATTTAGGATAATTAAACACAATTGTAACACATATATTCTCTCAATAACTTAATCTAATTAGGATTAATCTATTACACTTGTAGGTATATTATATCCACGCTTAATTAACCATGACTAACTAATGAGATGTCTAACCAATGGGGCACAACCTATCTGTGGTATACTTTGTACCCGTGTGTCGCGATGACTTTTAGGCTATAATCGTATTAATTTGGAGTGATTGCACAATGAATTTATCAATGATCTTATTGGGACCGAGTGTTGCGATGACATTTTTCAGTATATATTTTGTGACCGGGTGTCACAATGACAAAATAACAATTTTGTATGTGTCTTTGGGCCACCGATAGTATCAGTTTACATAATTGCATTTCAGTCTTACATCTATATATGAGTTTTGCAATTCCAATGAAATCTAAATGTCATTACGTCTTTATCACAATCTGTTTTTAAAGCTGGCATTACTAAGTGCAATACTATATTATGGTCAGACGCATTCTGTCCCGCTCAAACGATCACACAAAGAAGTAATTGAGCTAGATTTCTTGCAATGAATGGTGTTTTGAGATAATTTGCTCATTATGTCATAGAAACGGGAAAAACAATGGGATACCGGGTTGATTGTTCCTGTACAATTAGGCCTACCCTAAACCACCATTTCATCTACGAATTGTGACTCATTGATCATTTTCAGTAGGCTATATTATTTTCAGTTATTTTTATCCATAATTTAACATTGGCGATGGGGAATTTATTCATAGTGTAATATAAAAAGTAGTAATAAAATGAAAATACCGAGATAGCCTTATGAGAAACAACGCATTTGAAAGTATATTGTTAAGGACTAAATCAAGTTAATGGAACTTTGTTGGACTACCATATTTATATGCACACACACTGATAAACTAAATAACTATTTTATAATTATTTCTATTACAGACAGTTTAACTTGGATTTCAACTAAGATTAAGGTTTTCTTTTATCTTATTGTTAGCACATATTAAGTTGGAATGCTGAAAATCGATGCCATTAGTGTTCCCAATACTCATAAATAGTTAAGAACGCCTCTTTATAATATTCTTAAATATCAAATTTTGTTGATTAATTGATATGAGGCGGCGGTCAAACATCCTTTGGATAACTTTATAGAGATGCCTATAGGGATCTATATTAAATATATTTCACTTACATCCAGATTATCTTTACATCCTGTCATTTAACAGTAAACTTCGGGCATGATCATGGTGCGCAGTATCAAAAAATATACATTAACATGATTGAAAAATTGTTTGTTTGACAATATTGTTTAATGGAAAATGTTCTTTGTGAAAGATAAAAAAATGGATAAGCCTACGACATAATTATTGTTTTTAGAAATACGAAACATTATTGCTCGTTGGCATCCGTCATTTCTTTTAATTGTATATCTATCAGTAAAATTTGAACGTATTGGTTATTGATACAATCTTGGATGATTGTTATCTTATAGCAAGGATCGTCGGGGTTTTGCAAATCCTTCGTGTGTGAACCAGGAACCGGTCTCTAGAAACGGAATTGTAACTAAATTATATCTTTGAATTCATACTTATGGATCCTTGTTACTAAGTCACTTCAACTAAACACGCACCGCACTCTGATTATCTGTTATTGATCCAGCAAGAACAAATTAGACATGGCAAAAGTCATCAACACCAAATAATCTATGAACTAATGTGTTAATACAATTTAACGAACAAATAATAATAGTCCACTGATTGTTTTCTTGATAAACAGAAGTAAATATCTATGAATATAGATGTCTTCTTCATGAAAATCCTCTTAACCATTAACAAATTCCCCAATAATTTCAATGACTATTCTGACTGGTGTGTAACGTCTAAAATTTACCAACGAACCCAGTAGAGTGGCAAGTAAGTAAAAATTGGCTAACCGAAAGAGAGAAAAATATAAACCGATTACCAACTGGTTCCGCGTTTTACGGGCATGTTTATCAAAAGTATGATGCACCTGGTCTGGCTCGGTTGTTTTTATGGGAAGATCGTGGCATCCATCCTAAATAAAAGGTCACGCAATACATTTATTATTTGTTCCCAAATTTGCCTTATAATTTGTATCTTTGATTACATATTCTTTACACTTATGACGCTTTCATTTTGAAATACAAATCTTTGAAGGGGCAGTCTGATTGTTTAAGGAATATGTGTCCCTCAAGCTATCTGAAAGTTAACTTTTCTAGCCTTTAAGTTGAATTTGATTAGATGGTTTACGCATACATTTTTTCCTGGAGTTTTTTAAGTTGAAATTTAGTGTCTCCTTCTAATTCAGAAGGTTTCATCGAGTCCAATAAGACTAAACAAAAATCGAACTGCTTAATTTACAGTCACTTTTAAAAAAATTCAGATTGATCAGGCGTTTAGAGTTAAACAGTAAACTAGCATATTTTAGAAATCATTTCATGTATAATTATTAACCAGGTTGTAAAACATGAAAACTGCACCTTTAAATCTTGTAATAGCGTGCCTTGGTATTTTAATGAAAATCTTCAGAAACTACTTAAGAATGGCTGTAATTATAAGGTCAAGTTTTTGCTTCTTGAAGGAACTATTTAAAAGACATCAACAAAATCCCAATACATAATGTAGGTTATTGATGAACGCGTGCATGGCGAAACTGATAATTTCAACTGAAAGAATAAAGAACAATATGAAGCAAAGAATGAGTAGTTATTAAGTGGTAGGGAGAGTTCATTACAAGACGATTGTCATTGTGACGATCAGAAATAATAGATGATGTAATTGTTCCATCTATAATTCAGTGTTATTAGATATACATGTAATGATAAAATGACCAGAAGTAACTATATGTAGAGGTATTATACAGCAGACGACAATGATAATGCTCCTGGTGTACATACGGTTTGTTTCTAAGAGCTGTAAGGATACTTAATATATCAGACTATTCTGTTAGCGCCATCATATTGATAGATTGGTGAATCGGAGTTATTTATTTATTAAGTACTCTTTATTGGTAAGTTAATATTCTTATCTACACCTCTCGTTTATTTTATTTTTCCTAAACACTGTATAATTAATTCTATCATGCACATCAATTCCAAAAGGCTGTCAAATTATATTCCTTTCCGCTGAAGATATTTTCGAGATTTTATGTGATGTGTTTTATACTCATATAATATTTAAATATTCGATTCCGTTTGATTCTTGTCCATAAAATGTGTTTAAATCAAATATTATGTTCAGAATATATGATGCACATCAGTAACAAATGCATGTCATACTGTGTTCAATTTGTTAAATACAGTTTTCATATGAAATAACATATTACTTGTTGTGTTATCTGATGTACATCAGGGTTCAATGTAGATAAGACAATTTGATTAATAAACAACTACACCTCCAACTAGCACCAAATTTCAGTTTTGGCTGATAAAGTTAAATTTTTATATGCTTTTCATGCAATCTGATAGCAATACAAAATGATCCAGTTACAGAACCTCAGTTCCTTAAGATTATGGAGTCTGTTCGAAAAATATCCAATTTGATTTGATCATCTGATATGACAATCTGTACATGAATATATCATCGCAATAGATAGGATAAAGATATAAAAATTTAGAAATTCAATCTACATTATAATGGCCTAGGTGATATCCAGAAAACTGGTAATCTATTTATATTACATCACAATAGATAGGATAAAGATAGGAAAACTAAGAATTACAATCTAAACTTTGTGATATCAAGTCATCTATTCACATCTCAATACTAGTACATCACAATAGATAGGATTAAGATAGGGAGACTAAGAATTACAATCTAAACTTTGTGATATCAAGTTATCTATTCATATTACATGTACATTGTACATCACAATAGATAGGATAAAGATAGGGAAACTAAGAATTAAAATCTAAACTTTGTGATATCAAGTAATCTATTCATATTACATCACAATAGATAGGAAAAAGATAGGGAAACTAAGAATTACAATCTAAACTTTGTGATATCAAGTAATCTAAAATTCATATGATATCACAATAGATGTTTATATCATTACCGTTTAGTGTCGTTTATTTATATTTACCCATCATATTAGTCAAACACAAGAATTTAGTTTCAATAACGGCAAGTGCGAGAAACTGTTTATCATGTCATTGTGTATTATATAAAAATATATTGTAGCTATTGTCTCAATGTCATATTTTATGTAATATGTTATGATATTATTTATTACAAGATTATTAATATTATATGGTGGACCAGAATAAATGACAACACATTTTTAATTTGAGGATTATTTTTTAAAGTATCTAAGATTAGATCATTTTTTACCTCTTAACTAATGTTATACACGACATCTTTTCACAAAAAACAAAACAGCTTGATAGTTCTAAACGCTTTGAAATGGCAGCATTGAAAATTTTTCATTGTTAAAACTCGCCATCGCCTTAATTATGTGACTCCTATGCTTCTTCTCAATATTTTAATTTAAATATATTATCAGGTTTATTATAGATTGTCTGATTGTAAATAATTGAAGGTGATTGATTTGTGAATTATTTATGCAAATGAGGGTTAATCAAAGATGAATTGTGGTATTGTTGAGGTTTGTTCCCACTTTGCTGACTATTGATTATACAGATTTATTGAAAAGTCTTACCAATTTTCATTGTCTATTTATGTAATGGAAGAGTAATGAAGAAATGGTGAATGTCCATCTGTATAATCTGCCAGCAAAGTGGAAACACACCCTGTTGAATTATCTAACACTTCTTAGTTAATATTTACTAGAATCAGCAAGGCAGTAATTTAGTCAATTATTGTCCAGCAGTGCTTTTCTCATTCTGACGACAAATGTTTTGGGTGCGAAATCCTCATCAGGATAACTGATAAATGGTAAAAGGAGTTTAACCCTCCAGTATATTGGTTAAGATCAATTCACTGATCACGATTTTATAACCCTAACTATTGATCTAAGTAGAGATTTTGTCCAATGATAATGATAATTATAATGTTTCCTTACCAATCCCTAGAATTTTTTTATTTAACGAAATACGTCAATGAAGGGATATTGGACTTCATTATGAAATATAAAAAAATATCCTATACAAGTTCAATTTAACGTCGAAATGCCGATTGCCAAATGTTATATTTGAGCTGTTTTGCTGCGTAAGTAAATAGAATGTCAACCGAGGGGATCAAGGGCTAAATGATGAATAAGTTCGATCATTTTCGATTACTCAATTATCGAAAACCGTGGCAATTATCGCTTTGCATGGAATTATGATTTATATAGGTCGTCATAAAACTAATATACTTCTTTACTTCCAAAAGTCAAAGAGGTTCTGTTATTGCTCTATGACAACAATCATCTAATTACTAGCTTACGTCAATTGGAATGGATTTTGACAAAATGTTAAAAGTCTGCAATAAATGTCAGCTAAAAATAGACCAGTAAAAGTGATTGTTTCTTGTCAAATCTATAAAAGAATGTTCTGGTATCTGTAGGCTACTAGATGTCCACTCGCACAGCTTTGCCACAAAACTTGTTACTTTGTACTGTAGGCCTATATATGTAAATAGCATTTCATCACCAGTATCGGGGATATATATATATTCACTTTTAATTTCGGCGTTAAATAAGAATTTGGACCTTCCAGTCAAATATATTTTAGGAGTGTATAGGCCTACATAATGTAAAAAATTATTATAGGAATTTAAAATTGATGAGAAAAGGAGTTGGTATGGTGTCACCGCTACATTGGTACACATAGTTTGAGACCTCAAAAATCAGCTGCAAGTTTCTTAATCTAATCCTCTCATGAGACGACTTCATTTGTGTTGGTCTGTGGGGTGCCAGCTACCAAAAACTTGACCTTTTCACAACCACAACCAATTTATTTTGGTGTTAAAGACGTCAGCCTCCATTGATATTTGTACACTTGTTATATTATTGGTTAGAAAGGGTTTATCAAGCCGTTTTACTTTGTCAGGGTCATATTTGATAGCAGCTTATTAGCCGATGCAATACGTGTTAGATTTAATTAAGACCACTTAGTATTGGGTGTTATAGAAGATACTCTTCTATGGAAGCACTGGCCAAGGTCACAAGAAGAGAACATACATTTTCCTTCACATTTCTGTTATTACATAAAGTAATGATTCCGAAGATTAGATTAAAAATACAATTAAAGATAACAATGAAATCTTAAATGACTAAAATATAATAATACTTGCAAATAATATATACATATAACTAACATGATTCAATTGTTTGAGGGAGTTTTTTTTTTTTTTTTTTTTTTTTTTTTTTTTTTTTTTTTTCATAATTATAATAATATAATAATAATACATATGTATATATATTTTTGTGTATAAATATTATAAATCATAAATTTGCAATCAATGCTGTACAATACAAAAAAGACATCTACAGTTTATATACTTATATATTTATACAGAAGTATATTTAGCTAGTGTATCAATCCAAAAATTAACTATATTCTTATTTTTTTCTTGTTTATCTATACTTTTTTCTACTTTCAATTGAGAGTTTAAAAATCCTATCATTGCCACTTGGTTTGGTATTTTTTCAGAGTTTTTACAAATATATATGTAGTACTTAATAAATAATATAATAAAGCTTATTTTTTGGTTATCAAAGTTATTTAATATTATATTTTGTTTGTTAAAATTTACTGATATGCATTCATTTTCTTTTAATATGTCGAGAATACTTTGCCATAAGGGCTTTACATATATACATGTAAGAAATAAATGTTCATATGACTCAACTTCATTACCACAGAAAGAACAGTTTTGATCGTTTTTTATTCCAATTTTAAAAAGATATTCGTTGGTGTTTAAAATTCTATGTAAGACTTTGTATTGAAACTGAAATACTCTATTATTTGACGATACTTTCCTAGGTAAGTTATATATGCTTCCCCAGTCAATTTCATTTGTCAATTTATTTTCCCAGTAGTTCTGATTTTTGTATTCAATTGGTTGATTTGATAATAATAAATTATATATGTGTTTGCTTCCCGTTTTTTTATATAGGAAATGATAACCTAAAGGTTTTGGAATGACAGTTATCACAGATGCAAATTTGTCCATATTAGAAATATCTTTTAATTCCTGTTTTAGTCGTTCCAAATCTAAAAATGTTCCTCTTAAAAGGCCAAACTTAGATTTGAGGTCCTTGAACGTCAATAATTCTCCAGTCTCTTTAAGAATATCATAATGAAATCTTATTCCTTTGTTAAACCATTCGATTATGAAAAAATTACTTTTATGGTTAAACCACAAAGGGAGAGCAACACAATCGGACGAATTATCCGTAGACTCTAATTTGTTAAGGAAGATAAGATATGAGGAGAAGACATCTTTCCAGAATGGATTTTGTACATGCAAACTCTTTAAATAATATTTTCCAGTCGAGAAAAGTAGAGACTGAAAGTTGTGGAACTGGCCTATGAAATATTTATATTTGGTGCTGTTTTCATATAGTCGCTTAATCCATGTTATTTTCAAGGCGTGGTTGAAGTATTTTATATCTGGGGCTCGTATTCCGCCATGGGTAAAGTCCTGCTTTAATATTTCGCGTTTTATTTTATCGGGTTTTTCTTTCCAAATAAAGCGGAAGAACAATGTTTCAATTTTTTTAATTATTTCATTTGGTGGGTTCGGTAGTGCTAGTAGTAAATGTATGAAAAGTGGCAAGACTAATGACTTTATCACGCACACTTTGCCTATGATGGTTAACGGGCGCCATGAGGGAGTTAATGGAATAGGGTCCAATTTGCCGTGGACTAGTAAATTACTAAGATTTTTATTTCTCTTAAAGCAGTAACCAAACGTTTAGTGTAAATATTAGGAAATTGATGTTGGAGTTCTTTCTAATATCGTTTGACAATCAAAGAGGCATTTTTGCTGTAGTATTATAGGTTGAAACAAAGGGTATGATTTTGTTGTCATGTTGGATGTTAAGTCCATTAGGTATCACAGTTTGATCAACTGATCAATCCAGAAACTCTCTCTCTGCAATCGTGTGATTTTAGGTTTAACTGTAGGTAAAAAGGGAACTTGTTCGATAGGCAAAACCAAAAGATCTTCAATGGAATGATTGGGTTGTTTGAATTTCTTAATCTAATCCTCTCATGAGACGACTTCATTTGTGGTGGTCTGTAGGGTGCCAGCTATCAAAAACTGTGACCTTTTCACAACCACAAACATTCCTTATTTATCCTCGAAAAATATAATATTTTTAACTGAGGAAAGGTTAAAGAGACTGATATGGCGACCCTTGAGGTATAAATAAAAAAACAAAATGAACATTGCGCACTGTATACCATTGCATGTCTTTGTTTTACGAAACAATGTAGCACAAGATGAGAAACAAGTGTTATGTTATTTGTCAATAATAGATGTACTTTTTCATCTGTTAGAAGATGTTTCTGGCGTCCTCTTTGAATTTTTAATGACTTGAAGTTGTGGCAAGTGGCATCCTGTTCATATTTCATTTCCAACCAAAATAGTATTTCCAGGAAAGATACTAAACAAGACTGAAATAAGTCTACTGACTTAATTGTATCTCTCAATTTATTTTGGTGTTAAAGACGTCAGCCTCCATTGATATTTTTACACTTGGTATATTATTGGTTAGAAAGGGTTTATCAAGCCGTTTTACTTTGTCAGGGTCATATTTGACAGCAGCTTATTAGCCGATGCAATACGTGTTATATTTAATTAAGACCACTTCGTGTTAAACTTTAATTTGTCACGATCTAAACAAGTTGACTTCCTATGTGCTAATAGGAATATGGCATGATCTGATCAAGATGACTTGCTATTTGCTAAACTTTGAATACGCCATGATCTGATCAAAATGACTCCCTACATGCTTAACATGAATTTGCCATGATCTGATCAATCAACAAGTGGTTAAGTCTAGATACTTGACGTGAACATAAATATTAAAAATTAACGACGGGATTACATTACAGATAAGAATGGAGTGTGTTGATGAACAATTTTTATTCGTGAGATTTAAACATCTTGATCTGTCACATTCAGGACGCAACATTTCAAGAGTCTCGTCAAATTCCGTTATCTCATGTCTAGAACAGGAACTATGGAGTAGAATTTAATCTGCATAAATATTAGATCTATCAAGCCGTTAATGATACATTATACTCGGGATGGGAAATAAAAGTATTTCAAGCTTAGATAAAAAGACTGAAATGTAATGAACTCGTCTCAATATCAGTCCAAGAGGAATTTGGTATGTTATTAGGATATAATAATATATGCAAATTTACATATAATTATATAAATAAACACAAGAATAGGCTAACACCTTTTCTAATATTTTCTGCACGATGAACTTAAATAACATTTTTGAAGAAGCAAATTGTATACTATTTGACACTGTACAATGTATATAGGGCCCCTTTAGGGGTGGGTGCCGTGGACTTCGTTCAACAATGCAGTTCCGAAGGCAGAACCGCTGGCTGAAATAGATCATTGGACTCCATTATTGGACGATTTTAAGCTGAATAGGGTCACCTTTAGAATTAATTCAGACATTTAATTTCTTAAAAATAAAAATCGGCAATACACTGTAAACAAAGACAAGAGACAAAGTAAATAATGAAAAGTAATCAGCTGGGCTTTATAATTATATTAGGCAAAGATTAACGTGCTCGACATAACTAATACAATAATCAATAGATATTATCATTTCAATCAGAAATCATTCAAATGTTTGTGTAAAAAGAGACAAAATTGAATGAAAACTGTAAAACCATTTAAAGGTATATAGACGCTAAATATCAGTAAAGAATTGTCCGGTTATGAAAACCGGTTTTACAAATATGTAACTGTTTTAGATAATCACAGTGTCACTTTTTAAAATACATGTACAAAAAAAAAATGAAATAAAGAAAAAAGCAAATGAAGAATCGTTAAATTTAACACAAAACAAACTCACCTTCATTAGCATTAAATTCAGTTTAAGTTTAGTATTTCCCTATTGCCTCATTTTGTCAATTCCGTCCCCTCGTTCGCCATGCTTCTGAAGAATGGATGAATATATCTATATAACGTTAAAGTCAGAGTAAAATGAAATATAATATATATACAAAACATTCATATTATATTTTACAATAAGTAGAAATTCACCTTCAAGGATATATTTGCAACAATGTCGTTTCGTTTAGAATCAGCACGAAGGTGATATTTGATTTAAATGACATGAAACCAACATTGTTTTATTTCGAAGGACACAACCAAATGTAAAATTATAATTTTGAAAAGTGGACCAGGTGCTGGACTTAAAACATTTTAAAATGTATTTGTAAATATGTAGACAACCGTATCCCTTAAAGTTGTAATATATATGCCAGATGTCAACCACCACTGTAGACAGAAAATGAAGAACAATTAAACGAAATTCAATTAAATTACTTTATTCGTTTTGTCATAACAATGCCCTCGAGATTCAACAACATTATTCAGACCAAAAAAAAATAAATAAAACAATTCTTCTTACAAAATTGTGGATAATTTTACCCATTATTTTTATGGGAATTGGAATGTGAGAATATAACCTGAGAAAAATATGTCATTTCGAAATGTATTCTACTGTGAACAATTCTCGGCAAAAATTGGAATTAATATCAAATATAAATTTGCTCAAATTGCACCTCAAAAATAGTTTTACGTTTAGCGATATAAGTGGGAACTTATACCATCATAGATATAAAACGCTGAGAATTTATAAAGTGTACCATATAGTTTACCATCATAGATATAAAACGCTGAGAATTTATATAGTTTACCATACAGTTTACCATCATAGATATAAAACGCTGAGAATTTATATAGTTTACCATCATAGATATAAAACGCCGAGAATTTATATAGTTTACCATATAGTTTACCATCATCGATATAAAACGCTGAGAATTTATATAGTTTACCATATAGTTTACCATCATAGATATAAAACGCTGAGAATTTATACAGTTTACCATCTTAAATATAAAAGCTGAGAATTTATATAGTTTACCATATAGTTTACCATCATAGATATAAAACGCTGAGAATTTATATAGTTTACCATACAGTTTACCATCATAGATATAAAACGCTGAGAATTTATATAGTTTACCGTATAGTTAACCATCATAGATATAAAACGCTGAGAATTTATATAGGTTACCATATAGTTTACCATCATAGATATAAAACGCTGAGAATTTATATAGTTTACCATATAGTTTACCATCATAGATATAAAACGCTGAGAATTTATATAGTTTACCATATAGTTTACCATCATAGATATAAAACGCTGAGAATTTATATAGTTTACCATATAGTTTACCATCATAGATATAAAACGCTGAGAATTATATAGTTTACCATTATGTTTTATCATCATAGATATAAAACGCAGAGAATTTATATAGTTTACCATTATGTTTTATCATCATAGATATAAAACGCTGAGAATTTATATAGTTTACCATATAGTTTACCATCATAGATATAAAACGCTGAGAATTTATATAGTTTACCATTATGTTTTATCATCATAGATATAAAACGCTGAGAATTTATATAGTTTACCATATAGTTTACCATCATAGATATAAAACGCTGAGAATTTATATAGTTTACCATATAGTTTACCATCATAGATATAAAACGCTGAGAATTTATATAGTTTACTATATATCTTTCCATCATAGATATAAAACGCTGAGAATTTATATAGTTTACCATATAGTTTACCATCATAGATATAAAACGCTGAGAATTTATATAGTTTACCATATAGTTTACCACCATAAGAGAATTTATATACATGTAGTGTACCATTCTGAATGAGATTATATACTGTAGTTAACAATATTATTGTGGGCCTTTAGGTAAAATTGTCTATCCATTCAGGCTTTGAGTACTGTTTCCGGTACTGTTTGTGGGAATCGATCTTAAAAGAAATTTTTTGAACTTTTTAAAAATAAATACGCTTAAATAAGGCTTCATGTTTTCAACTTCGGTATGCGCAATGTTCTTCATCAGGGGTTTTAAAACTTATTCTTTCTGTCAATCTTTCCAGGATCCTTGACTGATTCAATTATACCCCTTCTCCCTTTAGATCCTTATTATTTCGTCAATTTTTATGTTTAGCTGTTATCGGTTACATGTCGCAGAATACAGTCTGACATACACATATAATTTTACGATATATTTCTATGTGAACCTGTTGGGAAGTTCATTATAATCTAAACCAGTCTTTTTTTTCTAAGCCTTTGTTAATATATAATTATGTTTTTAATAAAGTATTACTGAATTACGTCTGTTCACATGATGTATGTTGTAATTTTTTTAATTAGCTGCCAACTGAAATAAACTGCCATTTGAGCATTATGACTTGTTATCTTATATAGATTCATCACATTGTTTCTATAGAAATATTTTTCTCTTAGGACGTAATGTAATGTTGAAAACAATAATTAGTGAAGATCATTAGGTGCTCAAGCACAAATTTGTTTAAGATGCCGTTACATATAATTTTTCGAATCCGATTTTATTACACGGATGTCTAGCTTCGGGTATTTTCTAAGGATTCCTAGACCTATGCTATTTTCAGATATCTTCCAACATCCAAGATTCCTTCATTCGGTCAATCATACCAGTTGTAGAACTAAGTAAATCATGCATACTTAAGCAAAAACTAACAGTCCGCCTTCCTCAATATAGCTTTACCAACTGATATAAAGATAGCCTGCTTCTGGTAGCATTGAATTTGAAAAAGAACAGTACAGTAACATTCACCGGAATGAAATATCCCACCTTTAGTCATATACTTCTTTTCTGGGGTGATAAATGTACAACATTACAATGTTATATTATTTTAAGTTTCATTAAAATCTGTCAAGAATTGTACCTTTTTACAAGGTAATAGCTAATATTTTATGGTATATTTGATTTTCAATAGGGCTCATCCTTGGACGATAATTAACAATGTCAGCAAGTTTAATCAAATTCTGTAAAGAATTCTATACGTTTGAGATTTTCAATAGTTAAGAGCAATATCAATACCGATATAAAGTGGGCGTACATTATAGAACTTTTTTTCATAATAACTCACCAAAGATAATAATCCTAGAATGAATTACGACTTTGTCAGAGAAAATGATTGAATGGAGTGTGTTCGTTACTGAACAGACATAAACGGATTGAATATGACAAAAATTCCATCCCCAGCTGAGAAAGATTATGACCTAGTTTTGTATGTTGGCATTAGTGTAGTATAATAATATCAAGTTTGGCAAGTGACTTGGAGTAAAGAACCGATTCTATTTCAATTTTGGTTAAGATTTTTTCATTTAATGGTGAAATTGTTGATGAAATAAATGGTTCTCTCAAATGCTTTCTTGAAAATAAAGTTTTGGTAGCAACACGTGAGGAATCCAAGGGTGGCCCATTACAATTTCTTCATACTGAGCTCCTAAATGACTGGTAAGGTGAGTCCCCACCACACAACCTTATAATTTATATAAAGTGGCATGAAACGAAAATATTTCTATGGTAGCTATCACACCATTTAAACGCACCACTGTAGAATAAAGACAAGAAGCTGAGAAGCCAGGGGATATGGAGCGAACTTACATCCTAATCTGAGCTTAACATACTTTCAACTAATTCTTCATCATATAAATATAAGATAATGACGTTGAAAATCGATTGATGGCTGTTAAATTATCATCAATAATAATCCAGTTCTAACGCGATAATCCTATTGATAACTAACATAGTTGATGGATATAATTCGTTCAAATACAGGTGTCCTGGGTTCATAGACTTACTGACCCCTGCCGTAACAAAAACAGATATGTGTGTTCATCTTCATCATTCGAGAGCTGGATTAGAAAAGAAGGGTCTTGTTGTCGACAAAAGTAGCAAGAAGCAGCGATCATCCAGTTTACTGTAGTTGCATCTAAATCAATGGTATATATACTACGGTGGTATTTTAGGGAATTATGTAAGAAATAAATCAAGCAAGTAGATAATCCTCATCGTCCACAAAAATCAATCGTCTGAATGAATCGAATTATTGATGAAGTACCCCTTTTGGTTCCTAAGAACCTCTTGTCTATTTAAATATGATATATCAATATAGACTAATTTACATTAAAAATTCATGTAATCACCATTCTGCTATTGTCGCAAAAGGAAAGGTTAAAGCCTTGAATAGATCATAGTCTCATAATTAGCACGACCATGCCGTAAACTCTGTCATTACATTATAGTAATTAAAAAATAACAGTTGTCAAAGAAGATTAGAAAAAAAAAAACTTTCAATCGATTAACATTGTTAATATTTCTTCTTAATATGTCAACTTGGTTTATATCCAAGAAGAAAGTCCAGTTAATTTTATTGCAGCATGGTATTTTATTTTGGTTGACGTAAAGCATGTTATTGTGCCTCTTAGTGTAGACTATTTGTTCTAGATTTTTTTCATATTAATATTTTTGTATCGAAATAAAAACTAAACCAGAAATGTTATTGTGAATTTGATCACCAAATCTGTTCCGGGGGGAAATCAAATTCATGAAATTAAGAATTAACAAAGTAGAAATTTTATTATTATTTTGTCCGCTTACATAAAAGAAGAATGCGTCTGAATTTACTCTTGGGAAATTGTTAAAGAATAAAATCATACCAGTCAATGATAATCAAATATTGTTCCATATTTGACAGGTATTTTTCATGTTTCATGTAAGAAGTAAGTATTTTTCATGTTTCATGTAAGAATGATACCTGATAACTGTTTAAATAAGAAATAACACTATATATATATATAGACCCATGCCTTGTACTAAATCCACTTCTTTTACAGATAATGAAAGGAAATGTACATCGTTTTTTCACCAGCTTAAAGAATAGTCTGTAATGAATTTACTAGTGCTCCGATTTCTGTTTAAAATCGACCCTGGAATATCGAAATTTCTTGATTTATTAGTGGTAAGTCCCGTTATCTGAAAAGTAGCGAAAGGTTATAATTTGGAAAACCTTAAAAATTTTCTCGACAATAAATTGAAATGCAATTATTAGGATACATGTTATACACCTCATTAAGTTCTTACGATTAGAAATCAGCTCCAAGTCATCTGATCTATCTATTTTCACCTGACTTGGACAAGATAACAGCAACCATGAACCGATGTTCAAACTTCACTGGGAGTTCATCAAATGATACCTCGTCCAACCAAAGGAAATTTTTATAGGAGGGTTTTTTCTCAGGCAATTATTTGATCCACGGACTGGTCCAAAAACCTCTTTTCTTGCGTCCCCTGTCTACCCTCCTCTCCAATATTACCATAAAAACAACAGCAGCAACCCCCACAATAAATCTCTCCTACTTGTAGGGACCTTTTTTCTCCAGAAAATATGGTTTCTTCTTATTTTCTTGGCACATCTTGCCACAAGTATCTTAATGTGAATCAAAATTGTTTCCTATACAATTTTACAAGATATACAAGGTCTAAATCGTGTGTTTGGTTGTATTTAATTGTATCCACTTGTTTTATGTTCTGTTGTTTTCTGATATATGTTACTAGTGTACATGATATGGTTTTTCATTTCTTTTAATTTTACTAATAAACTTGGTAACCAATACTTAAATGTAGTCTCCCATGAACCATTACTGTATTTCACTGATTTGAAACATTATCATCAATCAGTGTCAATCAGATTGATTTTTACTCGGTTATTACTAAACTAAAATGGATTGGATAATTAAATTTTAATTCATAAACTTTTGGCCTTTTCTATGTGGTAAAGAGATCAAGATAATGGGTTTTGTGCTCGTCGCGTTTCACATTATAAAGCAGGGAATGATGCTTAGACACAAAATTAATGAGTCAGTCCTATATCCACCCTGGATCATTAAAAATGGAAAAAGAATGACACGATTCATTATCTTCAAAATAATTTAACGATCAAAGTCATTACATGTTTGTTTCAAAGATTGGGTCGACTTATGGAAGGATATTCGAATAAGGCGAATCTCCACTATTTAGTTGTGGTTACACAAATAACAATTTCGGCTTCCTTTCTGTATGACCTTTTTGACATGTCTGGTCCTTGTAATGATTTTCACAAGATTATTCGCACTCAATTACAGTTTCATTAACAGGAAATATGAGGAAATTATCAAGATCGCCAGACTTCCATTCGCCCATATAGAAATTCCGTACTTAAGGACCATATTCAACCAATTTATTATTATAATCTCTTACAAAAGTGAAATGGGTACTTTTTACTAAAAAAAAGCACTAATGCTCCCAATAGTTGCCCATCCTTCTAGCAGGGAAACAGCATTTTGGGCATGGGAGCAGAGATCGACGTATGCGCCATTATAATGAAAATAGATGGTTTCGATTGTCTTGTGTCCGGAAAAAGTTTTCAGATGCATGTGTCGAAAAGATGCCACAGCCATTTTAGGAGACAATTGTCACTTACGTTAGTTCGATTGAGAGTATTACCTTGAGCATAATGTAAGTTTAATAGAACGTTAGGGATATTTCTACCTTGGACATAATGTAAGTTTCATAGAACATTATGGGTGTATTATCTGCCTTGGGCATAATCAAAGTTCCATAGAACATTGGGATAGTTTTACCTTGGGCATTTTCTACCTTGTAAGTTCCATATAACATTGAAGATTTTTACCTTGAGCCTAATGTTACTTCCATATAATAATGAGGATTTCTACCTTGGGCATAATGTAAAATGCTTGCAACATTGTGGATAATTCTCCTTAGGCGTAGTTTTAAGTTCCACACATTAAAGATATTTCCAACTGCGACATTGTGTAGGGTTCAGTTCCAAAAAACATGTAGGCCTACAGATAACACTAATTTTAAATTTCCTATTAATCTTTATTCATTCAAGTCAGTTATGATAAAAGGGAAGTAACTAAGGAATGCTTCTTGGTACTTGAAACCAGTAGAACTGCAGAAACCATGTCAAATAGTTCTACGTAATTTCATGTCTGAAGCAATTGGGAAATTGTAATTGGTTGAAATTTGGTGTATAAGGGTTAATTCGGACTCATAATAAGTTAATCAATTTTATATGCAATGATTTTAACGTCCATGTACAATTATACACAAGGTTTTTAAAAAATTTTTATGCAATTAGGAAAAGTAGTAATATCTGCACTAAAATCTGTGGCAAACTTGCGTTGTATGGCAGCAATTCAATAGCCTGTAATAACCTTAACTTGATTTGTTATAAATATTCTGTAAATAAATATGATATTGACAAATATAGTCTGACAAATATATTAAGTACCATTCACGAAATAGAAAATAGTGTTGATGATGACCTCATGATAGATATAGGTGCTATCAATGACATGATACTCCTAAAAGAACAGTCAAGAGATAAAAATATGATCTCAGAATTAAATGAAATTATAGAATACTTTTGTATTAAATAACTAAAATTGTTATTATATTTTTTGCAATTTGTATATATGTTTGTCATTGTACTGTTTTACATGTACGAATAAATATTATTATTATTATTATTATTATTATTGCCAACCAAATAAATGAAAAACATAATCATGTTTACCAAATATTGGTATTCCTAATTGGTAACTAAAATCCCCAAATTTCCAAAAGTAGTAGGACATTTTCATAGAATCAATATGATTATTTAGCAGGAACGCGGGAACAGTCAAGGTCGTCGGTTATTCAAGACTTTATAAGTATCCTTCAACAACTGGATGATGAGATTCATGATGTAGTATCAGTATTCTGTTCCCTGTAGCCGTTTAGATGACCATTAATCTTATTGAGAATGAAACATTCAATTATACAACTGTCTATCCTATATTGACACAGCTCGCTATGGTATCTCTTAGCTTCATGATTATTTATTAAGGAAATTGTTTATCAATCAACGACCTTCATGCAATGATCAACTGATTAACTTCAACCAAAACAACCATGGAATTTATTTAGTGGAATAACCTACCATACTGTTACTTAAAGGGGACGTCTGCTTGAAAAAGTTGGGTGCTCAAATTAATGAAAACTATACATCAAGATAAAGAAATATGTGTGCCGTTCATTTTTATAACTCCCTCTTTGAAGGGAGAGAAGAGGGGGATAAGGCTACTGACAAATTTACCTTACACTTCAGCGGTTTTTCCTTATTTGTCGAATCGGACATATACGACGTACATGTATATCTCCAAAGGTTAAGAACGTATAAACCTAGTTGTTCTATCTTTGTACGGGAATTCCGCTTTTGGACACTTCTACTGGTATCTAATGTTAAATCAACGATAAGATCGAACAGTAAAATGAATGTTTGTTTAAAAAGTAAATACTGCTGTACCAGATCGAGATTACTAGTGTTTCAAATGCAGCGTTTTTGGTCCAACAAAAATAAAAAAAGACTAAAAAAAACATGGCTGAATGACGTAGAACAATCTGTTTAATTAAAAGGTATATATACATAGTCCAAAACATCTGCCCCTAATCTGGCTGTCGGCTGGAATAGAGGAAGATGTTTCGGGCTAAATTCATACATTCGAACCTTATCATGGCGTCAGAGATCAAACATATTTCTAAGAATTTTGATGCCGCGACATGAAACATCGAGGGAAGATTGCTTGTAAATTGCTACAACCCTACAAATTTGGAATTTTGGGGCCGATGTGTCTGAAAACAAGGATATCTTAAGATTAAGTCATTGTTGCAGTTATTTTTAATTCTACTAATAAGGAAGAACAATAATAGTAAATTTAATGAACATACGGAAACAATGTCACTCGACAATTTTATGTCTTTTTTTCTATAATATTATTTTTAAACTTGGCTATTTAACTGCCGTTTATAGAAAAGTAATAGCCGACGCCAGACAGGATGGGATAGTTAAAATATAGATTGTTGCCTCAGTTCACGATACATAAATAAAACACACAATGGGTAATGAAAGATTACCGTAAAAAAAAACAAGTATTATAAATGGTGTCAGTTTTGGAAGAAATAATATTAAACCATGAAACTAAAGAGCTATAAGGTATACATGTACTTAATGTTGAAATTATGATAAAACTACCCTTTTTTTCATGGTCTCCGCAAAGAACAAATCACTAACATGTTAATACAAATCAGACATTTTTGGGGGTCTTGTGAAACGACTCAACTTAATATTTCATATATTATATATATACTCTAGTTATTTATTCAATAATGCTTTGATTCCGTGTAAATTAGTGAGGGGGGGATGAAATGAAATGAATGGAGTTTAACGTCCTACTGGGCTAATTAAGACGGGCAACGCCATGTAGTATGCAATGAGAGAAATTTTGCCAGGACAGCGGCATTAGTCTACTCTTTTTGCGATTTCCAACAGTCGAGGGATCTCTAACATACACAGTCTGTGGCACACGGGGCCTCGGTTCATTGTCCCATTCGAACGACTAGACGCTTTTTACATGTAAGTCCCTCCGACCTGCATCACTGACAAGGAAAACCGGGCTGAAAAATACTAAATTCCATCTCGACCTTTGCAGCTTTACAAAAAATTCATTTCAATAAATTCTCTACGATCAATATGACAAGCCTTTAAAGATAGGTGGGGTCGAAAAATGAACATTTCCTTAGAGCACTGAACTCGGAAACAACTGGAAATGTCATACTACACATCTCAAGGTCAAGTCAGTATCGGGTATGTCCACCGTGAGCATCAATACATGCTACCTACGTCTGATGACGTAGGGAGTAATGCGTTGCATCGTTCCAAGTCCTTGGCGTTGACCAGAGGCACAGGGCGACATCGGATTTGCCGGTCGATGTGGCCCCTATAAGACTCGATGTGATTCTTTCCCGGTAAACATGCGGTCCATGACAGTATGTGTCCAGTCCCGCCGGTGCAAAAGTCGGTCTGGTCTTTCCCATATCAAAATGTTGTGACGAGGCGTCAGGAGCAGTCCGCGGTAGGGATTACGTAACCGACGTGTGACGCTCCTGGATGGATCATTCCAACGGCTTTCTCCCTCGATGGCTGTCAAACGTGGCATATCCTGTGTTCTTTTTGTTCACTTTATATCAACGTGTCTGATCAGCGGTTTTATACAGTTTTAAACATGTGCAGCACATGTTAGAGAGGGAAACGTCACTTTCACGAAATTTACGTTTTTCCCGGACGTTATCAAGTGTTTCCTGTATTTTTAATCGACAATGCTGTGTTTGGGATGCGCAATACGAATAGGCATTGTTTTCATACCGAAAAAACACTTTGTAAAAAATAATTTCTAAAATAAGTTGATAAAGTTTCTTTTGAACACTAATTTATATGATCTATGTCAAAATTGCGAGATGTCGGCACAAAATATTTAATTGAAAATTGCAATTGGGATTAGGCCCTACTAGGCTGAAGATTCTGCTTCCAACTCCATAATAATAATAACTCTTTATTTTACACGGGTCAGAATTAAGCCCAATACACAAGGACATGGTCCTGTCTCACATTCAGCCTACTGTTCTCGACATCTGCTACTTCTATCATATCATAATGGATTAAAATCGCACAAAAGATTAGGCTCATGCCACTGGAATGTCAAAATTTCTCTTTGCACACAGTATGGCGTTACCCGTCTTCATTAGCCAATTAGATGCAGAACGTAGGACGTATTAACTAATTTTATTTCGATTTTGGTAATGTTTTTTGTTTAATTTTGGTATTCGTTTTGCAGTTCAGATACTCGGTTTATTTTTGTCGCTTCGTTTTACTGGACATGAGTTTGATGGTACCATGGGCTTAACAATAAGGATGGTTAGTATGAACAGGTTTGGAACCAAATTTTGATGTTAGAATATATCTGCTACGAAAATGAAAGTTAACAACTTGAAGTTATCTCTCGTGTATCTTATAAAGTTATTATATTGACCACCACACTCTAAATAGATCGGATAGAACTACATTTGAGATCAGAGTGACAATGATTCAGCACTGAAGTTAGTCGCTTTAGTTTCAAATGGATTCAGCTGAAGATATTACGTGTTGAACTCAATATACTGAACTGTCATCTGTCGGATATAAACTAATGAGAGGACTGACTAAATTGAAAGCTAGTAAGTAAAGATCGGTAATACATCATTCTAAATACCCTCAACGGCTTTGAATCTTTAAAAGCTTTTCAAGCACATACTATTCTTACAAATCCTGATTGATGAGAGGATCCTCAACACTGGATTATCTTCTCCGTAAAGGTCATGTATGGACTAATCTAGATTATGATGCACTGTAGTCCTCGGAGGAATTAATGAAATAAAATAAAGTCGCGCTTTTCGCTTCACATTTAGGAATAAAGACGCACAATTCTATGCTACCCCTATCAAATTTTAGGACACACCATTGTACGTCTTTATTTAATCTCAACAAACTCTGCTCTATCAGGGCAATATTGACGTTATTCTCTACTATCAACAATACTGAAACAAGATTTATTCGCTGTTGGGTGAATATAAACTCTTTAAGAGTACTGTTATTTTAAGAAATCCTCCGTTTACCTCCCTTGTGGGCATTTTTGAAATTTGATATCTAAAATTGCATCATTTAGATTGAGTGTGATTTAAAAGGCGGAATGATATTTCGTAAAAAAGTCGTTTGTGGTGCAGTAACAGTCATTTTCAAGGCCATGATATATTGAACTATTGTACAGGAACTAAGTATTGGCCAGGCTTTCAGTTTTCAACCATATTTCTGGAAAACGTTACAGATGGCTGAAGTTCGTGATTTACAACCGGCCAGATGGTCAGTTTGACCTAAAGTACCCATAAATGGACAAGAGTAGTATTAACAAATAATCAACTCGAAGAAAAATCATCATAAATTCGTGCACTACAATAAACACTGGTGTGGAGACAGAAACCGTTTCGGTGCCCCCTAAAAATTTGCCTTAAGTACAACCCAAGAGACCCTTGTCCGACGCAGTTTGTTCATGATAATCAAGTGAACAGGAAATCTTTGTTATGAATTGCACTGTACCTATACCAAGAAGTTTTGGAAACTTATTCGCACAAGAGCTACGATTGTCCAATGAAAAAATTCGATCATGGAGCTATAATGCTGTGTTAAAAGATATTGAAATTATTGAAAAATTAATTGTCTGAGATTGGGTTTGTCATGTGTAGTGATCTTCAGGCCATAGCTTGCAGTTCAAAACCCTTAATGTCAGTTCAACAAGTCTGAAATAACTTTAGCTTTTCATCAGACTAATAATCCGAGACTAATATAAGATCACTTGGATCTAATCATTTCTCCCAGACGACATTTATGCATTACCCCAATCTTCTTTCACCTACATCCAAATTTTGATCAGTCGGCTTTAAATTGATGTGATCTGTATTGATCACAGCATTACTTTCATTGTGGAGACCAATCGATCAAGTCTTTAGATCCGATCACCCAGTAATCCTATTTGTTTTTGTGTGGTATTTAATAAGGTAGACAGTAACAGCGGATATTAGCAAGTTTTAGAACATGAGCTGTATATATAGTCAATAATAATCAATATAATAAACATGACCATATGGAGTATAGTATTAAAAATACCACTATTAAACGTTATCTTATCAATTACTAATCAAACTTCAACCACAACTTATTAACTTATTTTATATTGGTATATTTTATGGTTGTTTGATATCTGATTCCTGTTCATCGAATTGTCGAATAGACTCCTGCCACTTAAAGAATCCGGTCCACTTATAATAATTGACATACCATTTTCCACCACTCTGATGACAGAAAGCTCTCTTTTTTAAAAATCAAATTACTTGTTAGTTGGACACGGATGTTTCCAATGCCATTTCTATGTGAAAAAGCCTAAAGCAAAGTTCAGGATACCAAGTGAAATTGATCAATCTAGCGATTTCTAGCGATTACCAGACGTCGCCTTGTGTTGAGAGCACCCGGATCTACAACAACAGACGGCATAGAAGTAAATGTCGAAACATAGGTACCGTATATAGTTGACCTTGGCGGTCAGAATATTATGCAGTCATCGATTCTCTTTTATAATTTCTCGATATGAGGGTTTCTATTCTACTGTGACAGATCCGATGAGATGAACTTACCTCAGATCGAACACTTTTTTAAAAATAAGACTATCTATCGGCTATAGATGAAAATTATACTTCTTCTCAACCCTCATTAATAGTCTTCGTTGAATGCAAGAGTATAATAATATCTACAGGTTAACCAAGTTGTTGCGACACCTGTTATTAATATCAACGTTTGAGGCAGCCCAAACGTCACAAAAGTTTCTGCCGTCGTAGAACATTTCTGTCAACTATTTTTGACCTCATGTGGTACTTGATTCAATTTTCTTCAGCATTTATATTGTCCACTCAAGACAAATTTCACTTACGAGTCATTAAAACATGGAATTAGATGATTTTAAATTTGATCACAATCTGTCGCATTTCCATAGAAACAGAATATCCGGAAATTAATCTCGTCCAATTTCAGCATGGAATGTCAAATGATTGGTTAGTGTAGTATGCTTGTAGACAGTTATAGAATTGATATTATAATGAAGGCTTTTTATTAGCTTCGTCAAATCTTCAATAACTACAGAATTTTTATCTTTGAATCTTGATGTACAGCAGCGGCGTCTCAACAAGAGGGATTTAGTCATCGGCTGAACGAATATGCTTTTTAGGCTTATACAAGGGCCCGTGTGTTTCTCTATGGGTGTAATTGGTTACATGGTATTTGGTCACTGGATATATGGTCACAGTAAGACGGGTACACGGTATTATGGTCACAGTAAAACGAGCACAAGGTATTTTGGTCACTATCACGGCCTTTGCGTATTTCGGTATTATCCTACCCTGATTACTGTGACCTTGTTCCATTATTTCAGTGACCAAAATACCTTTTGCCAGAATAACTGTGATCAAAATCCCCTGTGCCAAAATTACTGTGATCATATTCCCTGTTTCTTGTTATATACTATACACCGTTATTTAAAGTCCGGCGTCAGGTTTTTTAAGCGTTATTGCGTTACAGGTAGACATTAAGAAATCGACATTAAGAAAGTAGTGTGGTAAAATTGAATCCATTACCGCCTCTCTTTTAAACCATCTTCATCAAGGCATGATTACCCCCTTACACCCCCCTCAACAATTTCTCGTGACCAAATGTTAATTTGATATTTTCTAATCTCGGATTATTTTAGCCTCTCTTTGTAATGATCTCGACTCTAACGAGCTCGTTTTATAAAGATGAACCATTAGATCAAAGTGTAGGTGGAGAATTAAATTGGTGTTTCTATTAAAATATTGGATGGTATACTCTGTTGAAGCTATCATTAGCTGTGATCAGAAAGTGTTGGTCTCAAATTGTGAAATTATTTCTTCTTGAATTATATATTGAAAACTGTATAATATTACTTTGCTGGATTTGGATGATTAAACTTTCAGCTTTTAAGTGCATTATAGAATACTGATAATCATTATCAAATTCTGTACGTAAAAGGCTAGAGATACTTCATTTCCAGTATGTGGTTTCCTGTCAGTGATGCTGGTTGGAGTGGCTTACATGGAAAAGTGTCGTTTGAATTGGGCATTGAACCGAGTCCCTTGTTCCTTCGGCGCTTCAGATCCTACTTTAAACACCCCTGTAAGATCACTTTAACGACATGGGACCAACGTCAAATAGCCCGATAACCAAATGATTGTAATCACTTTACGGACACTGACGTCAAGCGTGTGGATAATGGATAATAGATTTTTATACCTCATATGGCCTAGAACCATTTTCTCAACCCAACCCTCACAATTATTCTACCTTACTTAACCGAAAACAAACTTTGTTTAATTCAATGGAATCATCACAAACAGCGAGTACAGGATGATCAAATTAATTGATTTATTACGGTCATTTCGTTAACTCTCTTTTCCCCACACTTTCTTATAATATCTCCGAACAGAAATCTCATTTCCAAGCCCAGTATTATCATTATTAAATTAGGCTTGCTGTAAATCTGATTAAGTATTTTATTGTTAACTTAAACTGTCAGCTTGGAGCATTGAAGATTTTTATTTGGGACAAAGTTTGTGGACTCAAATGTTGGAGCAAAAGTGTACTTAAAAATTTACATGGAGAATTTTAATATAGCTCGGGGTTGATCTTGCGAAATGTGAAATTGTTTAGTCCGAGATTTACTGGCTTGGTATCTGATACATAGTTAATTATAGTAGAAAAGCTTTTCTGTACTTTCCACAGAAACTCAGTAATTACATACGCGTCCTCGGATCATATCTACAGGAAATGGGAATACGGATCTATTTTCTTTTCACATTTCTTTTTACAAAAACATAGTACCTTATTTTTCGTCTTTCTAAGTTTATGACTTAATATATAAATAATGTCTGTAGAGTTGGTCCTTTACGTTTGAAACATTATATCTTAGTATTTGAATGTGATACTTCCATTCCGTTTACTAAAAATTGTTTCAGACAAGGTTTTGGACTTCTCGACAATCTGGTTTCAAACCTCTCGCTTTCAGTCTCGAGCTGTTATAAGTATCATATAATTAACGATCTGGTAAATATAAACCAAGTTTGCTGAAACTAAGTATTTTCTCATTTTAGCCGAAAGGGACCTTATTTTGCTCAAAATACATCATTTCAATCGACTAAATGTCATTTAGATTGTCTCCTTTTCGTGATCATGCAATAAATGATTGACAAGTCATCAAGTCTAGCTTAACTGAGGATAAAATAGTTTACATAAAAACCAATTTTAAAATTTCTAATTATTTTTTAGATTGGAAAAGTTAAAAGGATTCTGATACCTCTTTAGAATCTTTATATATTCATCGAGAAGACCTGGGTGTTTCAAACAGTTTTAGTCGAAATATTTGGTTTTGATTTGCACAAGATTTTTTTCTCTCGATCTGTCAAAAACTCTCTTCATCTAGTCCAATTGTTGTTTGCAGGAAAGAATGTACTGGGGATGTGTCATTTCAGATCAAATCGGATCTTTAATCGGGTAAAAGAATTTTAGTTTAGACTTACATCATCTACGCATATAGCTGTTTGTGAATTGTGTGAACTTTGACACGGATACAAAATGGATTTATCCGATTAACCATATGTTAACGAATAAGGTTGGTTGTTGACAATGCATTAACCTTGCTAATCGTACAATCAGTAATTATTACCTTTTCACAACGACCTTGGTCGTTAAAGATAACATCCAATAATTCGATTAATTGATTATAGTCGTCTACATAGTTGTATTTCAGCAAAGATACAACTATTTTCTACAAGGATAATAACTTAAGTTTACAATCATCCTGTCTACCTATTGTTTTTTACTTCTTGTACTACTGAAAATGAGTGATAATTATTATACATGTATAGGTATAAAGGTCCGATAACATAAAATACACATTACGTCATGTAGGCCTACATGTTCACACATTCAAGTCAATTTAGAATTTATGAATTCAAATAGCAATGTAAAAAATTTTGCATAAAAATGTATTTATATCATATGCATTACACATACATTATCCATACTTGGATGATAATGGTACATTTTGTATGTATTTTGCTAATGCAAAATGTCGCTTTTCAACTACCTTCTCATATCTCATACATTATGTTACATATTTCAAATGTGGCCAATAAAAACATCTAGTAGACCCAGTCAGTACTCTACATTACGTCTAATTAACATGTTTACTCTTGGAAAACTGCCCACTTCGTTAGTTTTCATGGACAATTGCTGCAGTTCCACAAAATATAATTTTTCAGATTTTTGGAGTTGTTGCCCTTGAAATACAATTCATGAATCTTTTAAATTTGAAATGTTATATGGAAAAAAAAAAGATGATGAAAATCCGTATACGAATTTATTTTCCAAATTACTTTTATCTTGAAATCAAGTAGGCTATACTGCAGTATTTTTAGTGAAAGTAACAAGTAACTGTTCAATAAAAGGCAATGGCAAAGGGTTAAAGTTTTGTTAATGTTACCTCCGCATATAAAATTTAGGTTACATGTATATATTTTATTTGTAAAAAAATAAATTGAAATAGCAACCCTCATAGTCCGGCCCTTATTGACAGTTCAAACTGGAAATCCTCGCTCTCCTTCTCTTTCCAAAATTGAACTCGTAATTATTTTGTAGTGGTTTATTTATTTATTACAGAGAGTTGAGGCCCTTGATATAGTCTTGAGAACATATCCCAGTCAAAACCAATTTCATATGGTTGATTTATATAAGTAGCAGTAAAACTAAAGAGCACCATGGTACAGTTTAATAACTTAAATAGGTAAGTCTATAAAGCCACTTGTATGTATCATAATTATTGATGTATATCCTTGCCAAAAACTATTTTTCTATAAACAATCATAGATTTCAATCTGTATATTATATTCCCCAAAAACAATATTGTTTTAATTCGATAATTAATAGTAAAGATTGCGAGACAAAAGTATCCAATGCACAAAAATAGGCAAGATTTATATAAATAACACTGTTGAACAAACTTATATATTGATCATATGAGATTTATCAGGTGTACATTCCCAGTTCGCGTTATCATCTGCATGAAATTTTATTAAATCTTTGCCAATATGACATTCAAATGAAAATCTTGAGGAAAATGTAGGCTACAACCATAGCAAATTCTTACTATTAAGATATAAATAAACTGCGTTGAGTAAAACAGTATAACTTATATACATATACAATAGATCGGACCAAATTACCATTACAAGTTATCACATCAATGCCAAGATACTTGTAATATTTTACATATCTGAGTAAATTAAAAGACAGGAATCTTCTTTAAGAAGAAACTCGTTAGTGTTTTTTAGGCATAAAGTATGACAATGACAATGTGCCTCCTGGGTTTCTTATTTTTTCACGAACACCTTTTTTAAAAGCTCAAAAATAAAATTGCGCTCTTCTTTTTATAAATAAAAATTTAATTCATCTTTTAAAAAGCA